>VZQC01009036.1:1135949-1224055 GCA_009823505.1 Rhizomys pruinosus | reverse complement strand
TTTTGGATATTGGAAGCCTAAGTCAGTCTTCTCTTCCTGTTCTGAAGGTTCTCCAAAAGGAAGTCCACTTGGATTCTCACCAATTCCCGTTGGAGGGGGGTGGGGTGTGGGGGTGTGGGAGTGGGGGTGTGGGGGGTGTGGGGTGGGTGTGGAGGTTTGGGGGGTGGGTGTGGGGGGCTGGGGGTGCGGGGTGGGTGTAGGGTGGTGTGGGGTGGGGGGGCTGGGGGGGTGGGTGTGAGGGTGCACGCCTGACCTAGCCTGCACCCCAGTACCTGCCTGAGTGAGTTATTGCATCCTGCCTGCGCCTCAGGAGCTGGCCCACACAAAGTCGCAGGACCAGAGCAGACCTAAACCCAACCCTCTGCTCACTCTGCAAAGGCAAAGCATGGTCCCGCCAAGACGGGGACTCCTGAAAGAGGGCTCAAAGTCGAGACTCTCTTCCAGCCACCCCTAAGACAGTCCACCCCCAGAAGTACCTGCCTGAGTGAGTTATGGCGTCCTTGCCATGGGGTCTTAATAGTATCAAATCATTTTGTGTGAAATTCTGAAAGAATTGATAAAAATAATTTTTTAAAGAAAAATTAGGGTGAAATGGGGATGGTTTGAAAGGCTCTTCTGGATGCATCTGGACTTATAAGAAGAGGAAAAGAAGGCAGAATGGTGAGCTTCCATTGAAAGTATAGTAGCCTTGAGCCAAACAAGTCATAAAACTACGCCTTTAATCCTAGCACTCAGGAGGCAGGGGCAGGTGGATCTTTGTGACTTCAAGGCCAGCCTGGTCTACAGAGCGAGTTCCAGGCCAGCTGCAGCCACAGGGAGACCCTGTCTCGAAAAGACCTAAATAAATAAATAAATAAATAAATAAATAAATAAATAAATAGATAAGTAAATAAATAAAACTACTGCTTTGAGCCTTGACCATTTTCCCATCCTTCTCTGTTAGATAAGCTGTTTCTAAATGCCCTTGAAACTAGTTCTCTGCCCAATGTGCATACTTAGAAAATTGATTAACCGTAGCTGTGATCATTGCTAAAATGTAGACATGTAGAGTATCAACTCAAATCATTGCAAATCTTGAGTGTAACTTGTATCTTGAGGTTCAGGACCCACCGTAGAAGTGGAAAACTTCAGTTTTCCCTTGATATTACTATTTGCAGATTTTACTTTAAAGACCCACTCATAAATTTTAAAGAAAGAAAAGATAATGCCTTGTTATTTTCTGGGGGTTGGAGAGATGACTCAGCTGTTAAGTATGCTGACTGCTCACGCAGAGGACCTGGGGTCAGTTCCCAGCACCCACTTGGTGGCTAACAACTGTTTGTTACTCTAGTTCGAGGGGATCCAATGCCTTCTGATATCCTAGTGCACAGCACAAAGCAGCTGAACTTACATTTGGGCAATACACTCTACACAAAAAATAAAAGTAATAAATAAAATATTTTTTTAAAGTCACATTCTGCCTATCCTTTCTTTGCATATACCCGCACTACAGTAAATCGGATACAATGTCTGCCCTTCCTTCCACATGCTGCGTTCCAGAACAAGGGCTCCCTTAGTCTACTTTCTATCTCTTTAGCAGCCATCCTTTGTTTCATAAATTTGCCACTCACTCCCCTAGACACAGGTGTATACATTACAGATTTTTGGTCATTTGATTTCTTCACTGCTCCTGTTGAAATAACTGTGCTCTACAATGGCCAGCAGAGCGCCTTGGAAAATGGCTCTGTATTCACAAAAATGAATTCTGTCTCATGTTTGCATTGAATCTAGTACTTATACTTTATTTTGATTAACACTTCACAGCTCTTCTGTTGTTGTTGTTTGTAGTTCCATATCATCTACTATGCCTCTGCTTTACTCTGCTTTTTCTTATGTTTCCCTGTTTGTTCTTCTAAAAATCAACTCACAGTTTTATTCAAGGAAGGATTTCCTCTTGTCCTTCTCTGTACCTCTAACCCCCAGATCTCTTCTTACAAAGTGACATCACCAATTGTTTAGTCTCATTTCTAAGGAGTCACCTAACTACTGTGGCAGCATGGGAGAGGTGTCGGGGGGACGGGGTCCCTCCAGAGGTTACTGCCATTTCCAGCAAGGACCAGACTTTAGAATCTGATTAGGAAATGGGAAATAGCAAGTGGTAAAAAGATAAAATGGTAGGCTATGTGCTGGCCCTGTCACAGAGGGGTATACCTTATCTTTGCTTACTTGTAATTCACCGCAGCCTGTCAGATGGCCCTCCTAATTTATGAAGGTAGGAAAAAGCAATGCTGCTGTTCTTCCAGAGTCCTCATATCCTCATAACCTATGCCCTACACTGGTGTGTATAAAGAGAAAATCCTCCTTTTCATGACTCCCACTGTGTAATGGAAGGGGCATCAATCAAAGTGCCATTCAGTATAGAATGATGCCCATGGAGTGTGACAAACAGTGGTGTGTGATGTGTGGAAGAAAACATAATAAGTTGACTTGACCATTGAGAAAAGAATATAGGGATTAAATCAGTGATGATGGAGAGACTGCAGCTCAGGTAGAAATAGTGCATGTAATGTCCCTGAGGGTAGAGAGATCTTGACATATTCCTGTGTGGGGAAGGCTCCAGCCATGACTGAAGGAATGAAACTGAGATTAAGATTTAAATTTAAATAAAGCAATGCTGCAAATGTTAGCTGAGATTGTTTTATCAAATCATTACAAAAGCTTTGCAGTATCTGAAGCTTGAGGCTGTGTAGTATTGTTTTTGAAAGTAAAAAGCCAGCACTTCATTGTAGAGGAAGGAAGAAAAGTATGGGCAAATGAAGGGAGGCCATAATGGCCCCATGAGGAATGGCTTTCTTTAGCATCAACCAGTGAGCAGTAGAAAGCAGGTTTGGATGATGAATGTGCAATGGAGTGCTGGCTGCAGAGCCTTAGGATTTCTGCGTAGTGTGGTCAAGAAGGAAAAAGATGTTCAGGGTGTTTTGTGTCTATGCACTCTCTTCAAGAGAATTACAGTCAGCATAGTCCATGATAATGCTGAGATTCTACATGAGGCCCTGCAATGGGTTCATATTATATTTTGGACAAAAGTCAGGGCTCAGCAGAGGAGCTTCAAGGTTCATGCATGCCATTTATATCCATGTCATTTTTGGCAGCTTTTCAACAAGCTCTATTTATTTTTTATTTTATTTTATTTTATTTTTATTTTTGTTCTTTTTCACGTTTTAGTATCTTTGCTATTTTGGTGTTTTGTAGCCCCTGGAACTCTGCATGTAGACCAGGCTGGCCTTGAACTCACAGAGATCCACCTGCTTCTACCTCCTGAGTGCTGGGATTAAAGGCATGTGCCACCACACCTGGCTCTTTAAAGCCCTCAGCATAACAAGCACTATCAGAAGCATGAATTTAACATACTTTGTGTGTATTTGGTGCTTTTATCCCTTTTCTCTTGTCATTGACATTTTAATTTTAATTACCAGTTACACCAGAAATCACTAACTTGCTTTATCATTTGCTTATTATCATTCATATTTTAGGAAGTGACTCATTGTCTGAGTCCAGCCAATCAACAAAAGGTTAGAAAAGAGCTGATGTTCTAAAGAATTAAAAAGTAAAATAAGATTTGTGATTACGTTCTCTTGTCTAGACTGTAGATCACAGTGCTGAGGGAGTTTCAAGCAAAACTTGTGATGAGCAATTGTCTTTTTTTCTGAGCCTGGGTAAACTTTTCAGAGTTTAACACACCAATTCATTTTTCTGAAAATGATAAAGAGCAATGGTTAGTTTCTTAGAGTTTCTAAGTTTTCATTGTGATTTTCTTCTAATTGACTTATCCTATGTTAGAGATGATATTTAGAAGGCCTTTTCAGTAATGTCTGTAGGCACATTACATGGCCAATTTCTTTCAGTAACCATTCTCTGAGATAAAATTAGTGCATGGATTTATTTGTACAATGTAATCCACGTGCTTCACAGTTGAATTGCCTTGATTTAATTCCTGACTGGATCAATTTTTTTGTATTGCTAGAGATGGCTACTGGGGGCTCAGAAATGCTAGGAAAACAAAGTATTACTGAATTGTACTCCCAGATATAATGTTTATTTGAAAGTAATCAAATTACTTAAGTATTCTGAGACTGTTTTCTCATTTGTAGAAAGAAGAAAATAATCCATGTAGTAAGGCTCAAGTAGTTCTAATACCACTTGATATTGTTATTAGTTGTTATATGCACAAATAATAGCATGCATGCAGGCTACTGAAAGCTATTTACTTAGTCAAGGCACTCCCTAGGAACTTAGAAGTCCTCTAAGAAGAAATTTTTGCCTTTCTGTATGATTGGCTGTGTTCTCACTAGATGAATGAATCACAACTCCTGTCTTCAAAGTATATGAGTTCCAACAGAAAATAATGGCTTTATTATTGAATATCAACAAGAACTAGAAAAAGAAGGCGAAGGAAGAGGGAGATAAAAGAGAAGTAAAATGTGGAGAGGAGGCAAAAGCAGAAGCTGCGATCAGCCTCCGGAAATTATTATTTACTTATTTATTATTTTCTTTAGGAGGAAACACATTTTCTATAGGAAAAGTCATAGTTCCAGATTAACAATGTGATATGAGTGGAGAGTTTATATATTTATATATATTTATATATATAAACACTTATATATATTTATATATTTATATATATTTATATATATATAAACATTTATATATATTTATATATATTTATATATATATAAACATTTATATATATTTATATATTATATTATAATATAAATATATATAAATATAATATATAAATATATATTATATTTATATATTATAATATATATATAAATATATATTATAATATATTTATATATTTATATATACATATATATATATATAAGCTCAATTGAGGAGATCACAAGTTTAAACTGATTTATATAAACTGGAGCACATCTAGACTATGGACCATTATTTATCAAAAAGATTTGAGGTATCAAGTCATGCAAAGGCTTGGAAGAAACTTAAGTGCACATGCTAAGTGAAAGAAGCCTACCTGAGAATCTTCAAACCGATGGCATTCTTGGAAAGACAAAAGGGTGGGATAATAAAAAAGACTGGTGGCTTTCAGAGGTCAGAAAGGACAGACAAGACACTGAAACCTTTATCCATGTTACTATAATGCAAGCATGCCATGATAAATTTGCTCAAACTTGTAGAATATCTAACACTGAGAGTGACCTCTAATGCACAGTGTTAGGGTGATTATGAAGTACCAATGTCGGTTCCTCAATGGTAACACAAGCCTCTGTGGTGGGGGAATGCTGATAACAAGGGAGGCTCTACATCTGGCAGGGATGGGTCTAAATGCAAAACCTGAATCTTTCCCTTTGTTGCCTTGTGAATCAAAACCTAATCTAAAAACTAAAGTCTACAAGAATAAAACTAAGCCACTTTTATCTGTCTGTGGTGTTGTTAAGGAGATTCTTCTGTGGCCAGGCACTCTGCTAAGTGTTCTTATGAAATAGCTCTGAAACCTCTCAAAAACCCAAGGGAAAGTTTCCATTATTTCTCCTTTTACAGCTGAGAAAACTATAGTTTAAACTCATTAAGTGTCTTTGCAAAGGAAAGCAGGTCAGTGATAAGGTCCAGCAATGTTTGGGAGTACAGCATCCAGAATCCAAAGAGCCATAAGAGTGAGAGATAGAATAAGACTCTCCCCTATTTTTCAGTCCTTAGTGATACTGGGAAGGCCCTGGAATTCCCCACAATAAGGAATGGGGTCATGACATTTTAATTCTGTGTTAATAAAAAAGCTTGGCACTTTTGAATCATCTAGGCTATGCAAATCATTATAACACAGCTTAACATATTTCATCATAACTGTAGGATCATGGAGTTGGCAACCACAGAAGAAGAAAGTTCAGACCAGCCTGAACAATCAAAAAGACACAAGCCTCACTAAAATGGTCTATGATAAGTGTTAAAAGGATATGTGGGGCTGTATAACAAAGAGGCTTGGTGAAAGCAGGGCAGGTAGGCAAAGCATAAGCAAAAGCTTGATGATGTAAAGTGGCTCAGTCTTACAGAAGCCATAAAAAATCAGACAAATGACATTAATTAGCTCTTTAAAACTATGCTCAATAGCCTTGGGAGAACCCAGAACCCATTCACAGACCAATACTTGCTCTTTTCCAGAAAACCCAAGCAGCTTAAATCTCTTGAGTTCCTAAGTCTTAGCAATTGATGAATAGATGCAAGAAGGTAACATTGGAGACAGGTGCATTTATTTTTTATAATTTTTTAAAATTTATTTTACGTGTATGGGTTTTTTCTTTGCATGTGTGTAACTGTATTCATGTTGTGCAGTGCTTGCAGAGGACAAAACATGTATATATATATATATATATATATATATATATATATATATATATATGGAACTGGATGGTTGTTAGCTGCCGTGTGGGTTTAGAGTCGATCCTGGTCCTGGGTCTTCTGCAAGAATAGCCAGTGCTCTTAACCACTGAGCCATCTCTCTAGTCTCAGAAACAGGTGTTTTTAAAGTGAGTGAGAAAAGTCTATTGCCAAGCTTTGAGAATTGAGAAAAATAAGCCAAACTACTTCAATTTAATTTTTGTGATGCCTCCAAAATTCATGTAGGAACTTTATCTCTAGTGTAACTAAAGGAAGAGTTGTAGCCTTTGAAAGATAATCCCTTCATGGTTGGGGTTAGGATCTAAAAAGTTGGGAAGGGTATTATATAGGCCCCCTTTGGTAATTCTGCCTTCAGCCATGTGAAGACATAGTTCAAGATGGCAAATTGAAACCAGATAGAGGCTTGCTTGCAGTCTAGTGTGAGAATTGTGAAGAAGTGAATTTCTATTTTTTTCTATAAATTATCTAGACTGCAGTATTTTGTTACAGTAGCACAAATGGAGTAAAACAGAAGTCGCTTCCAGTTTTAAGGAGGGAGGCAGTGGATGGTGCTACTATGGAAGGAATACTGCACAAAGGAGAGGTGCTACAATAAGTCTGAGGCCAAATAACCAGAGAGAGAGAGAGAGAGAGAGAGAGAGAGAGAGAGAGAGAGAGAGAGAATTTGAAACTTGGGAAGGAATTCTGAGGTGGAAAAGAAGTCCTATGAATAATGAACATAGGAGAATTTGCAAAGGAGTCTACAGTTATTTAGTAACAAACATGTTAGCTCAGAAGCCTGAAGAATGCCAAGGTTAGGGCTGGAGAAATGGCTCAGGTGTTGAGAGCACTGGGTGCTCTTGCAGAGGGCCTGGGTTTGGTTTCCAGCACCCAAATGGCACCTAATCAGCATCTATAACTCCACATCCAGGGGATCCAATGCCCTCTTGTGACTTCTGTGGGCACTTCATGAAGTAGATGCACTTATACACATTCAGGCAATATATTCATACACATAAAAATAAAAATAATAAATTAAATTTTTAAAAATGCCAGGGTATGAGAGTTAAGAACACTCAATAAGATAAGATAATTTGCCTGTGTTTGGTCATCTTCCTCTGACAACCCTGAAGCTTCGCCAAGCACCTGTTCAATGGTAGTACCCAGGAATAAGCAGATATTTGGGGGTTCAAAGAAGCACAAAACTTTCACCATTCTTATGCTAGTACTTCCTGTTCAAGCAATGCAGATAGGTTCTAGTCGCCTTCAATACTGTGACAAAACACTGACCAAAACCAACTTGGGGAGGAAATGGTTTATTCAGCTCCCATCTTCCAGGTCACAGTTCACAACTGGGGGAACCCAACATAGAAACTCAGGGCAGGAACCTGGAGGCAGAAGCTGAAGCACAGGCCATGGAGGAACACTGTTTACTAGCTTGCCCTACTGGCCCATGCCCAGCCTGCTTTCTTAAACAATACACAACAACCTGCCCAAGGCTGGCACTGCCCACAGTGGGTTGGGCCCTCCCAAATCACTCAACAATCAACAAAATATCCCACAGACATGGATACAAGCTAGTCCAATGGATACAATTCCCCAACTGAGGTTCCCTCTACCCAGGTGTGTCAAATTGACACCAGAACTATCCTGCACAAAACCTATCTACATTACCGTTCATCTATTGTATTTCAGTGCTGACTCCATTTGAATTTATAATCAAATGAAATCCTCTGAATTATATTCTAATTCTCTATTATAAGGCCATGTTTCTGTTGCTTGTGTGAATGCTGTTGAATATTTACCATAAATGTTTGTCTTTTCTACATTAATTTTTCAGCCTTTGTTCCCAGATCATCAGGAAAAATTACGTTTTATTGTAGTTCTTTGATGCACAGAGTTAGATGAGTGATTAATGAAAATTATCACCCAAATAGTTTAATTGAAACTATTATTTCAAAGATCAAGTGTCAATTATCTGGGTGATAAAAAATTACTATTCTTTTTATTAAGTAAGTTCTAAATGTCTCCTATCTGCAAGTATCTGTACTGGGGGCTGCACTTTCAAAAATGTCAGCAGACAATATCTTCTCTGCTAGATTGCATTCTCAAATGGACAGTAAACACATAAACACACATAATTATAATCATTGTAAATGTCATGGAGGGAAAATACAGGCTCCCATGGAAAATAATAACCAAAAGTTTACTATAAGTGGATGAGTCAATGGAAGCCAAGTTCTAAATGAAGAAGTGAATTTATGTAAGATCTTGGAAGTATGAATGGAACTTCCAAGTTAGAAGTATGTGTAAGTTAAGATGGGGCAGATGGAAGAACGTCTCATGATGATGACAGGCAAGTAAGAGATTCTGTGACAGGACAGCACCTATATATTTGGCAATCCTAAAAATGATCAAAATTACTTAGCAACAGGGAGAGTAAAGTGGATATAAAATGTGGGATTCCATCAGGTCATCCTAGCCTGGTATATCATGCTAAGGACGTACTTCTTAGTCTCACAAATTCAATGGGAAATCTCTTGAAGTGTCTTCAGCAAGAAAACATTTTTATTATTGTTCAGAAAGATGCCCCTGGGAGATAAGATAGAAGATGAATGCCGCATCTCAGATGAGAAGGTTTTCATTAGAACAATGACCATGGAGTTGAATAAATTTGTGGCAGGCTTCCACTGGGGATATCAGAGAAGATCCAAATAAATATGTTTGGTCTATTAGCATAGGTAGATACAGGTAAAACTAGGATAATAGAAACAAGGTTACTAGCAGGTTACCGAAAAATAAATCATGATATCCAATATGAAAGTATATGATTAGAAATCCTGTAAGTGGTGCCCACTATCTTGAACCTAGTAAGTTACATATTTGGATAGAGATATAAATTTTGAATGTCTTGACACAGAAATGAAATTTCAAGTCAGTGGAAAGGGTATATAGGAAAGCATAGTCCAGAAATTCCTGAGTCCAAAGCTTGAAGAGTTCCTACAAGCAGACATGAAGCTAAGGACTCAGTTGGCCAAAGCAGTTGAGAAGGAAGAAATCAGTGAGGACAGCACCTGCTTTCACTGAGCATCAGGTAAAAGGGCTTCCAGAGGAAGGACACAGTGAAATTCTACTGAGATTCATCAAGTAGGTATTGTTTGTACACTGCACAGTGTGCTTCTGTGGAGGTCTGAGATCCTCCTAAACACTGCCCCATGTCCTCACATAGTAAAGTCGTGGCATACTCTTGCTAAATCTGTGAATAACCAAGGAAAGAATATTCTCGTTGCTTGGCACAAGCTAAAAATATTTAAAAATGAATGATATCATGATCACTCAGTGAAGTTCTCAACATTCCCATTTTTGAAATTAGCCTCTTAGAGAAGTGAAGTTTTCTCTCCAATCAAAAGCCTAGTACAATATAGCTAAGACAAGCAAGCCCAATGTTCTATACTATTACCCCAGTTTATTGTAGATGAGGGATATAGGAAGCAATATGATTAAGTATTAGCTTATGCAATCCACATTAAGGTATATATATATATATATATATATATGTAATGAAATTTATTAGTACAATGCTATGTGTGTATATGTGCATTCCATTTCCATTTCCCAAACTTGAAACATGTTAGGTAAAAGATAAATTAACATTCAACTTTTGGGTTTGTTCATTCCTGTTCTTTTTTTTTTTTAATTTTATTATTTATTTATATCACAATTTTTTGTTTGGTTTTTGCTTCTTTTTTTTTAATTAATTAATTAATTTTTACCCAGGGTGCTTTCCAGGGAAATCAGAGCCCATCAAGCAAACATGAACCATCTCAAGTGGGCCTACTATCCTTACATAGGCCTCTAGGGACCTTTCCAGACCCAGGTTACAACAGATCACTGAACTCTCTGCACTGCTGACATGGTGCAACATTATGGCTTGTCTATAGCAGATCTTTGGTTTTGGATTCCTGTGTGAGGGTTAGTTCCATAATTCATAGTGTCCAAAAGAAAAGTAGAATTCATTTTTGCTGCCGATATTATCTACATTGTAATATTTTATAATATTACAAAATGTGGATACCAGTCGAAAATATGATGTTGTAGCAACTTATCTGCCATCTGGCACTTTTATAAACCTCAGCATTCCACACACATACAAAAAAAACATTCAACTTTTGAAGATCATGGCTACATTTCCTAGAATAAAAGAGCATGGGTTCTATGTTTTGTTCATGTGACTGGTGGGAGGGAAAAGGCTGACAGTACAACCAATAGCTGTAGAGAATTGACAGTGAATGCAGTTGTATTCCAACATCAATAATGATGAGAACCGATCACTACACATGCAGACATTTATAGAGGGCACAGGCTCAGTGTGCCCTCAGTATAATGGAGCTTCAGTTGTGATCAAGATTTCTAGGCACAATTTGCCACATTGAAATCAAGTGACCATGCGGGGACATCTTCGAAGAGCGACCATAAGCTAAAGTGAGAGCGTCAGTTGTTCTTCACTCTCCTTGCTTCACCTGGTTCATTTGCTTTTAACAATGGTTGAGGGGAGAATGAGGAAAAGATCACCTGTTCTCCATGACTGCCAGCTACAGTGTCTGCAAACCCACACGATATAGCTGATTTGTGATAAATGAATGACCTCGAAGAATCAGGGAGCTTTGCCTCAGTTTGATGTACTGTCTCAAAACTCATGTCTAGAAGCTGTCTTTTGTTCTATTTCTCTTCTCTTCATTCTTTCTTGGCTGATTTAGGACTGAATTTCCTCATAAAGAAGTTTTATTCTCTGTCAGACATGTATTCAAAAGGAAAGCAGGTGTTTACTGTCCCACAGAATTTACATGGCGATTAAGCCCTAGCCTTATAAAGTCTCTCTGTAATTCGTGGACCCTACATTCTTGAAATGTGGAACCTGAAGCTCACTACATAGGGTATTTCCAATGTGTGCTCTTAGGATCCTTGTGAGGCTTTAAATAAGCAGCAATGCTTGAAATAAACTCACTATGAGCTAACCTCTGTAGGCTTCCAGGGGCTTTATGGGTTGAGCTCGTGTTTCCTCTGCAATGCCTCAAATACCATGAACACTGGGGCAGTATGATAAACCCAACGCTGTCCAGACACTCCAGGATACAATAAAAAGCTAAGAAAATAGCACACAATGGAGAGCTGAGAATATGCCAGGCAACATTTTCCAGCATTTGTTAGTTCTATGAGTGGCTGCTTATAGGAAGAGGTCCACTGTTGGAATGTTTGAGCATGATCCAGACACTGTCCCTTCTTGGCTCAATTCTAAGGCAATCTTGTAATATGGAATTTTCAACATCTTGTAAATATGCTAACAGTGATTGTGATTTGTATAACAGATTACATACCTCCATGAAGAAATTAAGAACAGAACCACTAGATTATACACTTTGAATGAATGCAATTTATGATAATTGAATGACATCTCAATTAAATCGTTTTCAAAAAATCTTCTATTTAAGAAAGTGTGCTGCTGGGCATGTGGCACATGCTTTTAATCCCATCATTCAGGAGACAGAAGCAGGCAGATTTCTGTGAGTTCAAGGCCAGCCTGATCTACATAGCAAGTCCCAGACCAGGTAGGGCTACAGGGAGAGACCCTTTCTCAAAAAAGGCAAAAAAATAAATAAATAAATAAATAAAGAAGGAAAGAAAGAAAGAAAGAAAGAAAGAAAGAAAGAAAGAAAGAAAGAAAGAAAGAAAAAGAGTTTTTGTACCAGTCTTGGTGGAACACACCTTCACACTGTGAGATTGAGGCTAGCCTGGCCTATAAAGCGAGTTTCATTCAGACTGAGACTAGGGAGTCTTCATTAAAAAATAAAAGTGTGCCTATCCCGTACTTTCCAAATTTCTTTTTCCGTGAGATTTTGAAGTTGTGTTTTAAAAATGGAGTTGGATGGACCCACACTGCAAGGCCTTAGGAGACACAAATTAGACCACGCAAGCTTTATTATAGAGCAGGGGGCGATATTAATGCCATCAAATTAAATTGTATAGAAATTGAAAAATTCAATAAAAATGTAAAATAGATTGTTTTCTGTTTTATTCAACATGGATTTAGCAGTTTATAGCCAGTGGTTAGACATAGGTTCAAACAATGGCTGTGCCTTTTTTCAAGTGGTTGCCAGGGACAGTCATAGCTGAGTGAGCTTGGGCAAGTCATTTTACTCTCTGAAGCACATAGTAATAGTAAGACTTGCCTCAACAATCATCGAAAGGAGTAAATGAGATAATAAATGTAATATTAATCACAATCTTGGCATTAAGAACCTACAAACATCAGCTGACTCTGAATCACTACATTGAAAGAATCAAAATAAAAACAAATAAAGAAAAGCTGATTCTCATAATGATAAAAGAAAAACTTCCAGGGCAGGCTGTGTGAGGCATCAGATAACACACATACTGAGACTGGTCACTGTTTACCATCTACTGCCAAGTGGCAGATGTCCATAATTTAAATTCATAAATAACTCAGCACATTTCCTCGAAGGCTTTCATGCATGATGTGAAGACATATGAAAAGTCAGCCCTCTGCACTGAACCTCCTAGAGGAATAACCCTCTGGAACTGGAATTCCAGGGAACCTGCTCAAATACCTTTCTTGGAGATGGAGGTAATATTCTGAAGATGCTGAATAGAAAAACTGTGACAATAAATTACAACATCAGCGCTAGATCCACTGGTGGTAGTAAACATTTATTTTGTGTTATATACAATTGGACAAAAAAAAAGGAAAAAGATTTTGTTAAGGAAACTTGTAATCAGACAGGTTCAAGTTGAAAGAAAGAACGTGTTCTACTTCTCTTTCACTTTAAAACACTAACTCACTAAGTAACTAACTAATCTTTTTTGTAATTGGGTCTCACTGTGTTGTCCAGGTTCCTCTGCTGAGTAGCTCTGACTGCAGGCTCACACACCCCCACATCAAGTTCTTTTACTTTTAAAGAACTAAATGCATTATTTTTTAAGTAGCAAAGGTTTTTCACTGACTTCAAAACAGAATACCCTTAAGAGAGGGAAGTCCAAGTCAACCCTGTATTTGAAAATTAACATGCATTTACCAGACTTCCGACCAGATTGGAAATCCCTAACTGGTCTTTCAACTGCACAACACCATTTTGTCTTTGAGAAAAATAAAAGCCAGCTTTCTGGAAAGGGTTATCTTGTCCCAGCTCAAAACTGGAATGCATTAGTCACTAAACCGACCTTATTAAAATCTTGCAAACCAGTGGGCAAAATAAAACTCTGGTTGGTCCACTTAATTTGACTAGACATTGTCAGTTAGTTTGCAGGGAACAGTGTGAATCAAAAGGAAGAAAGGCTAGATTCAGTGGGTGAGAAAGTCACTAACAATTTACATCTTCAAGCATTTCCAATAAGAAAGGGGAGGATATTCTCTCTAGACAGTGTTGGAGTCTGGAGAAAATGACTCAGATTCACAATCTCTCTCTCTCTCTCTCTCTCTCTCTCTCTCTCTCTCTCTCTCTCTCTCCCACTTTCTTTGAAGGCCACAATGTGAAACGGGAGATTCTGTATCCTTCCAATCAACAAAGAATCATGTCAGATGCAAGAAGTTAACTTGAACACAAACAAAATTCTGAAAGAATGCTTTAATCGTGAATGAAGCTTGGAGCAAGATTGTGATGAATTTCTCTCCAGTGCATACCAAAGCGTAAGCACTGGAAATAAATACTGGTTGAACAAGTGTTCTTTACCTGAAAGTTCACTGTGAAATGTTGTCACTATAGGTTTCTGGTTAGATAAGTTCAAAAAGATGTCTTGAGTCTGAAGAAAGGAAAATAAGTAGAGGAACCCAATGTTTATTTAACCTCTCTTCATTCCCTGAAGGCATGGTGATAGATAATTTGAATACATGCTTTCATGTGTTCCTCATCCAACTTTGCAACACAGGCATTATCCTTAGCTTTGTATAAAGAGACACAAAGGATAAACAACATTGATTTCACAATGAAAAAATTGTAAAATCAAGCTTTTTCTTTCTTGCCTAATAATGTATTTTATATCAGAGATTTTGGTACTATTCAGCAGAAGAGCATTCTTGTGAATTCTTTTGAGTGACTTTGGCATGGTGTCCACTTTATTTTTGTTCTTTTTCTGTAATAAATAAATAAAACACTTTCACCAAAAGCAACTTGGGGAGGAAACAGGTCTCTTCATCTTCCACTTCCAGGTCAAAGTCCATCACTGCCGGAGGAAATCAGGGCAAGAACTCAAGGCAGGAGCCAAAAGGCAGAACCACTTGCTATTCCGCGCAGCATCACTTGTGGCTAATAAGAATTCTCTACTGTCTCCCCAAGTTCTATTTAAAACATCTTATCAGAAGTATCTAGATTATTGCAGAAGCAGCCTGTACCTGCCTCAGCTGATTTGTTCTCTTAAAACAGTCATTGTGTCTTCATCCAAGTTTCTTGTCATAGGAAGTGAAGCTCCTATCTAGGCCTGGACAGAATATTCAAGAAAGGTTAAGGTTAGGGATGTGAAGGTATGGTGGGTATCTAGTAATATGTTATAGAACTGACAAGAGTACACAAAGTGGGTTTCCACTGAAGGTAGGGCTAGAAAAGATGGGGTTTTCTCTATTCTCTCCAAAAGGACCAATCATAAAGAAAGATCTCCCTGTACACAAAGCGGTCTTGTACTCTGATGTGAATATAGACTTGGTTTCAAAACAGACACTGAGAAAAGAACAGTGGCAGGATTGGAGCCATTCAATTCATATCAATTTTAACAAGTTATAAGTTTATCACCAGCTTATTTATGCATTTTTGAATTTCAGCACTTCCAAAGGTAATCTTAACAGAAGTTAGATAAGTTTTTTTATGTTAACACAAGATACTTATGTCACAAATGAAATCTTCATATAACCATTCTCCATTTTAAAATATTTTATTATTTTTATTTTATATGTATGATTATATTTCCTGCATGTATGTGTGTGCACTGGTGCCATGTAATAACACAGAAGTCAGAAGAGGAGTTGGATCTCAAAGTACTGGAGCTATAGATTATTGTTAGTCACCATATGGGTGCTGTGGTTTTGAACTCAGGTCCTCTGCAAGAGCAGCCAGTGCTCTGAAACTCAGCCATCTCTACAGCTCCAATGGTCTCCATTTTAACAAGTGTTTCCTTCACTGTTTGGTTGAGATGCACTGTCTGATTATTGGGCCCTCCATTGCAGCACACCTCTGTAAAGCATTTACCTCTGATTGTTCTAGAAGGTCACATGAAGAGCTCCCAAGTGAAAAATGGGCAATTAGCCAATATTTATGTTTATTATGAACACAATACATGACGTAGAAGAGTTTTGATTTTTAAATCTGGATTGAGGTTATTTGGGTAAAATTATTATAACTTTCAAAACTCTTTCATTTTGTTCCAAACTTCATCAACTTTTAATTAACATAATTGTTTTTGCTTTTCAATTGCCCATATCCATCTCATAAGTAACATCATCATTTCTTCTGCAGTTAGACAGGGCCAAATCCCAAAAGAGACAGGGTGCAGCTGATTCTAGCCTGCTTCGCCAGATGCACTTGTACTCCATGGGTGGGGATGACTAACTTGCTCACCCTCAGGGAGAACAGAGTCTTGAGAGAAATGAAATACATAGATCACAGGAGAACACCGCTGTGGTTCTCATTTTAACTCTTTCCCAAGACCTCTTTAAAGTCTTTTCCAAGAGCTCAAAAGGTTTCAGAAAAAAAACAACTTAGAATTAAGTTTCTCTGAAATGAGGGAGGCAAAAGATTACATTTGGCATTGGACATTTCAGAGTCAAGATCAATTTCCCCTAATTATTAACTGTGTGAACGTGGTAAGGTTCATCCTATCTCCTTAGATCTCCATTTCCTGATCCAATTTTGCAAACTGTCTCCCAAGTTTGCTCCTTACAGTAATTTAAATATTATTACTGTACTGGATATCATAAAACAATTATAAGTAATATTTACTCTTTTTATTTCCTTCTGCTTTCTTATTTCCTTAAAAAAGTACACTTCACTACATTTCCTAAAACCCAAAGTTTGGTTGTCAAGTCTCAAGATTGCTATATAGAGTGTGCAGGTATGAGTATGTGCATCTCAGACTGCCTGGGTGGAATGGACAAATGGGATGCAACATGAGATCAGTAGACAAAGCCATGTGGCATGGGGCTTGAAATACCTATTTTTGCTAATTCATCCAAATGTATTTAGATTAATGGAAGTCTGGTGGTACAAAATAAACCAGGGTTCTGTTAGTATTACATTAAATGCTTTTATAGTATCATTCAATTTTACACATATTAAAGTATAAGAATTATAATCAAGAAATCTGGATACTACTGCTTTGCTGGAAATCAATAATTTTGAGCTATTTTCTTAGCTACTTTGAGCTTTTACTTGCTCATTTTTAGAATGAGGTGGTTTCTTTCCTCTAATCTGTAGAACTAAATCCAAGTGCATTTCTTTAGAACTCTGAAAATGGAGATGTGTTCATTATTTAATGGATGTTCTAACAGCATCTTATCCAATTATCTATCTTATTAAAACATTCCTGACAATCTGAAATTGGTTCTTAAGATCAACAAGCTAAATCTTTAAAATATATAGAATTCATGTAATCAGTCGTCACCTGGTGCAAACAAGGTCTGCTGTTCTTCATTCATCGTGAAACCCCAGGACCATCCTTTATCTTCTTCTCCATCATGTTTAGTCTACACATTCCCTTACTCATCTCACTCAAAAATTGATTGCTGGCTATTGTGTAAAGTATAATTGATTTAATTATTTGAGCCTAGACAAATAAAACCAAACAACATGAGGTTACCTGCCTTCAAGGCCAGATGTTCTAAAGCTCTTCATGTGAGTTCCATATCAAACGGGGGGTTCAGAGAGCCATGAGGAGTGTGCCCCAAATGAATCTGCAGGAGTGTCAAGGACAAGGTTTTGTTTTGTAGGAAGGGATGTAGGGGCTCCCTGGGGTCACCTCCTCCTGAGCAGCAGCATCTGAGTAAGGAACCAGGATGAGTCATTTTTGCAGTCCTGTGATGCCTGCTTTGGACGACCCAGCATATGTGCTGCAATTCTGTGCCTTGCTCTGCGAGCTCCTGGATTTTCTAAGCTGTAGCTAATAACTTTGTACAAATCCAGAACAGGCAACTCTCCCTCTAGGAGATTATCCAATAGGACACTCAGCTTCAACTTTAGTTGTTCTGATACCGGCTCTTCTCTCTTTCTATAGTTTCTCATGAAAGTTTATCTTTCCATCTCTAGTCCTTCTACTTGCCATTATTCTCTGTAACAACATTACTGTGATTTAATTTCTTAGTCTTTATCCCTCTTTAATATGATAATTGAATTGTTTAATGTTATACTTAATAATTGTCTTTTTCCTCTACTAGAATGAGGGTTCCATGAAAACTGGATTCCCGACTGTGCCCCCTGCTTATATTCACAGCATTGTTATCAATTCCTAAAAACATGTCTGGCAGACAGTGGGTGGTGCCTAAGTCCGAGTTGATGAATGAGCTGTAAGTTTTAGTTTCCAGGTTTTCCTTTTGCTTTCTTAGTAAAGAAGCGTGATGGTTTGGGCGCTTCTAAGAAACCTGATTAGCATAATTAAACCTGTTTAACACTCTTTGAATGTCAGTTCTCTCTTCTTTCATTCATACTAAGTTAGTCTTCCCGAAGTCTGAAGTCTCTCACTTCTGAAGGTAGGTCAGCTTATGTAGTTGCAGACTCCTGCAATGTTCTCAGGTAGAACAATAGATTCAGAGACCAACATGCTGTGTGAATGCATTATGTTTCAGACTCCTTGAAACCTTACCTTGTGCATGGTAAATATTTCAACTCTGGATACTCTGCTAAACAGGATGCTCTGAAATGTGGTTTCCTGTCATATTAATTACACCGTCCATTTGAAGCCTAAAATACTGATGGATAATGGGCAGAAGGTCACAGTGGAAGCGTCTTAGTAGGACTTCTTACCTAGTATGATATTTTCATTTGGCTCAGACATTATTTTTCAATCTATTTTCTTTAGAGTTACTTCACGTGTGAGGTTATTATTCACAGTAAGGGCATTTTCTTTCCTTGCGGCAGAGAAGTAGAGAGTTTAGAGTTGATGCAAGGGCAAATTCAGAAGCAATCTAATCCAGACTCTGGCCTCTGAGCAGAGCCAAATCTATCACATAGAGATGAGACAGTGAGCCGTATGCTTTAATTAGTTCTACCCACAAAGAGTGTTCAATAGGGAAGAGAATGCCTGAGTTCTATTGATACAAGTATCTTCTTGTCCTTCAGGGCTTTTCTATAGCCCTGAGGGAAAATTTGTTTGCAGATTAGGTTTTCCTTTTTCTTTGAATTTGACATAAATTTTAAAATTAATGTATTTAATTCTTTTAAAAATTTCATATAATCATAAGACTGGACTGCCCTTCAAAGGTCAAAAAGCCTAATTCATCATTACATGGAGCATGTTGTATTTGGTACACTTTCTGGGTATAGCAGGGGATCTCTGTATGTTGGTGAAAAAGGAATTAGTCAATAAATGAATAAGTGACTAAATGAATCAGCCACATTCCTCCCACATACATATTTATAATAAAAATAAAAAATAATTTTGCTTGAATAATTATTTGGATACATTCCGGCCCCCCATGTCAGTTTGGGACAGCTCCTGAGCTTCTTTGGGAATCAGCTGAGTTCTCCATTAGACGTGCAACATGGTTCAGCTTCTCCTCCCACCCAGCCCTGCTCTTATCTCTTCATTACAGAGACAATTCACAGATGGACTTTCCAATAAAATTCTAGCATAAACAGATTCCTAGAAACTGAATCTGCTTCTTGGAAGCCATATTTAAAACACAACTGTAGGCCACCTTTCCTCACTTTGTAAGAATTAAAAGTGTAAAGCAGAAATGCCCTCACTGGCCCTTACTGGATATTAACTTAAGTCCTTTGTTTTTTTCTCACAACCTTGACTGCATCCTAGAACCACTGCTGCCACAAAGTAAGTGGTCATCACGTACTTGTAGCATGAGAGAAAACTAAATATCCCCATGTGTGTCCTTCTTTAACTCAGAGAATAACGCATGTAAAGGTCAGAGTGCTCAAGGGGCAGACCATCTCATCTAGACTCTGCAAATACAACCTGCAAGTTCCTGTTTGGTAGAGTTTGCTTGCATTAAACTTGAATTTCTTTCTTTTCTCAACATGAACAAAATAAAACAACCAAACAGATCCCTTTTTGTTTCTTAGAACAAAGAATTTCCTTCCCCTATTTTCTGAGGGCTGAGAACAGCTTCATTAGCAGAGAAAAGAAGTTGGTCACCTGAACCTAGTAGTGTCTGTGAAAGTTTTTTCTAAGAATCATTTGCTTTCTCTGTCCAACTGTCCTCAAACCTGACGTTTGGGTCTGTATTAAAAGAACAGCCACTGGGCTTTACAAAAGAGAAAGCTGTCTCCAAGACCCTCATCCTTCTCCTATGGGAGGCATGACATGCTTATTGAACTTCATTGCATAATGGACACCAAATTACACACTTGACCCTGCAAGTCTGATTTGTAAAAGTAAATTCTGAGTACTGTGGTGGGTTTCCACACTTCGGTTCTCTCCTCATAATGAGTAATAGATAGACAGTCTTTCATGATGGAAGAGTACATTTTTTTAAACATATAGAAGTAGATTACTTCAAATTCACATTCCATTTTCAGAGACATTTTGATGCCAGCAGACGAAGAAAAAAATGTGGAGGAGGAAGATGAAGAGGTACAAAGGGAAGGGAGGGGAAATACTTAAGGCCTTGGATCTGACTCTGGTAATATTGGAGCCAAGGACTGAGATTAGTCTAATGATTGGCTTGGTGGAGGAAGAGGAGGAGGGGAGGAAGAAGAATTGGAATTACCATTGATTGAGAATCTTGCATATACTAGCACATTGTGTTTGGTATCAGTTAGCTGTTGTGATAGTGCTTCATAAAGAGAATAAACTCAAACAAAAAGCTTATGAGCAAAACACCTTTACTTTCATGGTCATGAGCATTAAGGATCATTTGCCTATTGCAGGCTGAGCTTGGTGGAGTGGTCATGCTTCAGGCATCAGTGTTTGCTGAGTTTGAAGTCAAGGGGTAGGGTCAGTGCTTCTTTGAGGTTTATATTTTGGGCGTTTGGTATAAAGGAGACATAGCTACTTGAACCATTCTTCTCCCATTTGGGAAACTTAGAACCTATAATGTGATTATACAGTGTTCTCTAATATCTTTCACCATAAACTACCTGTGTTTACATATAGCAGTTATCTGTTACCTTGACATTTTGAGGGGCAGAGAGTCTTATTCATCTGTGTATGCAATATTTAAGCAATTTCTTTGCAAGCAGAAGGTGCCAAATAAATAGTCTTGAATTAAAAGGTATATAAATTAACAAACTCTTTGTAAATGAATTCTAAAGGAATTGTGCTCAAATGATGAATGGTTGAGTTACAATTTATAATTAGGACAAGCTGAACCAGCTTGGGCAGTTGCTGAGTCCTTTGAAGTTGACAAAGAACACAAATGACAAATGGTCTTTTCATGTTAGCATTGGCTCTGCACTGAGTGGAATGGACCACTAATCTGACCTAGGATGTTTCCCTTTTGTGTTCATTCATGAAAACATTGCTAAATAATCAAGAGAGTTCAGTGAATGCCTACCCAGAGCCCTGGACTCTTCAAATAATGGCACTTGGAATTATTAGGGGAAAATATTTATGTAGAAAGTATTAAGCAAGGAGATGTTCCAGCTCTACACCTTACCTCTTGGAGAAAAGTTCAAAAGCAGTTTATCACGGTAAAATGTAAGCAATTGAGCTCTTTTATGGAGCTTCAGCTTTAGTGGGGGTGGGGTGTGGGTGCTCACAAACATCCATGGAAGTATTGAAAGCACTGATTTTACTTGTTTTTTCAGAAAAGAAATAATGCTGGAAGTAGCATTTACTTTTCTCTCTTGTAGCAGAGAGGTGTATAAACACTAAGGTGACTATGGATATTCAATGAGGTATATATGTACATACAGAATGAGTTTTTCCTCTTTTTTCTTTTTTGCTTTTATTCCTTCTTTTTCCTACTCCTTTCCTACTCCTTGTTCTTCTTCTCTTATTTGAAAATAAAAGCTTTTTGAAAAAAAATTGAAATCAATTTTCATGGGAAACACTGATATTACTATAATAATCTTCCTTTACATTTGATTTTATTTTTATCTTCATTTGCTATCAAAATACAAAATTATTTACCATCTATCAGTTTATTAACTATCTAACATTTATTGCCATTATGACATGTGTAAATGACATTAAATTCTTGATTAGGTGATCTTAATCTTAATTCACTTGTGGCTGGAAGCAAATTACATAGCCCATTTAGTCTTTATGAGTCCTCATTTCCTATAGATTATCAATATTTATAATTTATTGAAGATCAAAAAATCCATGAATCCTATATTGCTCCATTTACTCATTGATATTTTCTTATTTATTAGTCTAGTCACCCATTTACTGTACAACTTCACCTGATGTTTGCAAAGTTAATGCTTTTAGATAAATAGTTAATTATTCATCTTACTTTGGATCTGTAGGTGAGCCCTTAATAATAGCTAAATCTTTGCTAAAGCTTAAGCAATCAGGAAAAAATTTGCTATAGTGAATGAGAAACAATTATATGTACTTTAGTGTCATTTAACCAAACAAAGTTGAGTTGGTGGCACATGCTTTGAACTTACCAAAAATTTGAAAATTTAATTTAGCCAAACAAGTGCAAAGGTTAATATCTATACTCAGTCAGCATCGGGACATTTTGAATCACAAGAACTTCCACAATATTCAGATGTGATTTACTCTATATAAATCTAATGTACATTTTTTTCAAAGAGGCATATATCCTGTGTATTAATACAGGTACATCTTATTTATAACTTTTATTAAATATGAGGAATGTAGACACTTCTATATATTTTTAAACAGTTTTAGATCTTGGGTGAATCTACTCTCAAGCTCATAACAACCCATTCTTCTTGGACTTCCTCTCTCTGTATTCTATCCCCACCACTTTTGGTGTACACCCTATGGATTTGTCATCTGGTTGGTCCTAATGGGTTGCCCTAACTTCAAGTCATGTCTGTTCAATACTTCTTCCAATCTGGTGATCCTTAAAGATGCGAAATTGACCATCAAATTCAGGCAATGAATTCCTGTTTCCCTGAGAGTGAAGAACATGTCATTCAGCATACCACCCATTACTGTTTTAGCTTCATTTAAATCTACTTCTCACAGCACAGCCAATACAGCAAATTTATCAGCATCTCTTCAACTTAATTATACTTGTGTGTGCTACAATAGTTTCCTGACATATAGAAAACATTCTTTCACACAGCTGATTTCAAGTTAATCATCAGATCAGATTCTTCATCCTCCAGAAACACAACTGCTGACCTCATCATACACCTACCCTCTGCAATTAATCTATTACAGTAGGGCATGTTTCCTTGCTTTGAGGACCCCTTTGTTTAACTTATTGACCCATAACACTTCATACTTTGTGAGAAAACATTTCTGTTTACCACACAACACTGTGAACAGCTGATTACAAAGGCCCATGCATGGGCCCAGCATTATGCCTGGCACAGTTAGGCATTTAATAAACATTTGTAGAATGAGCATAGCAAAGTAGACATTTTAAGGCAACAGTGACTTGGCAGTTACACATTGAAAAATTGAAATGGGAAAGAAAATTACCATACAGGATGATTTGTCTTAGTGCGTTGTTTCTCTGTCATACTATGTCAGAGATCAAAGGATAGCACTTTTTTCTCAGCAAATTGAAAGTAGCTTTGTTTTTACTGCTTTTATGTTGCTTATATTAAAGGGAGCTTTCATGGTAGATTTAATATGACTTGATTGTCTCTACACTTATATCCCTTAGTACTTTACTTTTACCATAACTCAGCAGGATCAAAATCTCCTCCTAATTATCTTCCCTACCTGCTGCAATAGCTGCTGATGGGAATGTGTCAGTTGCTTCAACAATTATGCTAGTGGTAACGGCACACGTTCCCATGAGACACGGTGACAGAGCTGGACTTCAAAAGGTCTATGCCAAGTTGTGATGTATACTATAGTTCAATTAAAGTATAATTAGGGTGGTATGCGATATTCAGATTTCTGCTTGTGTTACAGATAATCTACCCTTATCATGCATACTGTCACCTACACAGAAGCTCTCAAGTAACACAACACAGTTGAACTCCTCCACTGGAAATTCATGTGAGAAGGCAGCAGTTGGACACTGAGACCAGATTCATTCTGTACTCCAGTAGTAAGCTAGGTCCAATGTTAGTCTTATGTATAATGTTTGATTGACTCAGTACCATACTGAGAAGCTAAACCTTAAAAGCATTCTTTTTTTTTTTTTTTTTTTTTTTTTTTTTTTTTTTTTTTTTTTTTTTTTAAATTAAAAAAAAAACACCAGACCAAGGGAACTTATAAAAGGAAGAGTTTATTTGAGCTTACGATTGGCGGTTCCAGGGAATTAGTCCATTGTGGCGGGAGGCATGGTGGCTGGATCTGGAGCAGCAAACCGAGGGTCACATCTCGCAAAGAGCACAGGAAGCAAAGAGGAAGCAACTGTAGAACACCAGGCTTGTTAAACTCACTAAGCCTGCCCCTAGCAACGCACTTCCTCTAGCATGGCCACACCCTCCAAGACCTCCAGAAACAGCGCCACCAACTGGAGGCAAATGTCTGAATACCTAGAGCCTATGGGGGACACTCATCCAAACCACCACAGACAGGGTCTCCCTGTGGCCCCAGCTGTCCTGGAACTCAATCTGTAGACCAGGCTGGCCTTGAGCTCCCAAAGATCTGCCTGCGTCTGCCTCTGCCTCCCAAGTGCTAAGATTAAAGGTGTGCACCACCATGCTGGGCTAAAACATTCTACACTGTGTCCAAAGTCATGAGGTCTCTCATTCATTAAGATTGCATCATGACCTTGGCTCAGATTCAACACTACAGTGCCTACACAGGACCTGCAGCTGAGAGAGGCATTCATAGTATTATTTTAACCTAAAATGAAAGGATGGTTGGATTTCTTCTCTTTCCCCCTCTTTAGAAGTGATTTGGAAAGGGTATCACAGTGACTCCACCCACTCCTGCATGTATCAAAGTGCCTGGGAAAGGGTATCACAGTGACTCCACCCACTCCTGCATATATCAAAGTGCCTGGGAAAGGGTATCACAGTGACTCCACCCACTCCTGCATATATCAAAGTGCCTGAAGACAGATTTGGGCTCATCACTCTCCATTTGAAATTTGGAGGCAAAGAAAACAAAACTAAAAACAAACAAAAAACAAAAAACCCAAACAAATGTAAAAGGAGGAAACAGTGCATAGATACTCTGGTGAGCTTATTGCGGGATTCTAGTGGGATTTGTTTTAGGCATTTAAAAAAATATTTTAATTATAATTTTTTTGGTCTTTTTGAGACAGAGTCTCCCTGTAGCCTCAGCTGTCCTGGAACTCACTCTGTAGACCAGGCTGGCCTTGAACTCACAATGATCCACCTGCTTCTGCCTCCCGAGTGCTATGATTAAAGGTGTGCACCACCATGCCCGGCTTTATTTGTAATTTTTATTTTGCGTTTATGATTGTGTTTCCTGCATATATGTAAGTGCATCTGTGCCATGCTATCCCTGCTGAAATCAGAAGACAGCATCAGATACCCTGGAACTCTAATTATATAGATGGTTGGTAGCTTCCATGTAGGTGCTGGGAATTGAACCTGGCTCTGTACAGGAGCAGTTCTTAATCATTGAAACATCTTTCCATCCCCATCATTTTAATGCATAATTTTCTTGAATTTTGTGCCTTTCAGACAAAATATCTTAATGCTCATTACTAAACCACTTTTTCCAATAGCACTCTCCCAGACACCCCTCCCCACAGAGTTCATGCATTCTGTCACATATGTTAAGGCCGATGGATTCAAGTTAGTATACCCAAATGACCCTCAGTATAACTTCATTCCCTGGGGCCTAGTTAGCCTATCTAGAGTTTCCCCCTTAAAGAAGATCAACCCTCCCTCACCTGGCAATAATCAGCTGCCAATATTTCAGCTGAGGTTGGGGCCTGATGCCCACTTCCTCAATTCTATGCTGGGGTTTGTTTCCCATTCAGTTTGCATAGGTCTTATACATGCTGACACATTGTGGTAGATTCATCTGAACAGGGTCCCAGGAAATGTGGGACTCTGTTTCCATATGGATGTACACCTTCTCCCTATAATCTTTCTGATCCTTTTTCCAAAATAGTCCCTGAGCCCTGGGTGGGTGGAGTTTAATATAACACTCCTGTCCAGGGACCCACACTCTGCAGAGTCTTTTTCTTTGGCCATTTTTGTCCTTTTGTGTTCATGGCTCTGAGTTGCATAGGCAAGCTTCAGTGATGACAGTTGAGAGATGCATTAGTCTTCTCTCTACTGCTTGTTCCACTATGTTTGTGAGCCTTATGTGTAGAAGTCCTATTGCAGAATTTTTTACTTAGGTTGGTAATCTCATAGACATTTGTTCTCAGTCTGTGACAAATTGTGGAACTCTGCAATAGTCTCTCTGTTGCAAAAGAATTTTCTTTGATGAGTGCTTAACTGGCATACTTGTCTAAATATAAGGATCCACATTTAGCATATAGTAAGAAATTCCATTCCTCTAGGGATGTGGCAGATATAGGGTTTCTGCTCTCCAGACATGTGTAATTGGCCATGTTTATAGTACCACACATGAGTTCCCACCATTGAGTGGGCTTTAAGTCCAATTAGGTAGCTGTTTATTACTCCCAAGATAAAAGTGGCACTATTACAGCAGTATAATTTGATGTGCTGGCAATTGTGGTTATTAGGCTTCAAAACTGGGATTGGACCATCATAGTAGGAGACAGGTGTTACCAAAGGGGGAATGGGTAAAATGGGAGTGTTTAAACTGGGAGGGGGAGATAAGGGGTTATATAAGGAAAAAGGAGCTCAGGAGAGAAGGGGTTCATAAGAGACAGGTACTATCAGGGAGCAAATAGGGAAATTGGGAGTAATTTATCTGGGGAGAGAGAAGGGAGGGTTAGAGAAAGAAAAAACAGAGAGAGGGAGAGAGAATGAAAGAGAGATGAGAGGAGACAAATAATGCCTTCCTGGTGGGTAAAACCAGAAATCAAGATATTAGTTCAAAAACCTGCTGAAGTTTTACACATAAAATACCTGTACATGAGTCCATGTGTTAGCTGAAAGATCTATAACAAGAAACAGTGCCAGCAACTCTTCAACTTGTTGGCCAGGATAGTCCAAGGGATTCCCAAAATTACACAGGATATTGCTACAGCCTTTGATTGCCTCCTATAAATTGAATATGTGACCCTATTGCTGAAGTAGGACATATTTTGGATGCAGAACTTGAAAGTGACCTGGGAGCCACCTTCCTGAAGGCTAGCTCATTTTAGAGTGCACTTTGCAAACTGCTAAGGGAGAACATCAATTGATGGTCCAAACCCAGCTCACTTAGTCACTCACAAATGTCTGCTGCTCTGGTTTCTTGCAGTTCTCAGCTAAGTGCTTGTTATGGTAAGCTTTATATTAACACATTTTTGGTCCAAGTTGGATGAAATGCAACCTTTTACCAATGGGCTCCAACTGCACTTCTATCTGACACTATTTTTGCCCCTACTCCTTCATCCCATCTCTATCTAGGCACTGGCAAAGGACTTCCATTCCTCCATACACTGGCTGTTATAAAAATATATCCACTGAAGCAATTTCAAGGTCTCCTAGGTAGACTCAGTGGAAGTGACTCCAACTGCTATACCTGACCATGCCACCCATCAGGAAGACTCAAAATTCAGTCATTATTGCAATTCCTTTTATGGAAGTAAGAGTAACTTCTTCAGAGCAAGGAATGATGAGGATAGCAGATAGAAATCAGACAGGCAGATAAGGGATAGGGACTTGGATTCAGGTTTTCAACTGTAACCCCAAAATACACTTGGTCTTATCATGCTTGGAGGCCAGAAATATCAGAAGTGTTTGGGGACTCTGATAGGTCCCTAAGGATTTTAGAGTTACTATTTCAGAGCAGGGAACTTTTCAGTAGCCTTTAGGGAAAGTTATTTCTCTGGCCTTGTTGGAGACCCAACATCCCAATATACCCTAAACATGGAAGAGTCAATCGAGTTGGGCCAAAGTCATAAAGTGGAGGAGGAATAATTATCCCTTTATGAGATAATGTACCTTTTCTTTCCAAAGGTCCAGCCTGGCCTCCTAGTGTAGTTCCTCTGAGCTTCCATAGAGTTTTCTTGGGCTCTGTCTTCCTTTCTGAGTCTAAAACGTGTCTTTCATTTTTCTTCTCTCTGTTTCTTCCTTTGAGATGTTGATACAAGCCTAACTAATCTTTCTCTGCTATATTGGGCTTTCATACTTTTCCTGAATCTTCCCTCTCCATCATGTAACTGGCCTCCATGCTGGCTTAACTCAAACAACATGGGTTTCTCTTCCATTTCTCCATCTTTTCCCTCTAGACATCTGCCTAGATCAATAGCTTGTTTATCCTGGGGTTTTTTCTTTAAACTCTAATAAAATTGTGTTTAGGCTTAAAACAAAAGATTGTTAAACTTGAACAAATTTCTTATACTCTGAACATAACAAGAATGAGTAACTTCACAACTGATCTGGATGTAGTTAAGACACATGTACTTACACACACTTGGGCATATCTGGCTGTATGTGAAAATATTTATACATGTATATATGTAAAATATGTCTGTATCTGACATGTCTATATAACAATAACAGTGATCAACAGATTAGATTCTTGGTATTTTTTGAACTCACTGCCATTTTGCTTTAGTGTCCAAAGGCTTCCAAAGCAAGAGTGTCACCCAACCTCCCACCATTCCAAAGCTTAATGACTGACACATCAAACTTCTTGGACTCATTTCACTTTACTGAGAACCAAATGGAAATGCTACCAGTATTTGGGGGTGGGGATAACTGTAAAAAATAGTAGGTTGACTCATCTTTTCTCATGTCTAAATCTTACACCAATACAGGGGTGAAGGACTCAAGTGAGGTGTGGAGGAGGGCACTGGAGTTACCTTAACACCATGTTTTTTCTTCTTTCTGCCTTCTAGCTGAAATGAACTCAGTTGGTTCATTTTGGATAAATCAGGAGTTGAAAAATGTGAGCTTATATTCATGTAGTTTAACAGTTCTACAAATGTAACCAAGCTACAAGAACTTTCTAAGCTCCAGCTTTATCATTGATGAAATAGAAATAATATTAACACCTATTCCATTGAGATAAGGAGCGGGTTCAATAAGTAATGAATGCAAGGCAGTTGGCATCACACCATCTCACTCTCAGAGCCTGTTGCTTAGTACATCTGTTGTTATTGTTATTACTGAAGCTTCCTTTCCCTGCTCTCACTTAATCTCATCTTTATCACACATACACAGTCTTCCCTGCCCTTCCTCTCACCTCAATCTTCAGATGTTTTTGAGGGTCCTCTTAGGCAGTGGAAGAAGTGAGTAAACCCACAGGCTGCATGCAGATCACCTGTGGAATTCATTCTGCCCCCATCTTTACATTTAAATCAGATTCACAGGTCAGTTTTGTCTGACAATTCTTGCAGTAGCTAAGATAAAAGCTTGAACATGGCCTCTGAGCCCTTTCCAACCTTTCTTAGTTACCATAATTAACCCCATTTCAGAATATAGAAAGCCCTGTGGGCGAGCAGTCTCAGACCTGCAGAATCAGCAGCACAAAACAAGATTGAGCTGCATGGGAGAGCTCTGAATGAGATTCTATCACTTCCTGTCTGACGGTGGGTCAACCACACCAGAATGGTCTCTGTGGAGGTGTTAGGGTCTAAAGGCAAGTAAACAGCTCCCCTAGAGCAGTCTACTGGTGTTCCAATGGCAATACTGACAAGTTGAAGATAGCATAAACCTGTCGAAGCCTTAAAAGGCAGATTTAAATGCATGTAGGAAGCAGAAAACCAGATATTGAGAGTAAAAGAGAAATGAGGAGGAAGTGAAGGAGAAGGCGGCCAGACAGAGATAATTCTCATGCAAATACTTGGTACTGTGAGACTCTTTTCTAGGTATTTGCTATCTGTTAAGAACTTTCATTTTCCCTTGTGATATCTATTATACCTTTGCAGTAAAGACTAGTTTTTTAAAAAATTCCAAATGATCAATGAATTTTCATAAATGGCATTAAAAGTGAGAAACAAAGATTCTCAGTTTCTAGAGAATTAGAGCAACAATTGGAAATTTTCATAATTGACAAGTTTTCAGATAGTCCATATTTACAATAAAGCCCAGTTATGTGGAAATGTGTGAATCTTTTGGGCAAAGTCTTCCTATTAACTTAGTACTTGGTATTATTTAATGCACTCTTATCTATTGTATCTGTCACATTTCTTAAACTTTTGAAACTATGACTTATATGTCATTAAGTAACTTTAGTTATTAATGCATGAGTATGCCCATTATTATTGTCAATTTTATTAGACATATATTCATATGTATGTACATATTATACAGGATGACTTGAGGGTCAACAAAGACATATAATGGTTTTTGCCATTTACTGGAGTTAGGGCTCCTTATTTTCATTATTTTTTAATGTATTTATTCTTATTTCTTTGAAAGACTCCAAGAAATTACATATTGTTTTGGACAGTGTGCCACCTGAATATAACCTTTAACTAAATCCTATCTATTACAACAAATACATAAAAAATAAGATCATTAAGACTCAATTAATTTTCTTTCCCCAAAACCATTTATGGCAACTATATGAGCCAAATAGAGCAGACTTGCTCCTGGGCTGAGGATAGAACAGGCATCTACTGAACAATCAGGATTCAGTATCCTGGGGATCCCAGTAATAGTGGATACAAAGAGCTCAGATAAGTGTCTCAAATCTGCAGAAACTGACCAGGTGTGATAAAGGAGAGGAGTGTGAGTTGTACAAGAATACATAGAAGTCTCTTAGGAGAGGGACTATGGCCTTGAAAGACAATTCTAGACCATTTTTTCCATACTGAAATTGGGATTCCAGGGTGGCTAAGCCTTCATGTTAAAATTGTAATGTCCTCATTTTCAAACATTTGCCAGTAATTTATCAAGGGCTATCTGTGTGGGAACCCTGGGTACAATGAGAATAATGGGAAGGCAACGCTGAATGGTGCCTCCAAGATTGAAGCTTATGTTTTTTTCTGAATTGAGCCTCAACAGTTAAAGAGGTAGAAAATGTATTCTGTAGACTTAACATCCTCTGGTAATAGACACATTTTATGCAACTGTATGCCATTTATTTTTTTCCTTTTTCATTGGCTGGCGTCTGGTGTCTTTGATATATATTTTCAGCAAATGGAGCTGGCCAAAATGAATCACCAATTGTAGAAGAATGAAACTAAACCCCCTACCTTTCACCTTGTACAAAAGTCAACTCTAAATGGATCAAAGACCTCAATGTGAAACCTGAAACTCTGAAAATGTTAGAAGAAAGCATTGGCAGTAAACTATAAGATATAGGTGTAGGAAAAGACTTTCTAAATCAGACAGAAGTTGCACAGGAAACAAGGTCAACAATCAACGAGTGGGACCTCATTAAACTAAAAAGTTCTGTACAGCAAAAGAAACAATAAAAGAAGTGAAGAGAAAACCCACAGAGTGAAAGGAAATCTTCATAGAAGTTTAACATCCAGAATATAGAAATAGTTCAAGAAAAAAGGACCAAGAAAACAAATGACCCAATTAAAAGATGAGTTAAAGGAGATCAACTGAGACCAGCTGAAGTGCAGGAATGTAGATAGGAGCTGGGTGCTTCAGAAAGGCTGATTGTTGATTGACTTAATATAGTCAATCCAGTTGTCTTTGGCTTAATTGGCTTTTGTGGCTGTGGGGGCAGAGTTATCCTCCCAGCTGGTATAAAATGTAGGGTTGTGTGAGTCTTGAGATCTCCTGAGACCAGGTGAAGAGCAGGTACACCCCCCCCAACTGGGATTATAAAGGCATCTGAAGGAGGCAAGCAAAGCAAGCCTTCAACACAGTGAAGAGGCATTTAGAACTCACATTGGAATACAGGCAAGGAGAAGCCCATATGCCAAGAACATGAAGGAATGAAGAAGAGACAACACGGGAAAGGGGCAGGATAATTCCGCACCGAGCTCTACCAAACCCATGGAAGATTCCTACAGTGGGATCCCCCTGGGGATATCAGGACACAGATATCAGAAACACAATTGGGAACATATTTAAAGAACTACAAGATTATAAAAAGCAAATCAAAGAACTAAGAAAAGAGAATGAAGAACTCAAGAAAGATCTAGAGAGAGAGAATGACAAACTCCAGAAAGAAGTAGAAACGCTGAAAAGATCCCATTCTGAAAAAGATGAGAAAACCAACCAGGGAAGCAAAGAGCTACAGGAAGAGATTAAGAAGCTCCAAAAAGAAGTAGAAATACTAAAGAAATCAGAAGAAGAAAGGAAAAAGGAAATCAAACACTCATCCAATCAAGAGGAAAGGAATGGAAAAATCCTCAGAAGCAGAATGGAGGAAGCAGAACAAAGAATATTAGACCTGGAAGATAGCACAGAATAACTAAAAACCTCAAGGAAAGATTATGAAAAATTTAAAAATACACAAAAGTGGAACAACCAGGAACTGTGGGACACTATGAAAAGATCAAACCTCCACATCATAGGAATAGAGGAAGGAGAAGAATCCCAAGAGAATGGTATTGATCAGATCTTCAACAGAATAATAGTTGAAAACTTCCCCAAACTAAAAAAAGACAAACCAATACAAATACAAGAAGCACATAGAACTCCAAACAGACAAGATCAGAAAAGAAATTCTCCACGCCACATCATAGTTAAAATGCTAGACACCCAAAACAAAGACAAAATCCTTAAAGCCACAAGAGAAAAACAACAAGTGACCTATAAGGGGAAACCTATCAGAATTACAACTGACTTCTCAATGCAAACTATGAAAGCAAGAAGAACCTGGAGCAAAGCATTCCCAGTGTTAAAGGACAATAGATGCCAACCCAGGTTACTATACCCAGCAAAAATGTCAATTATAGTTGAAGGAGAGAGAAAAACCTTCCATGACATAAACAACTTGAAAGAATACATGTCCGGAAAACCAACCCTTCAGAGAATACTTGAAGCAATTCAAAGGACAGAAGAAAGGAGCAACCAACCCCAGGCACCTAGAAAGAGAAATCAATAAAAGCATAACTGCAGAAGTAGAAACCTAAACCCAAACTGCAAATGGATAATAAGGCAAAAGGAAGCAACACAAACCTATCAGTCATAACCTTAAATATTAATGGACTAAATTCCCCAATCAAAAGACATAGACTGGGAGACTGGATTAGGAAACAGAATCCATCGATATGCTGTCTACAAGAAACACATCTTACCTTCAAGGACAGGCACCACCTTAAAGTGAAGGGATGGAAAAAAATATTCCAAGCAAATGGTACCAAAAAGAAAGCAGGTGTTGCTATTTTAATATCGGATAAAATAGACTTCAAAGTAAAAGAAATCAGAAGAGACAAAGAAGGCCATTACATTTTCATCAAAGGAACAATCCACCAAGAAGATTTCACAATTATGAATATATATGCCCCAAATTCTGGTGCACCAAACTTTATAAAGACAATTCTCCAGGACCACAAGTCACAGACTAACCCCAGCACACTCATAGTGGGAGATTTCAATACCCCACTGAGTCCTTTGGATAGGTCAACAGGACAAAAAATAAACAGAGAGACATCTGAACTGAACGATATGATACACCAAATGGACCTCATAGACCTCTACCGAACATTCCATCCTAATACCAGAGAATACACTTTCTACTCAGCACCCCACGGAACATTCTCCAAAATCGACCACATCCTGGGACACAGAAGAAACCTCTACAAATACAAAAAGATTGAAATAATTTCATGCATCCTGTCAGACCACAGTGCAATGAAGCTCAACATCAACACCAGGACAAGCCCTCCTGCCTACAAGAACACATGGAGACTAAACAACACACTCTTGAATAATGAATGGGTCAAGGAAGAGATAAAGAAAGAAATAAAAACATTCCTGGAACTGAATGACAATGACAATACAACACAACAAAACCTATGGGATACCTTAAAAGCAGTCCTAAGAGGGAAATTTATAGCCCTGGGTGCCTACATTAGAAAAACAGAAAGAGCACAAGTGAATGATCTAACACTACAGCTAAAAGCACTTGAGAGGCAACAACAGATGAACCCTAAACGCAACAGACAGGAAGAAATAACAAAAATCAGAGCAGAAATCAATGAAATAGAAACAAAGAAAACAATACAAAAAATCAATGAAGCCAAAAGTTGGTTCTTTGAAAGAATAAACAAGATAGACAGACCTCTAGCCCAGTTAACAAAAAGAAAGAAGGAACAACTCCAAATCAATACAATCTGTGATGAAAAGGGAAATATCACAACGGACAAGGAAAAGATCAAGAAAATTATATGGGAATATTACAAGAACCTATATTCTACCAAGTTTGAAAATCTAGAAGAAATGGATGAATATCTGAAATCTTGGGAATCACCAAAGCTTGGCCAAGAGGAGACCAGCAGCTTAAACAGACCCATAACATATGAAGAAATAGAGGATGTAGTAAGAAGCCTCCCAACTAAAAAAAGCCCAGGCCCAGACGGTTTCACAGCAGAATTCTATAAAACATTTCAAAAAGACCTACAACCATTATTTCTGAAACTGTTTAGAAGTATACAATCAGAGGGAACTCTCCCAAATTCCTTCTATGAAGCCAACATCACTCTATTACCAAAACCAGGCAAAGATACAACCAAAAAGGAGAATTATAGACCCATCTCCCTCATGAACACAGATGCCAAAATTCTAAACAGAATACTGGCAAATCGCATACAGACCCACATCAAGAAGATCATCCATCATGACCAAGTTGGATTCATACCAGAGATGCAGGGATGGTTCAACATACGAAAATCAATAAACATCATCAAACACATAAACGGAATCAAAGACAAAAACCACACCATCATCTCAATTGATGCTGAAAAAGCCTTTGACAAAATCCAGCATCCCTTCATGCTTAAAGTCCTAGAAGGAATTGGATTGGAGGGATCATTCCTCAATGTAATCAAAGCCATATACAGGAAACCCACAGCCAATATCATCCTAAATGGGGAAATGACAGAAACATTCCCTTTAAAGGTAGGAACTCGGCAAGGCTGCCCCCTATCACCACTCCTCTTCAATATAGTGCTTGAAACACTTGCTAGAGCAATAAGGCAAGAAAAGGATATTAAAGGAGTACTAATTGGAAAAGAGGAAGTCAAACTATCCCTATTTGCTGATGATATGATTGTTTACTTAAGGGATGCAAAAAACTCCACCAGAAAACTCCTAGAAACGATTAACAGCTTCAGCAAAGTGGCAGGATACAAAATTAACCTTAGAAAATCAATGGCCTTTCTTTACACCAAGAACAAGCAACTGGAGAAAGAATTCAAAGAGACCTTCCCACTCACAATAGCCTCAAAAACAATAAGATACCTAGGAACAAACCTAACCAAAGACACCAAAGACCTCTACAACAAAAATTTTAAACCCTTAAAGAAAGAAATTGAAGAAGACCTCAGAAGATGGAAAAACCTCCCATGCTCATGGATTGGGAAAATTAACATTGTAAAAATGTCCATTTTACCAAAACTCTTGTATAGATTTAATGCAATCCCAATCAAAATCCCCAAGAGTTTCTTCACAGGCTTGGAAACAAAAGTTCTTAAATTCATTTGGAAAAACAAAAGACCCCGAATAGCCAAATCAATCCTGAGTGAAAAGAGCTACACAGGAGGGATCTCTATACCAGATTTTAAACTATACTACAGGGCTATAGTCATAAAAACAGCCTGGTACTGGCACAAAAACAGACCTGTTGACCAATGGAACAAAACCGAAGATCCAAATCTGAGCACATACAATTTCAGCCATCTCATATTTGACAAGGGGGCCAAGAAACCACAATGGAGAAAAGACAGCATCTTCAGCAAGTGGTGTTGGCAAAACTGGATCACCACTTGTAGAAGAATGAAATTAAACCCCTACCTCTCACCCTGTACAAAAGTCAACTCCAGATGGATTAAAGACCTCAACGTGAAACCCCAAACTCTGAAGGTGATAGAAGAAAAAGTTGGCAGCAGACTACAAGACATAGGCGTAGGAAAAGACTTCCTAAATCAGACAGCAGCTGCACAAGAATTAAGGTCGACAATTGACAAATGGGACCTCATCAAACTCAAAAGCTTCTGTACATCAAAAGAAACAATCAAGGAAGTGAAGAGAAATCCCACAGAGTGGGAGGAAACCTTCACTGCAGATACATCTGACAAAGCATTGATTTCCAGAATATATAAACTACTCAAAAAACAAAGAAAAAAGAAAACAAACGACCCGCTCAATAGATGGAGCAAAGAACTGAACAGAGACTTCACAAGCGAGGAATTAGAGATGTCTGAGAAACACCTCAAGAACTGCTCAACATCACTAATCATTAAGGAAATGCAAATCAAAACCACTTTAAGATATCATCTTACTCCAGTAAGACTGGCTAGGATCAAGAAAACAAATGATACCAAGTGCTGGAGAGGTTGTGGGGAAAGGGGAACACTCATCCACTGCTGGTGGGAATGTAAACTCGTACAGCCACTATGGAAAGCAGTGTGGAGAACCCTTGGAAGACTTGGAATGAACTTGCCACCCGACCCAGCCATACCACTCCTAGGCATGTACCCTCAAGACTCACCCCACAGCAGAGATACATGCAAGGCCATGTTTGTTTCAGCTCTCTTCACAATATCAAAGAGTTGGAACCAACCCAAATGCCCCTCAACTGATGAGTAGATAGAGAAAATGTGGTACATCTACACAATGGAGTTCTATGCAGCAGTAAAGAAAGATGACATCAAGAGCTTTGTGGGAAAATGGCTGGAGCTAGAGGACATCAAGCTGAGTGAAGTAACACATTTCCAGAAAAACAAATGACGAATGGTATCCCTCGTCTGTGGATGCTAGTGCCAACTACCTAGTTGTAAGTATTTCTTGTGTATGGCCCCTTGAGCTTTTGTCCAAAGCAGTTGGGAATGATGAATATTGGAAACAACAACAGAAAAGACTGCATCAAAGAACTGACTGAAACAGTGAACTTCTGCTCAAAACAGTCCACCTCCACATGGAGAATATTGAGAAAGACTGAGAAAGAGATGAAAAGCATGTTTGGCAGTATGCATGAGCTTTGGTTGGGTGGAGGGATATGGGGGACACGGGTCTAGATTTGATAAAACATATATATATATATATAAATAAATAAACTAAAAAACAATGAACAAGTGGAGACGGAATATAAGAAGACATTCCCACTCACAATAGCCTCAAAAATAATTAAGAAAAAAAAAAAGATGAGTTAAAGAACTGAACAGAGATGTCTCAAGAGAAGAAGTAAAGATGGTTAAGAAACATCTTTCAATCGTGATTGCTCCAATGATTGATGTCAAGAATTAATTATCATCAGCTATTCTTCATGGTGAAGAAAGTGAGTACTTAACCTCTTCACACCTCTTCCACCAACATTCCCTTTCTTTAATGTGCAGTGGACTCAGAGCATGTGGTCAAGAAACATTTCAATAAATTAACAATGTAGGAAACAGAAGGATGAAATTAGTGCCTCACTGTACATCAACCCTGCCCTGTATACATTCATATATACATTTTCTTTGTGTGGGTGGATTCTGGGAAACTCCTCATTTGAAATGGAAGTCCACTGAGATGACACCTGCCATAGTAGTATCCAGTCCCCGTGTATACTTATGAAATAAATGCACATTGTTCACAAAAAGATCTCAGAAAAATACAAATATAAGTTGAATATAAAGATTGTAAGTATGGTTAGTACAATTGTTTGCTATCCCTTATCTTTTATTTATTCACCGAGTAAATGTTGAAAGTGTATTTTATATGTGAGATTGTTTCATGTGGTGGAAATTCAGCAGGCAAATTCTGGTCAGATCCCATGGCATTTGCCTGCTCCTGGGCCTAACACAAGGAATAAGCAAACACATGTGTATAAAATGAGCTACTTGTATAAATCCACTGTACATATACTTTAACTATATAAATATAATATATATATATAATATATGTATATGATGTTACAACACCATTTGCACACATCTCGTTACAGATGTAAGCATATTTATACATTGCTGGTTATTGTAAGTATTAATACCATATGTATGTGTAATTTATTGTTACGGTGGAAATAAAACAAAAAAAAAAAAAAAAAACTAAAGACCAATTGAGTAAGTGCATGTAAATTGCAGGACATGCAGGAGTCAGGGAAATATCTCGCATCATGATGGGGGAGTTTTAACAACTTCACAACAACAGCAAAATATATATTATATACTTATATATATATTATGCTGTATATATATATATATATATATTTGCTTATATATCATATATATAGCTTCTATATATATATATATTATATGGACCTTCTGATAGTTAGGGCCTGAAAACACAGTATTGAGGTTGGAGAAGATGCCTGACTAGGATGGCAGTAGGAAGTGTGGTCAAAGATCTAGCACAGGCTAAACCACAAAAAGAGTACTCCTGGTGATTTTTTTCCAAGACACAGTCTTCCTTATAGCCCCAACTGGTCAGGAAATCACTGTGTTAGACAAGGCTGTCCTGGATCTCACCAGAGATCCACCTGCCCTCTGCCTCCTAAGTGCTGGATTAAAGGAAGGTGCCCACCTCACCCAGCTCTCTCTTGCCCTTTCAAAGAGATAAGATGCACCTGGAAGCTTCTGAGCAGAGGAGCACTGTGACCTGGATCACTCAGAATCGTGTGTCAAGAATACGACACAAGTGTCCAGGGCAGAGAAGAATCAGAAATTCTTAGGAGGTGGCCAGGAGCATGACTGACCCTACTGGAATATTCAAAAGAACTGCTCAGACTGTGGATTGATTTCGATGGTCTGCTCGGACCAGAATAGATGCACAGTCTGAGCAGTTCTTTTGAATATTCCAGTAGGGTCAGTCATGCTCCTGGCCACCTCCTAAGAATTTCTGATTCTTCTCTGCCCTGGACACTTGTGTCGTATTCTTGACACACGATTCTGAGTGATCCAGGTCACAGTGCTCCTCTGCTCAGAAGCTTCCAGGTGGGCATCTTATCTTCTATTTGGATAAGGTGCAAAGGGGGGGGGGGGAGAGACTGGGTGAGATGCACCTTCCCTTATAATCCAGCACTTAGGAGGCAGAGGGCAGGTTGGATCTCTGTGAGATCCAGGGGAGCCTGGTCTTCACACAGTGATTTCCTGACCAGTTGGGGCTATAAGGAGACTGTGTCTTGGAAAACAAATCACCAGGGAGGCCTCACTCTTTTGTGGTTTAGCCTGTGCTAGATCTTTGACCACACTTCCTACTGCCATCCTAGTCAGGCATCTTCTCAACTTCAACTTGTGTTTTCAGGCCCTACTTATCAGGAAGGTCATAATATAAATATATATATATAGTATATAATATATATTATACAGCATAATATATATTATATAATATAACACAAAATACATTAATAATATATATATATCATTACTATTCGCTGTTCGTTGTATAGTTGTTAAAACTCCCCTCATCAAGATGCGAGATATTTCCTGACCTCCTGCATGTTCCTGCAATTTCTACAGCACTACTCATGCTTCTTTTCTGTGTTTATTTTCCACGTAACCAAGTAACTTATTCACATAACATGTAGATTTTACATTACATACAACAAGCTATAAAATATTGCTTACATTTGTTAACAGAGATGGTGCAATATGGATGTGATTTACTCATTTATACAATAATGATATATATTAATACTATATATATATATAAGTCATATGTTACAGTGCATTATACAGAGTAGCTATTTTTACATCATGTGTCTATGCTGGCTATCCTTTGTGTTAGGCCCCAGAGGCAGGCCATGGCCCCATGGGAATCTGACCCAGCAATTGCCTGGCCATGAATTTTCCACCACATGAAACAATTCTCACTATACTAAAAACACCTTCAAACATTTACCAAGGTGAATAAAATAAAAAGATAAGGGATAAGGCAATACTATTTGTACTAACCATACTTACAATCTTTATATTCAACTTATATTTGTATTTTTCTGAGATCTTTTTGTGAACAATGTGCATTTATTTCATAAGTATACACGGGGACTGGATACTACTATGGCAGGTGTCATCTCAGTGGACTTCCATTTCAAATGAGGAGTTCCCAAATCCACCCAACACAAAGAAATTGGTATATATGAATGTATACAGGGCAGGGTTGATGTACAGTGAGGCACTAATTTCATCCTTCTGTTTCCTACATTGTTAATTTATGGAAATGTTTTCTTGACCACATGCTCCTGAATGTCCACTGCCAGCAATAAAAGAAAGGAATGTTGGCTTGGAAGAAGGTAAAGCCATACTGTGAAACGGAGGTTAAGTCTAATTTCTTCACAAATGAAGAGATAGCTGATTGACTGACTGTAATTCTTGACATCAAGTCATTGAGCAATCACGATTGGAAAGATTGTTTCCTTAACATCTATTACTCTTTCTCTTGAGACATCTCACATGTTTCAGTTCTTTATACTCATCTTTTTTTTTCATTAATAGTTTTTCGAGGCATATTTGAGTGGGGAAGTTGTCTTTATATTCGCGTCTACCTTGTTCATGGTTAAGTTGAATTTGAGTTGATATTATATACTATATGGAATATCAAATACTGACCCGTGTCCCCTCAGTAGCTCCCCCACCAAGCTCATGTGATACTGTCCAAACATATGGCTTGTCATTCTCTTTCTTCAGTCTTTCTCACATACACATGTGGAGGATAGACCTGAATTATGAGAAGAAATACGACAAAGAAGTTCACCATTTTCGGTCAGTTGTTTGATGCAGTCTTGTTGTTGTTTCCTAATTATTCATCATTTTTTCTCAATAGCTTGACAAAAAGCTCAGGCGGCCATACACAAGAAATACTTTACAACTAGGTAATAGGCACTAGCATACACAGATAGGGATGCCATTGATCATTTGTTTTTCTGGAAACTGGTGTGTTACTTCACTCAGCTGATGTCCTCTAGCTCCAGCCATTTCCCTACAAAACTCATGATGTCATATCTTTCTTTACCTGCTGATAGAACTTCATTGTGTAAATGTACCACATCTTCTCTATCTACTCATCAGTTGAGGGGCAATTTGAGTTGGTTTCCACTCTTTTGCTATTGTGAAGAAGAGCTGAAAACAAACATGGCCTTCAATGTATCTCTGACCTGTGAGGTGGATCATATTGAGGTACATGCATAGTGAGTGGTATGGGCTGGGGTCGACGGTGCAAGTTCATTGCCAAGTCTTCAAGAGTTTTCCACCACTGCTTTCCATAGTGGTGCTGCTCGATGTTTACATTCCCCACCAGCAGTAGATGAGTGCTTCCCTTTCCACACCAACCTCTCCCACCTTTGGTACTCATTTTGTTTCTCTTTGATCCCTACCTGTCCTTATTGGAGAAGATGAGTATTCTAATAGTGGATTTGATTTAGTCTATTCCATGACGATTAGCGATGTTGAGTTGGTGACGTTTTGACCTGTGGGACATACAACTGTTTCCCTATGGTAGTCTTAAGTTAAATTGTAAGGATATATATATAAGACAAAAAGGTTAATATGCATAACTTGCTATCTCCCTTATAAAGTTTTAATTCTATTTTTACACCTAATGATTCTCAAAAAGGGATATGTAATACACATACCTAGTAAGTGCAGGGATCAGGTGTAATACTATCATCAAATTTGTTCGATAGTTTTTTCTTTATTTTGGGTCGAGTCCATGTGTAATATTGGGAAGCAAACTTTAAAATCCTTAAGTAATATCTCACAGTACAACACGAGGATGTATAAGATTGATAGCTGCCAGCTAACCACAAAAAATATTATAGAACATTTGTATTATGTTAAGTCCCCACAAGCTTGTAATTGTTATACTAATTTTGAATGTTAATGTAATACCATTGTCAATTCTTATAATTAACGACCAGTATAGACATATAACTGAAATAGACCCCATGTCCCCTCCCAACCCCTCCACCACACCAGATTTCACATTTCAGTCAGTTTTCTGATGCCACCTTTCTGTTGTTCTCAATCATGCATTCCCTCTTCACAAGACAATATCTAATTAACGATGGGTTATTGACTGCTTTAGCACCACATATGAGCGATAGCCATTTCATAGTTTTGTTTTTCTGTGATATGTCGTTACCTTCACTTATATTGATATCCTTCCAGCTCCATCTCTTACCTGCAAGTTCATGATGATCATCCTTCTTATGCGCTGAACATCCATTGTGTAACATGTACACAGTTTTTGTCTATTCCATTCATCAGTGAGGGGGCATTGGGTTGGTATCCAGCTCTTTTTGCTTTAGTGAACAGACGCTGCAATAATATAGCGTGATGTAATTTCTGCGATTAAGTATGAGCACTGCTTAACGGCTTTTTCAGCCACGTCTAATTCCTCACTTGTGAAGTGCTCTGTTCAGCTTCTTTGCTCCATTATTGAGTGCGGTCATTTGTTTTCTTCTTCTTTGTTTTTTGAGTAGATTATAATACTCTGGAAATCAATGCTTGCTCAGATGTTCTGCTGTATGTAAGTTTCCTCCCACTCTGTGGGATTCTCTTCACTTCCTTGACATTGTTTCTTTCGCTGTACAAGAAGCTTTTGAGTTTAATGAGATCCCATTGTTCAATTGTCTTGTAAAATCGGTAAAACTTGCCTTTCTTTAATTGACTAATGACAGTAAAACTTGTGATAATGATTATTCTTTATTCAGAACCAACTATAATGCTAAAGTCTCCTTTAAGCTACGCACGTTAAGCAAAATATATTATACAGGAAAAGCTCTGACATCAACAAGGATTATTCTACCAAGGGACAGATGTTGGCCAGTGGGATCCAAGCCCCCACAAAAGTTAAAGGCTCCTTTCCTCCAAACTGGGATATCTGAAGGAAGAGAGGGGATAAGGCCTGCTGTTGAAGACCTGATATAAACATGGGAAAGATGTATTGAGACCGCACTGTGCAACATACAGATGGCCGCTGGAATTCCAGAGAGTGTTACCACAGGGCCACTAAACCAATGAAGCAAATCATAGGATCCTCTTGAGTCAAGCAAGACTCCTCGTCAGCACCGGCTTACACTTCATCTGCCTGGAAATACTGACCAGCAGTGGCAGCCATATTGTCTGTATATCCCAAATCCAACTGGCTATTAACTCTTCTCCTTGAGGATAAGCCCGATGGTTTTGATGCCACAAGCTTATTTCTTCTAGTGGTTAGGAGATTTTTATAAACCACATGAAGACCTGTCATACTTAACAGAAGAAAATGATCATGGAGTTCAACATAAACCATCCAAACATCTGTGTCTATACCAAAGTAACACCATACCAGACACTTAGTAATGTTAAATACTATATATAATTGCGGAAGTGCTTCATTAGTAGGATCGAAAGCTATATATTATACTGTATTCTTCATTCGTCAACCTTAATTCTTGCACAGGTGCTCTCTGATTTAGGAAGTCTTTTTCCCTATTGCTTATGTCTTGTAGTCTGCCTTCCAAAACGTTTTTCTTCTATTGCCTTTCAGAGATGTTGGGAGTTTCACATTGAGGTCTTTGATTCATCTGGAGTTGACTTTTTGTACAGCACAAGAGGTAAAGGCTTAATTTTATACTTCTACAAAGTGGATGATCCAGTTTTGCCAACCCAACTTGCAAAGATGCTGTCTTTTCTCCATTGTCGCTTCTTGGCCCCCTTGTCCAGATAATATATTAGGTGGCTGAAATTGCATGGTTTCCAGTTTGGATCTTCGTTTGTTGTCCTATTTTGGTCAACGGGTCTGGTTTTTGTGCCAGTACCAGGTTGTTTCTATGACTATAGCCCCATAGTAAAGTATTACTTTAAGTCTGGTATATTAATCCCCCCTGGTTTGTACCTCTTTTCGCTCAGGGTTGTTTTGATATTCTGGGTCCTTTTTCTTTTCAAATGAATTAAGTATCTGTTTGTTTCAAAAGCCTGTGAAGGAAACTCTTGGGGATTTTTTTTGGGATTGCATTAAATCTATTACAAGAGTTTTGGTAAGATGGACATCATTGTCTTCTTTCCAATTCTTTTCTTTAAAGGCTTAAAATGTTTGTTGTATAGATCTTTGGAGTCTTTGGTCAGGTTTGTTCCTGAGGTATTTTTTTTTTGAGGCTATTTTGAGTGGGATGTTCTCTTTGAATTCTTTTACCAGTTTCCTAGTGCTTGTTCTTGGTGTAAATGAAGGCCATTGATTTTTTCTCGGTTAGTTTCTGATTCCTGTATCTTTGCTGAAGACTGTTAAGTCATTTCTAGAGAGTTTTCTGGTGGAGTTTTAGCATCTTAAGTAAACAATCATATCATCGCAAAAAGGGATAGCTTGGACTTCCTCTTTTTCCAATAAGTACTCTTTTAATTTCCTTTTCTTCCCTTATTGCTCTAGTAAGCATTTCAAGCACTATATTGAGAGGAGTGTCGGACAGGGGGACAGCTTGGCCCCGAGTTCCTACTTTAAAGGGAATGTTTATGACATTTCCCCATTTAGGAATATAGTGGCTGGGGTTTTCCTGTATATGGCTTTTTGATTACATTGAGCAATGATCTCTCCTCTATCCAGTTCTTAGGGATTTAAGCATGAATGGTGATGCTGGATTTTTGTTAAATGCCTTTTTCAGCATCATATGAGATGATGGTGTGGTTTTGTCTTTCATTCACTTTATGTGTTTTGTATATGATGTTTATTTGTTTTCATATGGTTTGAAGCCACTCCCCGCATCTCTCGGCATGCAAGTCCCAACTTGGTCATGGATGGATGATCTTCATTTGATGTGGGTCTGTATGTGATTTGCCCAGTATCCTGTTTAGATTTTGCACTGTGTTCATTAGGGAGTGGGTCTATAATTCTCCTTTCGTAGTGTTATCTTTGCCTGGGTTTGGAAATAGACGTGATGCTGGCTTCATGAAAGGCTTGGGGATTCCGTCTGATTAGTAATCTTCTAAACAGTTTCCAGTATATGAATGGGTCATGGTTTGGGTCTTTTTGAAATGTTTTGTAGAATTCTGCCATGAAACCATCTGGGCCTGGGCTTTTTATTAGTTTGACGGCAGATCTTATTACATCTTTCAATTGTCTTCACGTATTAGGGTCTGTCTTAAGGCTGTCGATTCTTCTTGACCTCCTTCTATGGTTGGTCTTGGTGACTTCCAGGATTTCTGATATTCATGCATTTCTTCTATGTTTTCAAACTGCGTAGGTATAGTTTTTTGATATTCTCATATTGATGTTCTGGATCTTTTCCTTGTCTGCGTTGTGATTTGGATTTGTTCCTTCTTTCTTTGGTTAACTGGGCTGACGGCCGTGTCTATCTTGTTTGTTCTTTTCCAAAGAACCAACTTCTTGGATTCATTGATTTTTCTTTGTATTGTTTCCTTGTTTCTATTTCATTGAATTTCTGCTCTTTTTTCTGTTATTTCTTCCTGTCTGTCTGGTTTAGGAGCCTCATCATGTTCGCTATACCCTCAAGTGTTTTTAGCTGTAGTGTTAGATAAATCACTTGCGCTCTTTCTGCTTCTCTCTAATGTAGGGCACTCGAGGGCTATAACACTTCCTCTCTAGGTATGCTTTTGAAGGTATACCCATAGTTTTGTGTGTTGTGCTATTGTCATTGTCACCAGTTCCCCAGAATGGCTTTTACTTTCTTTCTTTATCTCTTCCCTTGACCCATTCATTATTCAGAGTGTATGTTTTAGTCTCCACTGTGTTCTTGCAGGCAGTAGGCTTATTCCTGGTTTGAGTGAGCTTTTATTGCACTGTGGCCTGATTGAATGCAATGAAATTATTTCAATCGCTTTGTATTTGTTGAGTTTCTTCTGCTATCTGTCCCAGTATCTGGTCGATTTTGGAGGATGTTTCAATGGGGCTCTGTGCAGTTAGAAAGTGTCGTGATTTTCTTTTGTGTTTTGGTGGAATATTCAGTAGAGACCTATTAGGTCCATTTGGTTATCATATTGTTCAGTTCAGAGTCTCTCTGTTTACCCTTTTTCCTGTAGATGTGTCTAAAGGACTTAGTGGGTATTGAAGTCCCCTACTATGACGTGTGCTGGTTAATCTGTGCCTTGTACTCCTGGAGAATTCCTTTATAAAGGCTGGTGCACCAGAGTTTGGTGACATATACATTCATGATTGTGAAATCTTCATGGTCATTTTTCCTTTGATAAAGGTGTAATGGCCCTCTTTGTCTTCTCTGATTTCTTTTACTTTGAATCCTATTTTGTCTGTTATTAAAGTAGCAACAACTGCTTTCTTTTTGGTACCATTTTCTTCGGAAAAATTTTTTTTCATCCTTTCACTTAAGTGACACTGCCTGTCCATTGAGTTAAGACTGTGTTTCTTGTAAGACAGGGCATCTATGGATGGACTTCGTTTCTAACTCCAATCTCCCGGTCGTATGTCTTCTGATTGGGGAATTTAGATCCATTAATATTTAAGGGCTATGATGACTGATAGGTTTTTTTGTTGCTTCCTTTTGCCTTACTATTCATTTGTGTTGGGTTTAGGTTTTCACTTCTGCAGTTATGCTTTTATTTATTTCTCTTTCTACGTGCCTTGGGTTGGTTGCTCCTTTCCTCTCTTCCTTGAATTGCTCATCAACTATTACTGTGAAGGGTTGGTTGACATGTATTCTGTCATCTTGTTTTATGTCATGAAAGATTTTTCTCTCCTCTTTAACTATAATAGAAATTTTTGCTAGGTAATGATAACTGGGTTCGGCCTCTGTTGTCCTTTAACCACTGGAGACATGCTATTGCTTCCAGGTTTTCTCTGCTTCAGAGTTTGCACTTAGAAGTCAGTTGTATTTCTGATAGGTTTCCCTTACGGTCACCTCTGTTTTTCTCTCCAGATCCTTAAGCGATTTTGTCTTTGTTTTGGAGTCTAGAATTTTAACTTAGTTGACTGTGGCCATTGAAATCTTTCTTTTCTGTTCTTATCTTTTTGGAGTTCCCATGTGCTTCTTGTATTAGTAAGGGTTTGTCTTTTTTAGTTTTTTTTTTTTTTCCTGGGTTTTCTATTCTGTTCTGATGATCTATCAATACCATGCTCTTGGGATTCTTTCTCCTTCCTCTATCTCTACGATGTGAGGTTCTGGATCTTTTTCGTAGTGTCCCACATTCCTGGTTGTTTCCACTTTTGTGTATTTTTAAAATTTTTTCATATTCTTATCCTTTTGAGTTCTTTAGTTATTCTGGATGTTAATCCTTCCAGGTCTAATCATCTTGGTTCTGCTTTCCATGCCCAGTTCTGCTTCTGAGGATTTTTTCCGATTCCTTTCCTCTTGATTGGATTGATGGTGTATTGATTTCCTTTTTTCCTTTCTTCTTTCGATTTCTTTAGTATTTCTACGCCCTTTTTGGAGCTTCTTCATCTCTTCCTGTAGCTCTTTGCTTCCCTGGTTTGTTTTCCATCTTTTTCAGGAATGGGATCTTCTTCAGCGTTTCATACTTCTCTTCTGGAGTTATGTCTTCCTCTTCTCGTAGATCTTTCTGGATTTATCATTGATTCGTCTTTTCTTTAGTTTTAGATTGCTGTTCTATAATTCTTGTAGTTCCTTTAAATATAGTTCCAATTGTCGTTTTTCTAATCTGGATGTGTCCTGTGTGATCCCCAGGGGGATCCCACTGCTGGAATCTCCATGGGTTTGGTAGAGCTTTGTGCGGAATTATCCTGCCCCTTTCCCGTGACTGTCTCTTCTTCATTCCTTCATGTTCTTGGCATATGAAATTCTCCTTGCCTGTATTCCAATGGTGAGTCCTAAATTTCTCTTCACTGTGTTGAAGGGCTTGCTTTGCTTGCCTCCTATAGATGCCTTTTTAACTCCAGTTGCGGGGGGGTTGTACCTGCTCTATCAGCCTGGTCTCAGCGAGATCTCAAGACAAACACAACCCTAACATTTATACCAGCTGGGAGGATAACTCTGCGCCCCACGAGCCACAAAAAGGCCAATTAAAGCACCAAGACAAACTTGGATTGACTAATATTAAGTCAATCAAACAATCGAGCCTTTCTGACAGGCACCCAGCTCCTATTTTACATTGCCTGCACTTCAGCTGGTCTCAGTTGATCTCCCTTTAGCTCATCTTTTAATCGGGTCATTTGTTTTCGTCGTCCTTTGTTCTAACTATTTCTATTATCTGGACTGTATAAACTTCTCATGAAGATTCTCCTTTCTCACTCTGTGGGTGTTCTCTTCACTTCTTTTATGTTTTCTTTTTGCTGTACTACAGCAACTTTTTAGTTTGAATGAGGCGGTCCCACTTGTAGATGTTATGAACCTTGTTCCGTGTGGCAAACTTCTGTCTTGAATTAGAAGTCTTTTCCTACACCTATATCTTATTAGTTTAGTGCTCAATGCGTTTCTTCTAATATTTTCAGATTTCAGGTTTCACGCTGAGATCTTGATCCCATTAGAGTTGGACCTTGTACAAGTGAACGGTAGGGGTTGTGTTTCATTCTGAGTCTACAATTGCGTCTGATTCGATATTGTTGGCCAGCTTCCATTTGCTGAAATAACGTATTATCAAAGACCACCAGACGCCACGCCAATGAAAAGGAAAAAAAATAACGATGGCAGTTACAGTTGCATAAAATGTGTCTATTACCAGAGGATGTTAAGTCTACAGAATACATTTTCTACCTCTTTAACTGTTGAGGCTCAATTCAGAAAAAAACATAAGCTTCAATCTTGGAGGCACCATTCAGCGTTGCCTTCCCATTATTCTCATTGTACCCAGGGTTCCCACACAGATAGCCCTTGATAATTCCTGGCAAATGTTCTTGAAACATGGAAGGACATTATACAATTTAACATCGAAGCTTAGCCACCCTGGATCCCAATTTTCAGTATGGAAAAAAATGTTCTAGAATTGGTCTTTCGAAAGGCCATAGTCCCTCTCGCTAACGAGACTTCTATGTATTCTTGTACAACTCACACTCCTCTCCTTTATCACACCTGGTCAGTTTCTGCAGATTTGAGACACTTATCTGAGCTCTTTGTATCCACTATTACTGGGATCCCCAGGATACTGAATCCTGATTGTTCAGTAGATGCCTGTTCTATCCTCAGCCCAGGAGCAAGTCTGCTCTATTTGGCTCATATAGTTGCCATAAATGGTTTTGGGGAAAAGGAAAAATTAATTGAGTTTCTTAATGATCTGTATTTTTTATGTATTTGTTGTAATAGATAGGATTTAGTTAAAGGTTATATTCAGGTGGCACACTGTCCAAAACAATATGTAATTTCTTGGAGTCTTTCAAAGAAATAAGAATACAATAAATTAAAAAATAATGAAAAAATAAAGGNCTTCATATATATATATATATATATATATATATATATATATATGGACCTTCCTGATAGTAGGGCCTGAAAACACAGTTGAGGTGAGAAGATGCCTGACTAGGATGGCAGTAGGAAGTGTGGTCAAAGATCTAGCACAGGCTAAACCACAAAAGAGTGAGGCCTCCCTGGTGATTTGTTTTCCAAGACACAGTCTCCTTATAGCCCCAACTGGTCAGGAAATCACTGTGTAGACAAGGCTGTCCTGGATCTCACAGAGATCCACCTGCCTCTGCCTCCTAAGTGCTGGATTAAAGGAAGGTGCCACCTCACCCAGCTCTCTCTTGCCCTTTCAAAGAGATAAGATGCACCTGGAAGCTTCTGAGCAGAGGAGCACTGTGACCTGGATCACTCAGAATCGTGTGTCAAGAATACGACACAAGTGTCCAGGGCAGAGAAGAATCAGAAATTCTTAGGAGGTGGCCAGGAGCATGACTGACCCTACTGGAATATTCAAAAGAACTGCTCAGACTGTGCATCTATTCTGGTCCGAATTTCCTGATGGATTGAAATGCAGGATGCAAAGAGAGTATAGGTTGATGCCAAGATATTTTCTGAGCAACAGAAGGGAAGAACTATTATGAGCTGTGCCAAGGAAGATTGTGACAAAAGCTAAGTAAAGATACATGACATTAGAAGTTTCCTTTTGGCTGTGCTGAACTTGAGATGCCTGTTACACAGCCAAATAGACAGGCCACATAGATGAATATATGTAAATCTTGTGCTTGGGAAAGAAGTCCGAACTACAGGGTAACTATACCAATTATCACAGTGGAGATACTACTTACATCTTTACATCTTATTAGGTCAATTAAAGAGTAAGTTTAGATAAAGAGAAAAGCTGTAGTAATGAAGGACTGGAGTCCCCCAACCAGCGCAAATACTGGAGGAAATTACAGCCACGAAAATTAGACAGGTAGGCTTTGCAGCCACATGAGTGTTTTCCTGAATGTCAAGTGAAGACAGTTTTAAGAAGGCAGGGCTTATCAGTGGTGTCAAATGCTATACGTAGGCTAACTGAGGTGAGGTAGTGGACTGAGTAAATGAAAGATTTAGTGACTTTGATAAAAATTGTTTTGTGTAGACCAGACATCGGGAGTTTCCAAGACAAAGAGAAATAATCTGAAAACATTTTTTCTGAACAGGAAACAAGAGAAATGATGTGAGAGAGCAAGTTAGAAAATACCTTCTTTAACAGCATGCTCATGGCTGAGAGGAATGAGTCAATAAGTCCAGTGTGAGTGGAAAAAAGGAAATTTTTTTGGTTGATGTCTCTGAATAAGAAGACGGTAGCTGTCTAGGGCACATGTAGATGAACCTAGGGCAGGAAAATAGCTCAGCAGTTAAGTAAGTCCCCATGCAGAGGACCCACGTTCAGTTCCCAGCACCCACATGGGGCTAACCTCCATCTGTAACTCCAGTTCCAGGGTATCCAATGCCTTCTTCTGACATCCATGAGCATTACATGACATGGGTACTCTTACATACATGCACTCAAAATGCTCATACACATAAAAGAAAAACAATAAATAAAATATTTAAATAACATGGATGAAAGAGTTTTAGCATTTATGCTTCTTTGCACAAGTGTTTACTTATGAGCTGTGAGGGCTACAGAGATAATGAAACAGCTGTGTACTTAAGATAACTGTTAAGATCCCATTGGATCTCAAGTATCATGTGTGTGCCATGGATTCGGTGTAAAAGCATCTCTCCTCCCTCAAGTGGAGAGAGAGCCATATTCCCAAAGAAGTACCGTATGTGCGGCAAGGGATACAGAAGCACAGCCTTGCCAGTGCAGAGCTTATAAACCTTGAAGGCCACATTAATTGACTTCATCAATTAAAAATAAAGTTTAAGAATCAAAATATGCCTTTAGGCTGCATGCTGAGGAAACGGTGCCATTACTGAGATAGAAGCCCAATCCTGAGAAAATGAGCTGTGTAAGAAGCCAGGCAGACAGGATTGGATTTATTCATTTTGTCTGGATGCAGATGACCATGGAAAGCTCTGGTACCAGCTTGGAGTTAGTGTTGCTCTCTCCCACCAGGTCTTTATTCAAATGCCATTTTGATTTTAGTCCTGTTCTTACAGAAAGAAATCAAAAGCAGATAGTTACGCTAATAAAAAGTAACCCAAATGGAAGCTACAGTGTCTACAAGGAAGGATGGAGGGTTAGTTGGAATTAAAGAACACCTGATTCTAGAATCTCTGGATCTCAGTGATGGATGGGTTAGAGCAAGTCCCTAAGAGTCGGACCACCTGGGATGACAGGGTGCTGTTGTGATATTTAAGCATATGTGGAGTGCCAATTATGGTTTAAGAGAATCTTTCTTTGTTGTGCTGCCTGACCTATTTCCATTGGAACATGCAGGAGTCAGGAAGACCCACAAATGCAAAACTAATATGTTGTTCAATAAATTATTGAATAAATAAAATTTTGTCAAATCTTACTGTGTCACTTTTTCATTGTTTGAACTTAGTGAGGCTACCTGACTTATTTTCTACACTTTAAAATATTGGGCCAGGGAGATTGTTCAGTCCATCAAAACACTAATCACAGAAGTCTAACAACCAGAATCAGTTACTTTTTGTTGTCATGATGAAACACCATTTCCTTTTTTCTTTCCTTTTTTTTTTTTTTTTGGCTCCATGGTCCTGAACGAACCAGCTTTGCAATATATCCTTGTTTTACTTGTTCTAAAAATTCTTTGAAATACTTAGAAAAATAAGAAACTTAAAAGTTTCTGGAAGTTTTAGGTCAGTATATAAAATATCCTTGACGGATTTAAACTCTGTGGGTTCCAGGGTATCCCCAGCTGGGCGCAGCATGTTGAATAATTTGGCTGCTTGTGGGGTGACCTTGTTAGGAAGCTTGGCCTTCGCAGATCGCAATTTTCTCATCTACAAAACAAAGGAAATGTTAACCTTCTCTGACCCCTTCAAAATTTAGAAAGGGGAAACAAGTTAATGTTTGGAAAGGCCCATGTGACCCTTCAAGCCAAGACATTATCGAAGTACAAAGCAAATTATAGTAACTGTTTGCTATGCCATTAGTAACTCAAATAGTGCATAGGGATCCTTCTGTCAAAGTCCGGTAAGTCAGGCTTCCAACACACACTGTTTTGTTTGCCAGGATAAAAATGGGTATAAGAAAATAGGAAACACTTGACTCTTGTGCTCATTTTTAAAGGACTCTATTGGAGAAATTCTTATAGGCACATACAGGGTCCTTCTCATCTAAGCTTTCAATCCTAATCTCTTTATTGCAGCTCCAGATCCTGGAAACAAGATAAAGTTTGGCACCTGAAACTTCAAGACCTTAGAACTTTCATGATGTAGAAATCCCTGGGATTGTTTCTGAGCATGTGAAGTATGCGTCACAATCCCTATTCCAAAGATTCCTAGCTGAAATATACAGATGATTAACTTTTTTTTTTTTAATCTTTTTGAGACTGGGTCTCCCTTTAGTCCCAGTTGGCCTGCAGCTTACTTTGTAGAACAGACTGGCCTTGAACTCACAGAGATCTGCCTGCCTCTGACTGGTTAACTCTTATTAATTGCTCTATTAATACTGTCTTTTTAAGTCCCCACAAAAGCTTTTAAGTTGTGGTCCATTATTATTCTTAATTGTCATATGAATAAAATGATGTGGTAGAAGATTGTATAAATTAGCTAGGTTTGCAACACTTAAAGGAAGCAAGCCTAAGGTTCCCCACATACCTACCCGAGATTAGGGTTGGCTCTCTGAGTTTTATTCACTAGACCTGTCATAGAGCCTGGGCAACACATCTTCAATGAATAAAACGCTCTGTAATTTTTTTTCCCCTTATTCTGGGGTCCTTTACTAGTTTCTGTAACCAAGCCCATGTAAGACCTTTTGTATTTAACTCAGTGTGTGATGGTTATTTTTAATTGTCAACTCAACACAACCTAGCATCATCTGGGAAGAAATCTTTAATGTGGGGGTGTCTGGGGGATGTGGGCCTACAGGCGGCTCTGTGGGGCCTGTCTTAATGTAGTTGATTTCGGTGGAAGACGTGGCCTACTCTGGGTAACACTGCTTCTCAGGCAGTAGTAGTTCCTCAACCTCCTGTCTCACCTAGGTTGCTTTTTTTTGTCAGAGTACTTTTAATTACTACTACAGAAATGAAATTAGAACAGCTTGTTATCCCTATATGAATAAAAAAAAGGTTTAAAATACTCCTAGATTAATATGCCTGTTAATTTCTGTACAATGCCTGCCTACTCAGCGTAGTAAACTGGAATGATTTTTTTCCAAAGTTGACAGCACAACAAAAGTTTCCAAAAATTTAGATTATATATGCACATTTATTTGTATTTATGTTTATGTTAAAATACTCATAACAGCATTATACCACGTAGCAATCTTATAATGTGCGAAGTAGCATTGAAATGATGGGATCAGACATTTCTATAGACCAACTGAGCTCATCAGCTCTTACTAAAGGACAACATATGTTAAAATCACTTATGTATCTATTTATCACTGGATACTTACAGGAAATAATTCTTTCTACTTAAGATGAGAAGTATAAAGTGTTAGTTCCTGCTTGTAGCAGATACTTGTAACTTGAGGCAGCAAGTTCCCCAAGAGCAAACTTTTACTCAGACTTTTCGTGTTAACTCAAAATTCAGCTATCATACATATCCATTCACTTATAATTTCCTAACCTTTTTTTTTTTTTTTTTTTTTTTTTTTTTTTTTGACCACAGGGTCTCCCTCTAGCCCCAGCTGGCCTGGAACTCACTATGTAACAGGCTGGTCTTGAACTCAAAACATCTGCCTGCCTCTGCTTCCCAAGTGCTGGGATCAAAGGCGTGCACTGCCATGCCTGGCTTTATAATTTCCTAATCTTAAATGTTAAAACTATGCTGCAGCTCTGTAGAATGACATACTCCAAATTAGGAAGCACTGTCTGAAAAATTAAAGTAGAAAGCTCATAGTCCTCTCTTGTTGCTAAGAAGATTGAAAGTATTTGCTTGCCTATTTATAAAAGGGAAAAGATAGTATTTAAAACTGATGCTTAAATAAATGTTTTAATTTTGTTCAAGTTTTGTATTTAACCTTTTTTAGGCATAAGAGAGGAAATTAGAGACTGAACCAGAATTGTTAATATTCGTCGATGTCTCTTCAAAGGATGTGTGCTCTACCCGGTAGGTAGGAGCCAGACGAATGAGGAAGCAGGAACTCTAGAATTATAGTTCATTATGAATAGTTGATCCACTGAAAAACACATTGGTCTTTTATTCCATGGTGTTTTCTCCAAGGACATTAAAGAATTGTAATCCCGGGACAGAGAAAGTACATCAAAATGCAATCTAAACAACTTTTACTCCAATAAAGAAATAACTCAAGTTTATAACATTGGAAATCACAAGACTGAATGAGATAGAATGCAGGAGACATAGCACTCTTTTCCTCCATTTCAAACGTCTTCTCACCCCCAGACGCTGACATTCACTTCTACTTTCTGTAAAGTTGCAACTCCTGTGAGCACTGACCTCATACAAACTCTGCAATACTCAGGCTTCATAAGGAAAATAGGAATAGTTCAGAATATTTCTCCCATGTCAACAGTAAATACAGCACTAATGTGCCCAAAACATCCCGGAGATGTGGACTAGAGAGGCAAATATGGCAAAAGTTATGCCTTTTCCTGAAAATAAAGCGAAAAACAACCACAACAATACCATAAGGATTTTTGAAAATTCTGTCCAGGAAAGATGAATGTTGATCTCTATAGTGGCCATATACCATACCTAAAATGACTTTGTGAAATACAAACTAGACCTCGTCCTCAACAATTCTTTCTCATTCATTCATTCATTCATTCATTCCACAGACACTTGATGGGCACTTTTTATTGCTGGAGGAACTGAAAATGCAGCAGTAACCAGTGTGAAGAAGATTCCTCCAACTACAATTTTGTTCCAGTGGTGAACTTAGATGATGACCAAACCAGCACATCCACAGGGAAGGTGATGTCAAGTAAAAGGTACTGATGAGAAGCAAAACAACTATGGGGAAGAAAGGACTGAATCCATTTCACACTGACTTGCAAGAAGCATCCTTTCCCAGGAGATGGTAATTTTGTAAAGACTTGGTCGACAGTCAGGAAAGAGCCAGGACCTGGCTGCTGGGCTGAGAGTACCGGAGCCATGAATAACTCATCTGCCTGTCAGGCAGAATGGGGTTGGGTTGTTTGAAGACTAGAGAGAATATCACCAAGCTGACACTTTAGAAACCGTAGACCCCGGAAACCCCCTTTTCAGCATAGGAAGCACCCCTTGATTGTCCTCTGTCCAACTTTCCACTCCAACATCTCAACACTCCTGTTCTATTCTCTCAGGTTTTCTGAACTCCATAGGGACTCCAGATATATATATACCAAGCTGCTCTTGTCTCCATTTATCAGTAACCACTGTTCCCCTTGCCTGAAATACGCTTATCCACTTTGTAATCTGGTGAGTCCTACTCAGGTTTGAAGATAAATCTTCACTTTTATCCTTGTGAGTCAGAGAGGAGATGATTAACTAGGCAAATTACCAGACCTCCATTACTAATGAGTGCTTTGTCATTTCTTTCAAAGACTATATTTTAACTGAACATCTCCTTTATTTTTATACTTTGGCTTATTCTAAAACTCAGCATAACATTTTAGTTTACAGAATCCAGGAAAATATGCACCTGCCTTTCGTCCAGTATAAAATGAGTCTGGCTGGGAGTTAGCTCTGTGTCAGAAGGCTTGTCTATCATGTGCAAAGGCATCAGTTTAATCTACAGAATGAGAGAAGAAAGAAAATAATGAATAAACTAAATTATAGTGCTGAGGAGATTGTTCAGGGAGTCCAGGGACTTGTTGCCAGGTCTGAGGTCCTCAGCTCTATCTCCAGAGCCTGTATGTTGGAAGAAGAAAACCATCTCCACAAGGTTGTCCTCAAGCCTTCACACACATTATTGTTACGTGACTTCCCCCCAACATATACTCAAGAAGTAAATGTAATTTCAAATTAAAAATAATAATATAGCACAATTCACTGCATCATTTTTCTGTCCTTGTTTTCCTTCTCGCCTTGATGCCCCTAGCTTGATGAAGTTAGGCACACACTCCGTTAGCTTTTATGTTCTCTCTCCCATCACCCACTCTGACAACACAAGCCTCATGGTCCTGTCCTACCACCTACCCTCTTCAGAAGTTTTCACCTTGGCATCAGGACTTTTGCTGGTTTACTTCTTTCTTATTATGCATAAAGAAATTTCTCCAAGATCTTATGTTACTCCTGCCTCATCAGACCTGTAAAAAGTTCCCCACAGACCACCCCATATTCTTGTAAAATATTCCCATATACTCAGCAATCAATCTCATGCCACCATTGATTTTATTTCTTTTGAAAAATATTTTCTTTATTATTTTTATGCTGTGTGTATGAATGTAATGCCTGCGTGTATGTTAATGCACCCATGTCATGAAGTGTGCCATGCAGTGCCTGAGGAGGTCAGAAGAGGGTATTAGATTCTCTTGGAACTGGAGTTGCAGACAGCTGTTAGCCACCATGTGAGTGTTGGGAACCAAACCTGGATCTTCTGCAAGACTGGCCAGCACTCTTGACCACTGAGACATGTCTCTAGCCCCCTGATTTTCCTACAAAGACCAAAATACATTATTTTTATCATCCACTATTTAAAATTTTAGTGTAAATCCACTGATGATTTTATTCTTTGCTTTCTTGCCATGAGGGGATCCTTGAGTGACTTATCCACCAGAACGCTTTTATGTACAAGGGCTAAATAAGTGAATGAATGAAGTAGGGAACAGATATCTGTTCCCTACTTTATTCATTCATTCATTCATTCATTCATTCATTCACACATATGCATATATGTATATACATATGTAATATGCAATGTATCAAGCTTTATGTCAGTCCCTCTTTCCTTATTGCTTCATGTGCCTTTTTAAAATTCTCACGTTTCTTTTTGTTGGTTTTATTTTGTTCATTTTCTTTCTTCTCTTCATTTAAATATTATTGATAAGTATAGTGAGTTAGAACCCTTTGATAATCCTACAGAACAGAGATAATAGATCTCAAATGGAAGGGAACCTGTTCTCTGTCACATTATAAGAGCCCCAACATAGTTTATTCACTCTGTAGTCACCTAGATTTAGTAATAAGATAGTCTAATAGATTAGAATTGTTAGATCAAATATCTATTAATTAACACTCGTCATAGGCCATCATGGCTAATGGTCTATAGATGAGACTCTGACAAATTCATGGCTATACACTGAACCTTTACTTTGACTCCTCGTTTATATCTAGTAACCACTGTATATGTGCTAATATTCTAAACAACTATAATAATTAAGATGCATACTTTATTTCAGAGGACATAAGAAGTTTAGATATTGTTAGATATTTTTAAAATAAGAAGAGTGGTAAGAAGGATTATGTTCTAAGTAAGTGACAGAGACAAACTGACTGGACTACTGCTCTGTGGCTTGGGCACTTTCTGATTAAAAGTCTCATCATATCTGAGAGAAGGACACTGTTTTTTGGAATCATGCTGAGTCAAACCCTTCCTTTCTCAGGTCAAGAAACCAAACAACAGATTCAGAATAGACTATGATCCTGCATACAGCTGAAGTTTCATTTAAAGTAGACTCAGCCATATGCCTACAGCAGCAAAGACATTTCACATAAGATGGTCTTCGGCAACAAGGGGCAGAGAGCTACTAAATCTATCTAGTGGTTTGCTCTGGGAATTGGTCCTGTGATAGTAAAGGATTAGATCTGAGAGCATATTGTAATCAGCTACCCAGCCATTCTTTCCCATTCTTAGGTCTATAGGGTTAATAATTTTCCAAAAATTAGCAGAACACACATGGCACTTATTTTATGCGTGGTGGTATATAGAGACATCTGGCTAAACCTTATTTCTGGGTACATCTGTAAGGCTGTTCCTGGAAAAATGAGCACTAAAACCAGCAAATCCTGTGAATCAGATTATTCTACCCAGTGTGGGGTGCATAGGCATTCTGGTTCTAAACAGAACAACCAGGAAAATGATGAAGGAAAGGGAAAGTTCTCTCTTTCCTAATTGTTTGAACTGATTACATCTTCAATTTCATCATGTATTATGGGTCTATTTAAGCTGTCAATCTCTTCTTGGTTGAGTTTTGGTGATTCCCAGGATTTCAGATATTCATCCATTTCTTCTAGGTTTTCAAACTTGGTAGAGTATAGGTTTTTTAAGTATTCCTGTATGATTGTCTGGATCTTTTCATTGTCTGTTGTGATATTTCCCTTTTCATCATGGGTTGTATTGATTTGGAGCTGTTCCTTCTTTCTTTTGGTTAACTGGGCTAGAGGTCTCTCTATCTTGTTTATTTTTTCAAAGAACCAACTTTTGGATTCATTGATTTTTTGGTATTGTTTTCTTTGTTTCTATTTCATTGACTTCTGCTTTGATTTTTGTTATTTCTTCCTGTCTGTTGCATTTAGGGTTCATCTGTTGTTGTCTCTCAAGTGCTTTTTGCTGTAGTATTAGATCATTCACTTGTGCTCTTTCTGTTTTTCTAATGTAGGCTCCCAGGGCTATAAACTTCCCTCTTAGGACTGCTTTTAAGGTATCCCATAGGTTTTGTTGTGTGTATTGTCATTGTCATTCAGTTCCAGGAATGCTTTTATTTTTTTATCTCTTCCTTGACCCATTCATTATTCAAGAGTGTGTTGTTTAGTCTCCATGTGTTCTTGTAGGCAGTAGGGCTTATCCTGGTGTTGATGTTGAGCTTTATTGCACTGTGGTCTGATAGAATGCATGAAATTATTTCAATATTTTTGTATTTGTGGAGGTTTCTTCTGTGTCCCAGTATGTGGTCGATTTTGGAGAATGTTCCGTGGGGTGTGAGTAGAAAGTGTATTCTCTGGTTGGTCTTCTCTTGTCCCCAGACTGTGACTTCTGCCATTGGCACGTCTAGTTCTCAGAGTTTCAGAACATCTATGCCAGTGCTCCTGGATCTCTAGCCTTTGGACTCAAACAGAAATTATAACACAATTTTCCTCATTAGTTTTCCTGTTGCTGTTATAATACCTTGACAAAAGCAACAAAGAAGGGCTGTTTGGATCACAGTTTGTGGGTGAAGTCAATCATGGTAGAGAAGTCCTGCCCTTACCAGATTCAACCAGCTGGTCACATTGTACCTGCAATCAAGAGGCAGAGAGCCACAGATGCTGGTACTCAGATAGCTTTCTCCTCTTTGCAGTCCAGGACCAAAGCATCGGAAGTGGCAATGCCTAAATTTACAGTCAGTATCCTCCTACCAAAAGAACCTAATCAACATAACCCTTCACAGTCATGACCAGAGGCTAACCTAATCTTGTCAGAAGTTTGTCTCTCAGGTGAGTCTACATCATGTCAACATCATTCATCACAATAGTTTTCTAGTTTTCCAGGTGGTGACAAGAAGACCCTGGGACTTCGCAGCCTTTAAGTGCAGGAGCCTATCCAGTAATAAATCTTCTCTTTGCTCTTTTTAGTTCTGTTTCTCTGGAGAACATAACATAGCATATTGTTTTCTTGGGTATTAAATGAGACTAAATGATGATAGTTATTATTGAAACACATGCATTGACAGCACACTTCATTTTTTAGACTTGATACAAATTCTACATAATTTAGTTAATTTCCTTACAATATCTGAGAACCAAGGATAAAAAAAAAAATCACGAATTCTCAGAACGCCAACACTGGCTGAGCACCTCTGTTGAGGAAGAGGCCTTCCAACAAGTTGGATGGCCACGCCGGTTTTCAATGTTTATAGCATCTTGAGTCATGAGGTCCTTGCCCAAACTTTAATGTCAGTTCTCTGTGGGATTTATTAGATTGCTATAATATCTCCGACTTCATGGACATCTAAATAACCCATATCCTTGACCTTTCTTCATCTCAACTACTCATGTGCTCTTGGGACCTTCACAAAGCCCTGTTGATAGTTTAACTATGGTTTATATACAAAGGTCAGATAGATAGTCTGGGAAGACTTCCCATCTGGCTTGGGCAGACTATCTTCTCAAAAATGGTTTGTTGTGCTAATTCAAACGATGTGCAGTGGAGGTGAAATTTATTTGTTGAGCAAATTTTTCTAAAGATTAAAATAAGAAACTATTTTCTTTATGATTGATTATATGTCTTTTACAGGTTTTTATTCTTATTGAATTAATTTTTAAAATTTTATATCATTTTAGACAATTATATAATACAATGTATTGTGATCATATTCAGTTCTTATTCCCCTTTTTTTATCCTCTTCTCTTCCACTCTGAATTCAGTCTTCCTAACTAGTCTCCTTCCTACTTTAATGTCTTTTAATTTTTAACCCACTGAGTTTAACATTGCTTCTCCGAGCACGGGGATACAGTTATTTACTGAAGCATGGGGAATTTATCTATGGTATATTACTGAAAAAAATGACAACCACGTCTCCACAATTAATAACTGTCCGTTACTCTAAAGAGAGAGGAAACAACCCATTGGTCTACCTCCCCAATCCAAGATGGAGCACTGAAGTCCTTGGTTTGGGGCAGGTCTTGTGCAGGCAATTACAGTTGCTATGTCTTCATGATGGGAACAACCATGTCATGGCTAGAAGAGAGCATTGCATACTATTCCTTCCCATCTTCTGCTCTTATATTCATGCTGTTCCCTGAACTATGATGTTTCCTGGGCTTTGGGGTAGTGATACAGACCTCCCATTTAGGGCTGAGTACTCGACTATTATTTATTTTTAACACACTGACCAGTGATGAGACTTTGCATTAACTACCACTCACTGCAAAGAGAGTGCTACTCTGGTCAAGGCAGAGTGTAAACACAAACATTTAGAAAGTAGTTGGGCTATATGTTAACTTACCAAAATTACAGTATCAGATCCCCCACCAAGGGTTTTTGACCAGATTTACAGTACTAGTCATCTATTCATTCCCATAGAGCAGGCCTTGAGTCCAATCAGAAAGTGGTTGATCACCCCCGTAAACAGCCATGCCATTGGTGCACTGGGGATGACTGGCATTATATAACACACAAGATCCACAGCTGGGTAAGGCTATTAATGATGTCAATCACCTAGCAGTCCCCAGAGCACTACCCAGCAAGGACAAAACTTTCAGCTCAGTTCCAGGTTAATTTCCCTATGTTCAGTATCCAAAGCATGTCATGTCCTAAACAATAGCATCTTATCATCTAGTTTTGGCAGGTAATCAAAAACAATGAAAATAACTTGCAAAGTCTCTGGAAACCCTTTAGCCAACAACTCCTAAGGAGGTATTCCCACACCCAGCAGTGGTGATTTAAACATAAATCTCATTTAAAACCTCTGACTTCTGGGATAGCATTTTCTACCAATACAAAGTACCTCTGAACTCTATTTTTTCAGGTATATTTTAATTAATGTATAAAATGATGGGTTTCTACATAGCTTGTTCATGCATGCTTAGTTCTTGTTAACCCTCCAATAACGACCATCTCCTCCTTCCTCTGGCTCTATCACTGTTAAAACCTTTTCATGTATGTGTCCCTTCTCTACCTTCATGTCACATGTGTTCTACTGTCCCCTTTTAAGATGTCCCCATGGCTTCTTTCCTGTTCCCAGAGCTCTATATACACTTACTCCATCTACATAGAAATCTAAGAATGTGAAGCTAGAATCCAAATATGAGAGAAGAATAAGATGTTTCTCTGTCTGGGCTTGGATTAGCTACTCAACATAATATTATCTATGTCCACCTATTTTCCTGAAATGTTCATTTTCCTTTAGTGCTGAATAAAGTTTCACTGTGTATTAATAACAATCAAAGTTGGTTCTATTTCCTAGATCTTGTGAATGGAGTGGCAATGTACATGGGTGTGCAGGTATATAATCTATAAGATATAGAGCTCTTTGGGTATATGACCTTGAGTGGTATAGCTGGACCATATGGGAGCTCTATTTCTAGCTTGTGAAAAACCTCTAGACTGATTTACAGCATGGCTTCCAGTTTGTACTATCACCAACACTGAATAAGGGTTGCCCTTTCTTCTACGTCCATTTTCTTTTATTATTTGTTTTCTTAGTAACAGCCATTCTGACTGGGTGAGATAGATCTCAAAACATTTAAAAAATTTTTTAAATTGTTTTTTTTTCAAATTTCATACAAAGTATTTTGATCATATTTAGACCTCTTCTCTTTTATATTTCATGTTCTCTGTTATATGTTAAGGCCTATAGAGCTAAGTTTCTGCCCCCAAGTATCCTTTGGTCTACATCTAGCCACTGGTGCCTGGTTAACCTATCAATGTCAAACCCTTAAAGAAAACCAACTTTCCTTCACCCAGTAGATACCAGTTGCCTATTTTTTCCTCAGCAAAGATGCAGCTTTTTGCCCACTTCCAGACTTCTTTGCTGTGTTTCTGCCTTTAAACATTCTGCCTTGAACTTGCATAGGTCTTGTGCATGTGGTTACCATTTCTGTATTTTTAAAATTTTTAATTTTCTTGATAGCTAATGGTGTTGAACTTTGAGGTGAAATCTTTTAGGAAGTATTTCTTTCGGTACCAGAAGCTGTGTCCCAGAAGAGGTCAAAGGTACATCTCAAGATGGAAGCTGAACTTAGGAACATGTAGGAGTCTTCAATATGGTTCCCTTTTTGAAAGCTTCCTTTCAAGAATCATGGAGGCCAGCTGAGGCCTGGCATTATGAGAGGCCAGGAAAGGCCTGGTGAAGGTACAGCCTTAGTTACAGTGGAGACCCAGCATATTAGAGTTGCCAGTGTCATGGTACAAACACCAAGGACCATGGTAAATATAGAGTGGAGGTGCACAAGTTTATTCAACAAGTGGAGGTAGCCTGAGCTTATCAGATGAGCTCTGTGTGCTACAGATGTCCAGGCTGAAGAAGTGTAACTGACCAACCCTTTTGGAACCCAGAATATCCTGAATGAGTTCCAGATGCCGAACACAGATATTTAAACTGTATTTAAACTGTCGGAGTTTGGTTTTTCTTTGATCTAATTGTAACAGTGCTCTGGTATAAGAAAATATATAACTTTTTTTTTAGTTTACATAAGCCCCAGTTTAAGAGAGTTTGGATTTTCAAAGAGATGTTGAGCTTTTACATGAATTTTTAAAATACCGTGAGACTTTTAAAAGTTCCACTTTGTTTTATATTGTGATATTAGCATAAAATGTTGAGGATAAGAAATGAAAAGGATTTATCATATAGTGGTATGTTTGTGTGTCATGGATTGATTGGGTTGGTAAGTATTTGTCAATTTGATCCAAACTAGAGTTATCTGGAGAAAAGGAAACTGAACTAAATAATTTCCAAGTCGGAATTGTCCCGGGTTCTCTGAGAGTCATTTTCTTAACTGCTAGCTGCTGTAAGGTGGTCTAGCCCATTTTTGGTAGTGCCATCTTTAGGAGGTGGGTCTGGCTTATATACAAAAGCTATCTGAGCAAGCCAGGACTCTACCACATCTGGCTTGGCAAACATGGTTTAATGCATTGGAATCCAGATCCTAATAATTTTAAAAAACACAAAATTCAGACTTTTTCTCATAGAAAATCCATCCAGGACACAGGAAATGTGAAGAAGACTCAACTAATTATTGAAATTATGATAAATATCCATATAATCATTACAGGAGGAGGCGGGCTACACAACACACTTTCTTTTTTTTTAATTTATTTTTTATTGTTATTAAACTTTTTCCATACATCATTTCTCAATTGATTTTAGAGTCACTTCCCTTTCCATGTCCCCCACCCCACTTGAGTTCCTGCACTCTGCCATACATGTCTTGCATCTTTTTCTGAGTCTTTCCAGAGTTTTTTTTTCCAGTTCTTTGTTGTTGCTCTCTCCAACTTGTATTGCTTCAATATATATACATAAATATATACATACATACACATATACATACATACATACATACATACATGCATGCATACATACACAACAACACATTTTCTACCTACAATCTTAGACTACTCCCTGCACTTGGAAAGTGATGTGGAGTGAACTGGCCTTCTTGTGAAAGAAAAGTACTGAGGGCCAAGAGCTCACGCAGACCAATCTACGAAGATGGAATTCAACCAAAGAACAGGTTTACAGCCTCTAACACCTCTGTTGGGCCAGTTTCTATTTGTAGAGTACCTCCCAACACTGCCATAGAAATTATTTTCACCGGGTGTGGTGGCGCATGCCTTTAATCCTAGCACTCAGGAGGCAGAGGCAGGTGGATCTTTGTGAGTTCAAGGCCAGCCTGGTCTACAGAGTGAGTCCCAGGCCAGCTGGAGCTACAGGGAGACCCTGTCTCGAAAAGACCAAAAAAAAAAAAAAAAAAAGAAATTATTTTCTTAGAGTACAGATAACTTTGGAAGATGAATATAAGCAACCTTACAGAGAAAATCATTTGCTTGGACTCTTGAAGATGTGCTACATAAAATTGATAGAGTTTGCATGAGAGAAGGCTGTCTGGAATGCTGTAATTACTGAAGGGATTTTTCCAGTAGATTTAGATATCACTGGTAGAGAGTGGACTCTGTCTCTAATTAAGTTATATGTTATATGGTTAAGGCTATGAACTGGACGCTGAAGACAGACAGTACTGAGGATATGCTTGGAACCTCACTTGAAATAAATAAACTATTTAAGTCAGTTGTCTTGAAACTCAATGCTGGTGGTAATAGCATGGATATTGTGTGTATTCTGAAGCACAGAAAGAGAATGGAGAGCATTGGGGGAGCTTTTAGTACATAAAGATGTAGTAGGCTGATTTTATAGCAATGGGCTCTGACTTCATGAAGGAGTCTTCTGAAGGTGAAAGAATTTTTCGTAAAACCATGTAGATATTATATATTTCAATTAAGGTTTTTATGAAAAGATGAGTTGTTGCCTTTGAAAGGTGAATGAAAATGCATAGAGTTTACACATACTCTAGTACTTCTTCACAAATAAATTTGTCATGTATTATTCAAAGTTTGAGAGCCTCAACCGTCTTACATACTTATTCTGCAACACACTTGCCGGTGTTTCACCAGCTTCATGCTTATTATAAGGCAGTCTAGACTGCCTATTTTGTGATGTGAGCAAGCTGTACAGTGAGCTCCTAGTTATTCTGTTATGTGACGCTGACCCATACCATCTTCACCACCTCCCACAGCATCCTCAGAGGAGACTTATAATAAACAGTTTCCTCTGTCTGGTGACATTTGCAGTGAGGTTGAACTCTCCCCTGAGAATACAGCTCTCAGGAAGCGCTCAGCTGCTTATCTGTCAAATCCAGCTCTAATTTGAGCAGGTCTTATTCTGGATATGCCTAGAAAATTCCCTCTAACCCTGGCAGTCTCTTTTCCCTTCATCACCTCAGCTACTTTATCCAGACAATGAGGCTCCTGAAAGATGCTAGACACAAAATATTCTGTATGATATGATCTCATTTATCAAAAATATCTAGAAGGGCCGATCCATAAAGACAAAACCAGTGAGTGGTTTCCAGAGGCGGGAAGGAGGAGGCAAAGAGAAGTGACTACTATTTGTAAAATTTTGTCAAATATCAATAGTGGAGAACCCGCATACATTTTAATTGAAATATATGCGGGTTCTCCACTATTGATATTTGACAAAATTTTACAAGTCGGTTTTGTTTTGCTTTAAACCAAAGTTCTTCTGAGACACTATATGCAGTCAAAAGCATATTGGGTTTGATCTCTTTGCTACAAGCCACAGACCACAATAATTGTGCTTATCCAGTGACTAGCTTTTCTAGAAGTAAGAACTTGATAATTATTGGCAAATTCGACAGATGGGCGAATTCAGGAATAAGGAAAGAGATTCTTTTGGTGTTTAGCCTTAAGAAATGAAAGATAAGTCTATTTATCTCCATGGGCTTCATTCTCATTTCAGCCAGCAGTTTAGTGATTTGGCTGCAATACAAATAGCATACATTATATGCAAATTTCCCAAGCATATGAACACAATCACATTCACAGTTGGAAGAAAGTGAAACAAAATCTATATTTAACCACTCAGTCACTTATGCTAAAAATAACCTCTTTCCAGGCACATCTTATTTTCCCAGTGGTTGGAAAATAAATTTGTAGCACGCCCTCTGTGACACTAGTGATCAATTGTTAAATTACAGCATAAAAATTTAATCTTCTATTCTTCCCCCTCTGAGCAATTGATTTTTCAAAGCAGAGAAACTGTATCTTTCTCTTGTTTCCAGGCTTTGAGTGAAAGCGATTGTTTTCAACACCTGCTTTGCTATTAAAAAATCCAGAATATGAATGGTGATGTGAGATTGCTAGCTGTGAAGTGCTTAGTACTTATGTATCTTGGGGCCATCTCCTCTCAGATAGAACCTGGGAAGCCTATGTTTGTTGTTCTTGCCCAGCTTCCATTTCTACAATTGTTTCCAGTTTAAGGGAGAGTCTCTGTTCTCGCCTTGAGCTGCTTCAAAGCTCTTCTGCTATTAAGGCTTAGTACTGAGAGAAGGTAGACAAGTATCACCCTTTTAAATCTGAACATTCCCTATACCCATAGGGCTTTATCTTTCTCCTCTGGTGATGGAAAAAAAATCAAAACAAATTTATGGCCTATAAAGATATTTCCATGGTGTTTTTCAAGAAATGCTGGTGTAGCTGAGATTTAGAATTTTTCTTGTCCAAAGTAGGAAACACAGAAGATCCTTTATATGATTTTGGGAGGGAGGGGTGGAAAACCGTGGCACTATGGGTGATGGTAGCTAGTAGCTAAGTGGACTCAAGTAAAGAATGCATATTAAAGTAGTAAAGTCCTAAGAGCCTATAGAACACTGGTTTTCCATGTTTGAGAAAGTGACCAAAAAGGTACAAAAACAATCTCAACTCTCATCTTGTCATTGGAGGTCTAGGAAGGCTATAAAAACTGTTCCTTATTTCATCGCTCGTATATGGGACATTTTCAGGTACCGCAGTACTCTCAATTTCAATTGACTATTTCCCTTTAGATTAAAAATTTGCTTTTTGGTGTTTTTTTTTTTTCTGGAAAATTTTGTTTACCCTGTTAGCTTTAAAATACATATAGCATGATATTTTTCTACATGGTTCAGTATAATTATTTCTTCTTTTTTTTTTTTTTTTGGTCTTTTTGAGACAGGGTCTCCCTGTAGCCCCAGCTGTCCTGGAACTCACTCTGTAGACCAGGCTGGCCTTGAACTCACAAAGATCCGCCTGCCTCCGCCTCCCAAGTGCTAGGATTAAAGGTGTGCGCCACCACGCCCGGCTAATTATTTCTTCTTTAAAACAGCACATAATCTCTAATCTTGGTGATAAAAAAAAGGGGTCTCTTTCTCACATTATGGGCTAGCCACCCTCTTTCCAAAGATCATTTATGTATTCCAGTGCTTAGTATACTTTGGTTCATTATATAGCTATAAAATACCTCTTCTCAATTTGGGACTCTTTTATTTCCAGCTTCTCGGAAGGAGGAAAGGAAAAGGTTGACATTCTTGTTGGGAATTTTTAGGACCATGCCCCAAAGTAATTTCTTACTCTTAGTTTTACATTCTGTTGGCCAATAACTAAACACAATTTCAGTGAAAAAGTAATCTGGAGATGAGGTTCTCCTGGGTTCCCACAATGGGGAAATAGGATTGAAAAGGCTCAGGCAGTCTGGTTGATCCTATCTGGTCTCCAACAGAGAATTTCATTATTCCTCTTAAACATGAAATATTCTGGCCTCCTCTCTACGAGGAACAGTTTAATGCTCTGTTCAAAGAAACTGTATCTCAGGACGATGTGCAGGCCTCTCCACTGTCCCAGATGTGCCCTCATGGCCTGATGACCCAGTAAGATAAAGTGTCTGCCCCTAATCTTCCTCCCTGGCTCCTTCCAACCATTGCACAATAATAGAATATGGATAGATGACTGAAATTCATAATCTCACTTATGAAGGAGAGAAATATAAGAAATCTAAATCACTAGTTACAGTGGACACTTCGAAGCCCCATCCAGACCCCCTTTGAGGATTGAGGACCTCATCCCCTCTGCTGCTAAAAGCATTGGAATCTGACGGTTCATAGATGGACAAAGGTTATAAAGTATCCGTGGCAGCTGGCATCAGTGATTACAATACGGCACAAAGATATGGCCCCTTTATCTCCACTGTGACAATCTTGAAGAGAACTTTCAGGCTCCAAGTTCTGGCAGGATTGGCTGAGTCCTTTGTGGAAAATATGTTATGATGCAACATTCCCTCCGCTTCATCCTCCTGCTCCCCTCCTTCTTCGGAGACCTGACTTCTAACGGCATTTTCCAAGTAGCCTTTACACATATGTCTCAGATCTGTGTCCATTTTTCTGAGGACCCTGAATTCGGATACTGATGGCAATTGTTCTGCCATTATTAAGTCTCATTAGCATTGATTGAGGATTGATTGCAAGCTCTAAATGTGCCCCCGGGTCAGGAAACCCCTGTCTTTCATACTTGATGGCCTATGGCTCCACTTTTCTGAAGTCTTTTGGAGGACATGATACATAAATAACAGAGTTTATCATTTTAAGAGATTGTTTTTAATTTGTCTCCTGCTTATTGTTCTAAAGATGGCTTTAAGTCTAAATGACTAAAGACTTCTTTTTTTTGAGAAAAGGTTTCTCTATAGCCACAGCTGACCTGGAATTCTCTATGTAGACCAGGCTGGCCTCAATCTCACAAAGATCTTCCTGCCTCTGCTTCTGGGATTAAAGGTTTATGTTACCACATCCTACTAACCAAAGATTATGAATGAGTTAGAATCTGTACCAGTGCAATTATTTTGACTCTTCCACAGTTTCTATTTGCAACACTTCTCAACCAACTCTCTGTGCCATAAGTGCTCCCTAATCTTTTCTTACACTCAGCTCTCAGAATTTATTTACTCTTATCTTTCATATAAGGAACCCTCAGTCTTAGTTAGGAAGTTGTCTCATTTGAATGGATTGACTGAAATATATTTTATCATTTCTCTGAGTCACTTCTTCCAGATGAGAAGTTTCTCATTGACCTTGCATTTAAATGACTTCCGGGGGCCAACACTTTGTTAAAATTTTCCACACTTAAATAAGTGAATTTCTAGCCTGCTCTATTGTCTTCTATTTTGGTCATAAAGTAACCAATTCTGCCTTGACCTGTAACATTATCTTGACAAAGACAGCCATGGATAGTGAATATTACACACGGATTAAGATTCTTTTTCTAAGCATTTCTATCAAAGGTGTTGGTTGGCTAGACATGTGAATTGTATCACAAATGCCTACAGCTGGGAATGGAATGGAACTTTTCGAAACTGCATAGACAAGTGGCCTATCTTTCTGACCTGTGTTAGGTTTGTTGGTGTTCATCTTCTACTGATTAACTGTCCTTTGTCTTCATCTTTTTGCTATAGCAGCATTCCAAATGGAAGGTTTCAGTTCTAAACGAGACTGAATAGCCAACAGTTATGAAATCTCTGTGACCTGGCACATGAGGCAACCAAAGCTTCCCTGCTGCCAGAGTTTATTTTGTTTGCTTTCTTAGGTTTTGCTTGCTTTCTTAGGTTTTCCTCAGAGCAATGTGTCTTCCAGGTTCTATTCATGTGGCTTCCAGGTCCTTTTCTGTTCATCGGGAGAGAAGGAGAATTGAGAACCTTTTGAAGAAGAAGAGGGCTAGGCTTGGAGAAACTGCATTTCACTTCTGCTCAAATCCCATAGTCCAGAAGTATTCATAGAGTCATGGAGAACTAAACTTTCTCTGTTCTTGGAGGAGAGAGATTGAGGAGCATTTAGGTGTTCTAGATCTCTAAATTCATGTCTCTCTAAACTCCACATTTCCCTAGAGAGAATATAATATATTTTCTAATCACACCTGAGATTTGAATGGCATTTTACCTTAAAAAATGTTCTTGTCTGTATTAGGTGTGATCCTCTAAATATCTTATGATATGTATTTTTTAATTTTTAATTCTTTTTTTTTTTGGGGGGGGCAGGGTCTTCCTGTAGCCCCAGCTGTCCTGGAACTCACTATGTATACCAGGCTGGCCTTGAACTCACAGAGATCTGCCTGCCTCTGCTTCCCAAGGGCTAGGATTAAAGGTGTGTGCCACCACACCAGGCATGAAATGTATTTTTATTCTTCTTGGTAGATAGTAACTATGAGGCTTATAAATATAATCCTATAAAATTGATAAATGTTCTCTATATTCTAAGTACTCTACTGGTATTAGAGAAAAAGTTAATATCAAGCAGATACATTTTGTTGTTATGCTAATGGTGAGAAGTGAATGGTAACTGAACAGGAACATCAAAAAGTGTGTCTGCGAATGAGATGTGTGTTTTTTAAGGAGGAAAGATATACAACTGCACAAAAATATATTAACATGATAGAATAGTGTTAAAGATCACATTATAGTAAAGATTGGGCAACATTTCAACTATGCTTAAATAGCATTAGGTGTACATTTTAATCGGTGACTTGTAATGGATGTAAATTACATTTTTTGAAAATGTGTGGTGGAAAATAATACAGAGCTTTTATCCATGCCTATGAGTGCAGCAAGGCAGAAGTCCTGCTGGACAGAGAGGGGGACCATGCTCGCCCACTCTTCTTCATTTCTCAGCCAATTTCTTTAGGCTTTTAGAAAGTAAATCAAGAAACCTAAAAGTACTATTTGTAGAGGAAAACCGTGCCAACACATTAAGTGTTTATTTGAAATCTTGTCTTATCTTCAGATGAATTATGTTAATTATGATGGAACAGAAGCCACATTTTCCCTTGATGAATTCTGTGGCAGCAGAAACAAATACTGACATAAAACTGTGTCATTTCTATCTACCCAATTAATCCATCAAGTTTTCTAAGGCTGCAGAGGATTCTTCGTAAATGAAAATCAAACCAATAAAGCATAGCCTAAACAATTCTTCCTTGGATAATTGATCCTAATATGTGAAAATGGATGAATGTTAATAGAAAAATAAAGAAAAGTAATGGGGTTAATGAGTTCCTATATAGCAAGCTTGTGTACACATGGGTCAACATGGAGTGTGAGAAGCTGGAGTGAGAGTCCAGGCAGGTCCCATTGTGTCAACTTGATACCCAAAGAAAAAAATTGTATCTCCTGCCATCCAAAATAATGAGAAACTATTGTAAAGTTTGAACAAGGAGGAGCAACATCAATTTGGGAAGCAATTTTTTTTTCCTTCTCAGCCCATCTTGAAAATTTAAAGTATTTGCTTATATTCATCTTTAAGAGATGAAGTTAGGATCTTGAATTCCAGCCATTCAGAATGAATGGTGGAACAAAGTATAAGGTATAGGATAGCAACCAAATTCAGCCCAGCCAAACCAGCTCTTATGGAATTATTTGTACAGGCCCATTCCATCAAGAACTGGGGAATGCAAGAAATACCCAGAAATATATCTATATCTATATCTATATCTATATCTATATCTATATCTATATCTATATCTATATCTATATCTATATCTATCTATCTATCTATATCTATCTATCTATCTATCTATCTATCTATCTATCTATCTATCTATCTATCTCCTTATTTTATCAACAGAAAGAGTTGAAGATTCTGAGACCAAATACCAGAAAAGTAAAAGGTTCAGAATGTGTCAATGGGCTACACCAGTGTGGACCCAGGGCATATCTCTTAGGAACTGTTAGCCTGTTTTTCTACTCACTAGGATCTTTGATTTCCTTCAGTGCTTTTTATTCCTTATAGGTTCAGTATTAAACCACATGGCATATATCTAAAACCTGCATCTGCTTTGTCACCTTGCATATTTTAAGTCTCATGCCTTCATTTGTCATTTTCAGTGGGTACCAAAGCTGACTAACCAATCCTTATAATCAAACAGTGGATGTCACCATTGATTGTGGCCAGTGTTCAGCCTGGGCTGAGAGAAACTCTTGTGAATCAGCCAAGTTCAACCTACCTGGTTGTGAAGTTGAATCAGAGATTTGTTATCATTAGATAAAATATTCTTCTTTCTATGTTTCCCAAGGGATTAGTGGGAATTGGCTGAGGTAGTAACATGGTTGGTTGGATGGGAGGGGGTAGGGCAATTTAAGATGGACACAGGGGCAAATAATGGAAATAGTCCTTTTTTTGTCAAAAGTTCTGTGAAGTTTCTCTGAACCGAGGCCCTGTACTCAGATCTTCAGTACAGGCTTTCCAAATTCTACTGCAGACTTCTAGGAAATTTCCCAAAGATACTGAGTGACTTTATACCTATAGCATGAACAGGGTCAAGTAAAGGGGCTACTCTTCTTTATATGAACTTCAGTGCTGATCAACAAATGTAAATTCTACTTATAAAGATCTTAAACTCATACTGCAGTAGGAACATCACACATGAGATTGTACTTAATCTTTGTAACAAAGTCTTTAAAATAGATGATTGTTGGCAGGAATGGTGGCACAAACCTTTAATCCCAGTACTCAGGAGGCAAAGGCAGGTGAATCTCTGTGAGATCCAAGCCAGCCTAGCCTCCATAGCTAGTTCCAGGCCTTCTGGGGTTACAGGGAGAACTTGTATAATGTTGTTGTTATAAATGAGAATCTTGACTGCCAGAAAAGTTAAATAATGCTAAAAATTTTGTAGTGGGGAATGAGCAGAACTCAGATCCTTCTAATATTCTGCATTTTAATATTCAATATTGATTCATTCAGCATAACTTAATAAATGAACAGACACTTCCATGTCATGACAATGTTACAGGTCTAAAAAACAGATCTGGGCTTCAGTAACTGTCAGCTGTATTGTCTATTTTTATGTATGACCTTTTAAGTGGTCTAAAAGTGGAAGAAAGTGAGAGGAAGTGTAGTGGTAACTATTCCATTCAAACCATGTACACGTAAACACTAAAGAATAGTGCTAATTTTACATGCAAGGGTACAGATGGCCTCTGGAATGCCAGAGAGTGTTCCCAAAGGCCACTAAACCAATAAAGCAAATACGGGTCTCCCTGAGTCAAGCAAGACTCCAGCATCAGCACCAGCTTCACTTCACCTGCCTGGAAATACTGTGCAGCAGAGGCAGCCATGTGCCTGTATATCCCAAATCTAATTGGCTATTGGCTCTCTCCTTGGAGGAATAACCCATGGCTGATGCCACAAGCATACATCCTCTACAGGTTAGGAGATGTCATAAGCCACAGTAAGACCCTGTCATATTTATCAGGGGGTAAAAATGCAATTCATGAATTAACATATCATCCAAACATATGTGTCTATGCCAAAGTAACCTACCATAACTATTAGTGCTGCTTAAATACCTATATATCTAATTGCTTGTGCTTCATTAGTAGGATCGAAAGGTTACTCCTGTCAGCCCATGAAAGGAAACAGCCAGAATTGACCAGAATCCAAGTCAACAGCTCCAGAGAGAGAGGACAGTTTTACTTCTCATCCACCTGTGCCCCTTTTCTAAGCCTAGGGAACAATCTGCGGAAGAGGGGGCGTGGTAGAATGTAAAGGCTGCGATTGGGGTGAACGGTGAAACTACAGCGATGTAGTCTGGACACTCATTTGATCAACTTGATTGAACAAACAACCTGTCAACCTCCACTGAATGGTGGGACTGTGGGGGTTTGGGCACAACAGTCTATAGATTGGTTTTGCACGAAGGATGCTTATACTCATGGATTATCACTTATAGCTAAAAAATGAAAAAAAAAAAACCTGAAAGATGCAGGACAGTTATGGCAGAATACATGATCTGGGATGGGGTGGGGGTGGGGGGGAAGGGAAAGGGAAATATGCCTGATCTGAATTGGAAAATGATGTATAAAATGCACAAACCATCAATAAAAATTAAATTAAAAAAAAAAAAAGAAAAAAAAAAAAGAATAGTGCTAATTTTAAAGCTACATACCCATTTAAAGGAAAGCCAAGTCCTCATCTGAGAAGTTATCTTGAAACATATTGACTCACACAGAAGTTCTGGGTGGCATCAGAGAATAAGCATGGTTTTGAAATCCAAAGATCAAATCAGATCCCATCCTTACCATGTTCCAATGTGTCCACCTTGGCAAGCAAGTTTCTCACTGAATGTGGGTCTAGAAGATGTGAAGTTGGAACCCAAAGATGTCCTTAATGGCAATGCCTTTTACAGGGACTCTTTATGGCTCTAATTCTGTCCTTCCTTACCGACTCCTACTTCTTCTTTTATACTTGAGTATTAAAAGATCTTTTCCTGCCACACTTCCTCCAGTTGCATGTTGTCCAAGGGTGTTTTCCCATTACATTACTGGTTGCTGCCTAGAACGATGGTGGTCGTTAATTCCTTGCCTGGCTTAAGTGTTTTTATGTCTTATTGCCTTAAAGACATTTTATTCATGCATGACATGATTGTAAAATTCCATAATGAAAGTTAATATATGCCATGCTATTTAAACACACACACACACACACACACACACACACACACACACCCATAATTAATGATGTGGATGTGCTAGTGCACCTCTTTATTCCCAGAATGTGAGAGGGAGTGGCAGATCTATGAGAGATCAAGGTCAGCCTGGTCTACATAGTGAGTTCTACTCCAGCTGTGGATCCATGGAGATATTCTCTAAAAAATGTAATGGAAGTATCACTTCTTCATTAACAACTTTCTACCACATACCCCACCTCTCTGTGTGTAAATAAAATTGTCTTTCTTCTTTTTCTCTTTTTTTAAAATTTCTTTTATGTGTATGAATGTACTGTCTGCATGCAGGTCTATGCACCCACGTTGTGCAATGCCGTGGAGGTCAGAAGAGGGAGTTAGTTTCCCCTGGAACTGGAGTCAAAGATTGTTCTCAGTGTCCATGTGTGGGTGCTGGGAATCAAACCCAAGTCCTCTGCAAGAGCAGTCGGTGCTCTTAAGTGCTAGGCCATCTCTCCAGCCCTCTTCTTTTCTTTGTCTCTTTATGTTAGTCATGACCGGTACATATCTCAATGATCAAGGATACTAGGTTTAGTTTGTTCTCTGCAAATCTAGGGTATTTCACATAGAATTAAATATGTTTGGACCATTTATAAAGCATAATTTTCCAAAGGTACTTTATGAGAAGGGTTGAAACATTGTGAATGATCATTTAATCTCATAAAGAAGCCTTGGAAAGAATCTTACACTCACCATTGGAAGCAAAAGATATAATGTTTTCCAGCTCTAATTTTAACATACCCTCATCTGTGTTCCTGTCTCATATATATATGAAAGATGAAAAGATAGGTAACTAGGCATAAAAGTTAAATAAGCTTTTTAATATTAAAAACTATTTGAATATAAGAAGTCTGGGGGCTGGAGAGATGGCCTAGTGGTTAAGAGTGCGGACTGCTATTGCAGAGGACCCGGGTTCGATCCCCAGCACCCACATGGCGGCTGAGAACTATCCATAACTCCAATTCCAGGAGAACTCCAGTTCCAGCGGAATCCGATGCCCTCTTCTGACCTTCGCTGCATTGCACAACACGGGTGCACAGACCTGCATGCAGACAGTACATTCATACACATTAAATAAATATATTAATTTTAAAAAAGTCTGTAGTCATTCTTAAACCCACAATGCAACTGAAAGACACTAAGCTTCGGTACCCAGTGGAATCAGGGGGATATGCAGTACCAGGAGAGCCAATAGTAAAGACAGCTCTGAGTTTTTTTCACAGATCCACCCTCATTCTGTTCTTTACATGATTTTTCAGAGACAGGTTCCTTATGAACTGGTCTATTTCTTTTTACACCCCTATGTTGTACAGCATACAAAAGAGGTCATTTGATTTGTGTTAATCTCCTTTTTGCCTTTAGCGAAGCAGGGTCTGTATATTCTGACTCCCTCCTCATGACTGGGGAATGAACTAGGGTATCATAGCTGCAGGAGACCATGAACAGAAGCAAACGGCACAGAACAAGGAGTTAGCTTCTCTCTCTGTGACAAAATACTGCAACTTAGGAGAAAGAAATAGTTCTCTTGGGTCCTGGTTTCAGCCCATAATCAGTTGCTTCTGATGTTTGGGAGCTCTATGTAGGACAGGGCACGATCACAGAGAGCTTGTGGTAGAGGAGAACGGCTTACCACACAGTGGGCAAGAAATGAAAGAGGGAGGAAAGAGGTGGCTGTGATCTTAATACCTCAGTAAGGATACCTTCCCAATGACCTAACCTCCTTCCACTATGCTGCACCTTCTGAAGATTCCATCACCTCCAGTTTCATACCACAGGCACAGGACCAACATTTTGTGAGACATTAGTGATGTAAACAATCCAATCACAGCAATAATGTAGATGAAGTAAATATTTTTCTTAAGCATTTCTAAACCTAGACTATGTGCTAGGTAAGTGGAATTTTCACAAGGTAAAAATAAAGCTTAAAACAAAACAAGTAAACTTTGTATAACATTACAATAAAGGCAACAAAACTTTATTGAGATCCGGTATGTCTTACACATGCAAAGCATGGTCTCTGCATGGTAAGTGGACAAGTGAGTCTTATTTGTCATATGTTAAGGAACAGAATCTCTCCAACATTTGGTGTCTTTTTTGTTCTTGATTTTAGCCAGTTGTATTTGAGTGAGATGATATCTGAGAGTGGTTTTAATTGTATTTCCTTAATTATTAATTATTAATGATGTTGAACACTTTTTAAGATGTTTCTCAGCCGTCTTTACTTCCTGACTGGCGAAGTCACTGTACAGCTTTTTACTCAGCCTATCACCTGACCCAGTCTTACCACTCCTGGGTATATAGCCACAAGACTCATCCTACCACAAAGATACGTGCACATCCATGTTTATTCCAGCTCTCCTAACAACAGCGAAGAGCTGGAACCAACCCAAATGTCCCTCAAAAGACAAGTGGATAACAAAAATGTGGTACATCTACACAATGGAGTTCTATACAGCAGTAAAGAAATAAGACATCATGAAATTTTCAGGTAAGTGGATGGAACTCAAAGGCATTAAGCTAAGTGAAGTAACACAGTCCCAGAAAAACAAGCTGTGAATGGTTTCTCTCATTTGTAGATGCTAACACCAAATCCACAGTTGAAAGACAAGCTAAACAACATTATCGTTATATTTCTTTTTATCTGAAAGCAACTATGTTGTTATAATGTAAATCTCTTAAGCAGCTCTAGAATCGACCCACCACTTATTTTCAGACTCTGTAATTACTGTATATAGGTGGAAGGTATGTATTGATATTTTACAGTAATATAAAATTGAAGGGGGAAAATGTGAGTTCCTAAACATATTTTGGAACTAGCATACAGAGGTCATAGTTTTGAGGCATATGTGATGATTATATAGGCATTTGTTGGACCAATAGAAAGAGGAGGGAAAAACAACAACATAAAGACGGGGAGTCAAGGAAACCTTTCCACTCACAATAGCCTCAAAAACAATAAGATACCTAGGAACAATCCTAACCAAAGACACCAAAGGTCTCTACAAAAAATTTTTAAACCCTTGAAGAAGGAAATTGAAGAAGACATCAGAAGATGAAAAGATCTCCTATGCTCATGGATTGGAAAAATTAATTTAGAAAAAAATGTCCATTCTACCCAAATTAATATACAGATTCAATGTGATCCCAATCAAAATCCCCAAGAGTTTCTTCACAGGATTGGGAAAAAGTCCTTAATTTCATATGGAAAAACAAAAGACCCCGAATAGCCAAAGCAACCCTGAGAGAAAAGAGCAATATAGGGGGAATCTCTATACCAGATTTCAAAATATACTACAAGGCTATAATCATAAAAACAGCCTGGTACTGGCACAAAAACGGACCTGTAAACCAATGGAACAAAACTGAAGATCCAAACTTGAGCACATACAATTTCAGCCACTTCATATTTGGCAGGGGGACAAGAAGACACAATGGAGGAAAGACAGCATCTTCAGCAAATGGTGCTGGCAAAACTGGATCACCACTTGTAGAGTGATGGAGTGGAAGAATCGAGTGGATGGAACTGGTGAAAAGCCAAAAGGAGCCAGGGGCTCCCCCCACTCCAAAACCTGAGTGACCCCTGAGGACCAGATCCTCAACTGATTTTGAGAAAACAAAAACCTTGGTTAATCTGGGCTAACTGTGCAGACTCAAACATCCAAAAGGAAAGTATAACCAGAAATAAATAATTAGTAAGGCCTGAGAAATTATACTCCAGGTATAAAAAAAAAAAAAAAAAAAAAAAAAAAAAAAAAAAAAAAAAAAAAAAAAAAAAGAACACAGAGTTGTTTTACCTGTCTTACTGGCAAGTGCAGCTACCCTGTGGCCGCCACTGCTTTTGCCAACCTTCAAAGACATGAGATATAGCTTTTTAACCTTCCAATATGGACTGAAGACTCATGTCTCTCCATGAATCCTCCAAACCTTCAGTGCCAGATAGGGACTGCTGAGATATCCAGCTTGTGGACTGAGCTACTACTGGGGTTTCAACCTCTTCAGAGTATAGACTGCCATTATTGGACATCCCAGGCTGTTTCATGGAGACCAGTACAGGAAGATCAAGACAGGACCTGGTACTTACTGGACCTCATTTGGTGACCACAGGAAGAGAAAACACCAGAGTAGAGCACGAGGGCAGAACTTATGGTGATTTGGGCTTGCCAAGGAGGAGCATTCAAACATGACATTTTTCAGCCTACTAAAGAAAAAAAAAGTCATAAGCTGAAGATGCTAAAACATATGATATATGTGGCATGCATATATGCATATTTTGGAGTGATGCAAATTGGAGGGAATAACAACAACAACAACAACAGAGAGACTGCATCAAAGAACTGATTGAAAAGGTGAACTTCTGCTTGAAACAGTAAACTTCTGCATAGAGAATTTTGAGAGAGACTGAGAAAAAGATTTTTGGTAGAATGCATGAGCTCTGGTGGGGTGGGAGGCACAGGTCTAGGTTTGATTTGTAATTTTGTATGAAATGCACAAAGCTTCAATAAAAAATTGGCTTTGGAAAATAAGAACTGACTGAAACAGTAAACTTCTGCTGGAAACAGTAAACTTCTGCATCGAAAATTTTAAAGAGACTGAGAGAAAAAGTGAAAAACATGTTTAGCAGAATGCATGAGCTCTGGTGGGGTGGGGGTGGGGGGTTAGGAAGGGAGCATGGGTCTAAATTTTATTGGAAATTTTGTATGAAATGAACTAAGCTTCAATAAAAATTGGCTTTGGAAAAAAAGACTGGGTAAAAGAACTGAATGATACAGTTGAACTCTGCCTCAAAAACAACCCTCTGTAGGGAAAAACTTTGGAAAGACTGAGAGAAAGATGCAAGACATATATGGCAGAAGGCATGAACTGGGGTGGGATGGGGCAGGGAGAGGGGACTGTGTCTACATTGGACTGAAAGATAATGAATGAAATACACAATTCATCAATAAAAGTATTTTTAAAAAAGCTATAAACGCAAAGCACAATCTTATTCCCTATTTCTAAATTTAATGCCTAATGTTATAGTTGTGAAATTATTGGGCACTTGTTCCAACAGGAAATAAGGTCTTTGTAGCTAGCCAAAGGGGCTTTTCTATAATTTAAAAATAAATAAAATATGAATTGCCAAAAAAGAAAAAAAACCTTTAAAATGCTAAGTAATAATATGCCTATTTTTCTAATTTATAGTATTTTGCAAAATTTTTATTGAATTTTTGTGTATTTCTCACAGAGTATCACAATCATCTCAATACCCCCTTCAAACACTGACACCCTCTGCAGCAGTCATCTATGTCAAGCTAGTATCCTTGGACATCCCTCAGTGCAAGTTCATCCAGAGTCCTTCCCTTTAATATTAGCTCTTCCTCATCTAGCAGAAATCATCTGTCAGTAATTTGAAAAAGTTTGGGGTCTGCTGCCTATTTCCACAGTTCTATGCTGGGGGTTTTGTCTGCTTGAGTTTTCAAGGGCATGGTTCATATTGGCACCATTGCTATACATTCATATGAGCAAAGCCCCATATGGTCATACACACCTCTCTGGCTCTTACAATCTTTGCACCCCCTATTCCACAATGGTCCCTGATCCTTGGATTGGTGGAGTTTAATATAAGAGTTCTGTCCAAGGATCCACAATCTGCAGACTCTTATTCTCTATACTTTGTCCATTTGTGACATTTTTTTTTTTGTCCTGGCCCACAATTGCATGAGTGATCATTGATGAGAATTGAGAGATGCAGTAATGTTTTCTTTACCCCTTGTTCTAGGTTCCCTGAGCCTTATATGTAGAGTTTGCATCATAGATTACCCCATAGGCCTGAGAAATTCATAGACAATCTTTGTGTATGAGCACCTGTGGAACTCTGTCTGTTGAAAAAGGTTCTTCGATGAGTGGTGACCGGGGTGTTTGTCTGTAAATAAAAGGCTACATATTTTGCACAAAGTAAGTGTAGCTGAGATTCCACCAGGGAGATGCCCATGCACATGGCATCTTCCCTTCCCCACCCCTGGGTTTCCAAGACCTGCCAGAAAGGCCTTCTGAACCACCGTCCAGGCAAGTTTACTCAGGTTTGCCTACAAAGTGAATGGTGACAGCGTACATGCCATGTACAGGCTGCCCCCCCCATACACACACGTAAATCCAAAGTCCCAGCATGGACTTGGACTCAGTGACCTCTGCTCCCATGACAAAATGACAAGAGCCTCAGCTCTACGTGGCTGTGCTGGCTTTTATGTTGTCCTGTTTCCTTCCCCAACATGGAAGCTTTCTCATTGAGTATATCATGAGCTTCCCTTATCTCCTGCTTCTACTCAAGCGGGAGGAGTTGCTGGAGCACTGACTCCTCCCTTAGAGAGGGGGAACTCTTGGGCATGAGAAAATCTTCAACTGTCAAAAGTCTGTCCCTTTCAAAGGACTGCCCACCTAAATACAAAATATTATGTTTGACTAGGGATGTGACAGCCTTGGGTTTTCTCTAGGATGTTTGACCTCTCCAGCCATGTGTATTTGGCTATGATTACAGTACCACACATGAGTTTCCTCCCATCTAGTGGGCTTTAAGTCCAATCATGTGCCTGTTGTATATTCGCAAGATAAAAGTGCCACTACTACACCAATGTCCTTCACTATGCTGGTCATTGATATGGTTATTAGGTCTTAAACTTGGTTTGAACCATCAATTGATGTTCTCCCTTAGCAGCTTGCATAGTGCTCTCCAAATCTGAGAGCTACCCTTCAGGGGAGGTAACTTCCAGTTCAGTTCCAGTTCCATTGCTCTAACTCCTGTGTCCAAAGACAGACATGTCTTGTCTTCAGCAATAAGGTCTTACCTTCATGTTCTAGGAAGCAATCAAGGGCTGTGGAAATAGCCTGTGTAATTTGGATAATCTCTTGTACTACCCTGGGCAACAACTCAAATGGAAGTTTCTCCTGTCTGGCACTGTTTCCTGTTATGTAGCCTTCATATATACACATGTACTTGTACCAATATTGTACATCAATTTGTCAGTAGGTTTTTGGATGAATGCAATTCCTACTGATTGTTTACACTAGCTAGGCATTATTTATGTCTCCCATCTCTCTCCTTGTCTAATTCTCCCTCCACAGCCCCCTTATTTAAACTATCCCCATTTCTCTTTGATAATACCTACCTCCTATGGTCCCACCTCTCCTAAGCTCCTTCTTTTCCTGTATTCCTATAGCGACTTGTTCATCCCTTTCTCCCTGCTCCCATTTTACCTATTTCTCACTTAGTACACCTGTCTCCTACTTTCTTCTCTTTCAAATTCCTTCTTTCCCTTTAACTCCTGGGTTCCTTTCAATTTATCTGGTTTCTGCAGTTACATCCTGATATATGCTCACTTATTAGGATTTGGTGCTAGGATACACAAAAGAGAGAAAATGCATCATTTGTTTGTTATTTTATCTTAAAATATTCTAGTATAATTGATAAATAATAAAACATGGCAAATTTTCTATGGATTCTAGGCTATGTGCTTGTCTACAGAGGCACAGCCTATAAACAAGGATAAGTTCAAGTAGTGTCGTTGAGTAGCTGTGATGTTTCTAGTGTTGCTGTATGAAAAGGAGTAAGAGGAAGCTTCACAGTTGAAATCCAATCCCAGTGGAGTATAGGAAATATAATACAATCAGAGGAAGAGTGTGTGGAAAAATTTGATACTATCTCACAACACAGTGTCTCCAGGAAACTGCAAATGAGTTTCACACTATTAAATGCGAACTTTCCCGATTGAGAGAAGCCACACTGAGGGAGGACCCAAGGAGTACAGCAGCAACCGTTAGAAAAGCCATCCTCATCCTAAGTATGTAAGTTTTAATATTCTTTATAATTGCTCTTTTTCTTCTTACTTAACTTCCCACCAAAGGACTAAAGAACAGATCAGGGGCTGGAGAGATGGCTCAGTAGTTAAAAGCAATGGCTGCCCTTGCAGAAGACCCAGGTACAGTTCCCAGGACCCACATGTCAGCTAACAGCCATTTGTAACTTCAGTTTCAGAGGATCTGACCTCTGTGGGCATTTCACAACACAGGTCCACTTACATTCACACAACCAATACTCTCACACACATAAAATAAAATAATAATGATGATAATAAGATATCAGGTGGGAGTTCCTTTTATTTCTTTATTCTTCATTCACAAACTGTACTTTAAAACCAAGTCATCTGTGACAAGCCCTGGCCTGGCCTCGGGCACCTATCAAAGGTACCTTCTCACTGGTGATCAATGTTTATCTTGGCCCTGGAACTGAACCAAAACAGAAATAGCCACTGATGAAAGAGTCAGGCGGCAATGCAATGAGATGAAAATGTCCTCACCAGATAGAGCTTGAAGTCTTCTTTAATGAGAAGCATTCTTTTTGTTCAGGGATTGTTCACTGAGTACCCCCACTTTAGGGTGGTGGTATCCTCTGAACAATCAGTAACAGTCTACTTCTGTGGGTAACCTTCTGATCTTTCTTGGGAAAAACTTACAATAGAAAGGCAGCTCTGCTTTGAATGTTCAAGGACCAGCAACCCTTTGAAGATGCCCACTTATCTTCTTCTGGTGATGGCCTATACAGTGCCTGTCCTATTCTGCAGTCCGAGTCCCACCTGGGACATGAAACTTCAAGACGTTCTTACATGTATGGAGCCAAAAGTAACACCATTGTTCTTACTGTGAATCAAAGGACTTTAAGTAGCTTTCATAATGCTTTTCCTCTCCAAAATCTCCTGTATATATTTTAGAAATGGAATGATTGACTATATTTCCAATTTTTCAGCTTAATCTTACATCTTACACAATCTTGCAATTTTTGTGGTGATGACAGTGCTGGGAATAATGAGATTGAAGGTAGGAGAGTTCCAGCAGCGCTCACATGTCCAAGTACACCTGCTACCGGGGGCTTCTCTGAACCTCATTTTTCCTTATGCTGTTCTAGGTAAATTGTCTAATTCATCTCGATATATATATATGGATATATATATGGATATATATATATATATATATATATATATATATCCAGTAACGTGTCAAGAAAAAAATATAGATTGTCCATTTCAGAGCTATGGGAACTGAGGCTCAGAAATGTTCATTAATTTGCCTAAATTTGAAGCACTACTGGTCACAGAACTGGTTTGGAACCAAGTGTTCACTCACTGTCCCTGATGGAGGCCAATATGCTGCTGCCTTTGCGTGGGCTGGCAGGCTTTTCCACCCCTGGTTCTTGCTTTTGTTATTATTTTGTTTGCTTGCTTGTGCCCACTCTCTGCTTAAGATTTGATTTTGTGGTTGGTTTTCTATCATATCCACAATTCTGAGTGAGGCAGACAGTGTCCATGGCTCCATAGCACTTAGATGTCGTCCCTTCAAGTCCTACTGTGCACTTTACACTGCTTATTCTAAGGTCCAGCAAGACAATAACCATGGCGTGCTGCACAGAAGATCCATCACAAAGCTGGTGTTCAATAGCTCATTAGTTATTTAGTATGTCCCAGCCAATGTTCTGCATTCCTGTGCCTCTTGGAGTTTTAAAATGCTTCCCTACAAACTGGCTCATTCAGTGATAGGCAAAAGCAGGTAAGGGTCAGCAAAATACCATACCAAGCTAGGCGTGGTTAATGTCAGCAACTGTGTGTCAGATAGGAGAGTTTGATTAATAATTTGTTTCCACATATTTTTCTTTTTATATGTCAAAGAGCAAATAATTATACTTTATTTCACTTCTGTATACAAGATACTAATGTAGTTTGAATTTATTTTTGTGTTTCTCTTTATATTAATACACTGATGATCACAATTATCTTTGAAGTGGTATATAAATTCAGTAAATTTATAATGTTATTGATCATTTTAAGTAGAGCTCAGACATGATTAGCTACTTAACATATTTTCCACTTTTTTCAACTTAGAAAAAGTGATGTTTTTATTAAATTTCTTTTGTAGCCTGAAATATTTTCCTTTCTCTTCTGTATAATATTATATAAAATAATTGTGTTGTTTGATATATGAGTTGTTTAAAAATTGTAAGGAGGAAGAAATAAATGATAAACTTTGAAAAAAGTTATTTTTAATTAAATTAGTACAAAACTAGCATTAGTTAATGATTTACAGTAGAGACAGCAATCTTAGAAAGGACAGAAATAGATAACAAATTAATGAAGGGGAAATAACCTACAAATTTGAAAACTATAAATAAAAGATTTAATGATGAAGCATTTTCAAATAGCTCAAATCTAATCTGGACATAAGAACACTATTCTAGGAGCAATTAATGTAATTATTTATTATTACATTATAAGAAGTCCTGTATTTTTTGCTGTAGTACGATTAAGTTTCAAAAAAAACCATGAAGTTCATCATATATCAAGAAGTCCAAGTTACTAAGATAATGCAAAAATTAATCAGGTATAGTAAATCTTGAATATTAACCAGCAATATGTACAATTAAAAATAAAGTAAAATGTGTAGATTTTATCAGAGTTTCTCATGAGTACAAAATATCAATAATGACTATTCTCAAATATATATTAAGAATTTACTTGAAGTGGTTATCTTGTTAAATTCACTTGGAATTCTTACATGATCCCTCTAGATAACTTTGTAATGGAGTGATGTGGAAGATTTTATTTCTTAATTAATCAGATTAATTTTTTTCAGTAGTCATGTATTTTTTTTTTTTTTTGGTCTTTTAGAGACAGGGTCTCCCTATAGCCCCAGCTGTCCTGGAACTCACTCTGTAGACCAGGCTGGCCTTGAACTCACAAAGATCTGCCTGCCTCTGCCTCCCAAGTGCTAGAATTAAAGGCGTGCGCAACCACACCCGGCTTCATGTATTTTTAAAAATTTCTTAATAGGCAAATAAAAATATCTTCATAATCATGGCAAATGCTTACTTTTCATATGAATACTGTCAAATAATTTTAAACCTTAAAGCATTTGAGTGAGTGAACAACAGGGCAGTGATATCACTTTTAATTTGCACTGCCCATAAACTTTCTATCACTAGTAGAAAGATACCCAGTAATCCCTACTCTATGGACAGACAAGGCATAATTAATAATGAAGCTGTCCTCCTTTGTTTTGCATAAATGGAATATTGAGCCTTTTCATAAACTCTAAGTGATGTTTCCCTTTGGACACTTTATTAATTGATCCGTATTTCTGTTTCTGTGTATTTCATCTATTATTTTTATTTATCCATTTTAAATATGAGTGTTTACTGAGAAATACATATGAGATACTGTAGGCTAAACCTCTTAAGCACAAAAGTTTGTCAATAGATGTAATTCTACTCTGATGTACTGAACTGTGTGTATGTCACCCTAATTAGCTACTCACTTTTAGTCATCTACTCCAGTGCTTTAAGACAACATATTTTGGTAGCATTACATACAAATAATACATAGAAACACATTTGCCATTGATTAGAATGAATTGATTATGTTAAAAAGACGATGTTAGGATAGACTTAAATCCTACCTACTAGTGTGATTCTACAAAGTAGAAATTAAGATTTATGGAAACTCACCAGAGGAAAGAATAGGGGAGGATTTGGGGAGAAAGTGACCAAGAAGACAGGAAGAGAAGCTTTCAAAGACCTCCAGTCCTACTGATGCTTTAATTTCTAGATTTCAGCCCACAGAATTGTGAGGACATAAATGAACGCTACTGAAGTCACTGGCTCCACAGTATTCTGCTATGAGATCGCTAAGAAGTAATATAAATTTTGGTATTGGGTAGGGGGTGCTATTTCTTAAAATATTCACAAATATAGAAGTTTCTTTACTGCACAATAACATAGAGAAGCTAGTTTTGTGAATATATGTAAGAAAAACCTAGAACGACTTGAAATAGATTGCAAGTAGACAAAGAAATGAAAGATGCTTCTTTTTAAACCTAGAAGGAAGTGACCATGTTGTAGAAGAAATAAAACGCTTTTTATAGAGGACCAAAGAACTTGATTAAGTCATGTTTTGGCTTTTTATGGAATGTAGAAAATATGAATGGTGAGCCTACTTAAGAGCACTGACGACTCCTTCAGAGGACCTAGATTTGATTCCCAGAACCCAAATGGCAGCTAACAACCATTTGTAACTCTAGTTCAAGGGGAATGCAATACCCTTTTTTGGCAATGCACTACATGGATGTACTTACACACATGCAGGTACACCTGCATGTGTGTAAGTACATCCATGTAGTGCACTTACATCCATGGATGTACTTACACACTCATATGCATAAAATAAAAATAATGGGGTCTGGAGAGATGGCTTAGCAGTTAAGAGCACCGACTGCTCTTGCAGAGGACCTGGGTTCAATCCCCAGCACCCACATGGCAGCTGGAGAACTGTCTTTGACTCCAGTTCCAGGGGAACTCCATTTCCAGGGAAATCTGACACCCTCTTCTGACTTCCACGGCATTGCAAGACATGGGTACACAGACCTGCATGCAGACAGTACATTCATAAACATAGAAAATAAATAAATGGAGTTTAAAAAAATAAATAAAATAAAATAAATATAATGAATCAAATTTAGAAAAGAAAGTATAAAGAACTTAAATGTTTAACACAGGAGATTTCCAAGGAAGTATTAAAGACACTTTGTATTTTCACCTGTCAGCATATACTAAAATGCAAGAGGAAACATGCACATTGAATAGTTGTTCTCCCAAAGGAACAAGAACTAGAAGATTTACAAGATTCTTAGTTTAGCTATATTGAGGAAAGAGTAAGAAAAATGCCAATAAATTGATAAAGTTTGTGGGTATGAGTGTAACCTGTCAATCCAGTCAGATATCACAGCACAAGTCAGGAAGAGAGATAGAACTATGCAAGCAGAGTTATCACCAGTTTAGACAAAAAGGGACCATGACCAGACACGATCATGAAAACCCAAGCCTCTGAGTTTCTACAGGGTGGTGTGATGAGGTGTTTCACCTATAAAAATGCATTACAAAGGGAGAATGGTTCTGAATGTGATTAAGATACAAGCAAGAATGGCAGGGCCTTGCAGATCCAGGAGGCACTGGTGTGGAAAAAGATGGGGCCGGGTTGGCACTCCTGTGGTTTCAGAAGGCGAAGCTATCAGTTTTGTCACCAGCTACGGCCATCAGGAGAGCACTAGTGCAGTGCAGACCTGGAGCACAGAACATTCCATCAGGGAAGGCGAATGTTAATCCTTAAAATAGGGAGGAATATTCTCTGCTAGGTTTTTTAAAACCATGACACTTTTCTATGCTGGTCCCTCCATTGTGTTTTGGAAGCAGATAATATTTTTCTGATTTAAAAGCAGAGGCGCTCTTTCCATTAGGATAAGTCATGTGTTGAATGTCATCTGCAGATGATGTACATGAGTTTGTAAATTTAAGAGGTTTTGTTACAATGAGTTTAGAATTTTGGACTCTGGATAACTTAACTTTTCTGACCTAATATTAGGGTTTTTTTGGTTTTTTTTTTTTTTTTTTTTTTTTTTTTTTTTTTTTTTTTTTTTTTTTTTTTTTTTTTTT
>VZQC01009036.1:888443-1135861 GCA_009823505.1 Rhizomys pruinosus | reverse complement strand
GGGGGGGGACACGGGTCTAGATTTGATAAAAAATTAATTAATTAATTTAAAAAAGAATATACCACTGACTTTCTTTTCATTTGCATGTTTAGATGTTAATATTTTCACCAGCTAATATTAATATTTAATTAATTTCCCCTATTTATTTTTTACTTTTCTAAATGTAGACAGCAGAAAACTTACAATTCCATGTGGGGAATGTGTGTATTACAAGGTATTAAAGAACAACTCCCACAGGGCCCAGTGGCACGTGCCTTTATTGTTATTTTTATTTTTTTTTTTTTGTCTTTTTGAGATGGGGTCTCTCTTTAGTCCCAGCTGGCCTGGAGCTCGCTATGAAGACCAGAGTGGCTTTGAACTCACAGAGATCCATCTGCTTCTGCCTCTGGAGTACTGGGATTAAAGGTGTGTGCCACCTTAGTTTTAGGAGTTGTTTTACAAATTTCAATGGATTTTTCTTCTTGATTATCATGCCATTTTCAAAAGTAAAATTTTACCTCAAATTTTTTTTTTCTGGTATATGGCCCTTGCATTTCTTTAATCTTGTTTTCTGGTATTGACTTGACTATAATTTCCAGCCCCATGATGAAGAAAAGTATGAGAGATCTCATTTTCAGTTGCAAAGGAAAACATTTAGTCTCCAATCAAAAATGACAACATTGGCTGTACTTTCTTTGCAGTCTTTCTTGTTAAGTAAAGAAAGTCCTCACTTGTTTTGTTTATGGTATTTTGTCATACACAGGTGTTGAATACAATTTCACCTATGGAGTCTATCATGGGAAGTGGGCCTCACATCCAATTAGAAGTAATTGGTTACCCCTAACAGTAGTACCAGTATTGCCCAACTGGGAGCATTGTAACTGGCAGGATGGTCTTAGTTAAGTTGGGAAAGACTGTTGATGCTTTGCCTCCCCAAACAGACTACCTAGCCCCTTTTGGGACTGTGAAAATTATCCAGTAAAGAGGAAGCTTCTGGCTAAATTCCAGGGCAACTTCATTATATCCTGCAATGAATGTGTGTACGTGTGTCACAATAGGGAGATATTTAATAGTTCAATAGCTGAGCAATATGAAAGCGCAGAGAGGGACTACTGGGAGTGAAAAGGTTGAAGCAGAGAAGGGTGGATGGAGAACCCCAGAGAGCTGAGGGAGCACCAACCGAGATGAAGGAAGTCTGAAAAGGTCATATGAAAATCTATTGTATTAGTCACTTATCTATTGCTGGGAGAGAAACATCATGACCAAGGGAACTTATAAAATGAAGAGTTTATTTGAGCTTATCGTTCCAGGGGAATTAGAGTCTGTGGTGGGTGGTGCCAGAGCAGCAGCAGAAAGCAGAGGCTCACATCTTCAAGCAGGCGCAGGAAGCAGAGGGTGACTAGAAATCTGGTAAGTTTTAAGAGCTCTTGCAGGGTGTGGTGCCACAGGCCTTTAATCCCAGCCCTTGAGAGGCAGAGGCAAGCAGATCTTTGTGAGTTCAAGGCCAGCCTGGTCTACAGAGTGAATTCCAGGACAGCTGGGGCTACAGGGAGACCCTGTCTTGAAAGAGACCAAAAGAAAAAAAAAGAGCTCTCTAAGCCTGGCCCCAGTGATGTGCTTCCTCCAGCATTTCACACCTTATATGATCTCCCCAAACAGTGCCGCCAACTTCTTGGGGTCTATGTGGGGCATTTTCATCCAAACCACCACATCTTCTACACTGTAACCAAATATTAAAACATAATTTATTTTAAGTCTGAAGGCTGATACACTGCATGGCTGGAAAAATTATTTCTAGAAACCATAGTTTATTAAACAAAAACCTCAGAGCTAGGAATGGGATACTTCTTTATGAGTTTTCTGCTTAGGGAGTTTCACAGGTGCTCTCAAGTAATATGGCATTTGAAATTTTTTTAACAATTTTCATTATGCATTACTTTTACATAGTATTATGCTGCCTAAGAACATACTCATACAAGATACTCAGTGTATCTCCCTTCTCTCTGCCCTCTTTTTCTTCCTTTGTCCAAATTTTATATTTATTTATTTATTTATTTAATTATTTTGGTTGCATCTTTTTTTTTTTATTTAACAAGTTTTATTGATGCTTCCAAACAAAACTATTTACGGACAGTTGTCATTTAAGCTAAATAAGATTTTTAAAGTTTCCTTAAGTATTACATTATCAAATATCAGACTATTGTTCCTTAAAGAATTATAGGGGTAACTTCTGAGGTCTCTGATCACACAATCTTTAAGAACAAGCTAACAAAACTCCAGTGGATGAACTTGTCCAGAGGGACATCTGGGTGCAGGTGTTTGACTGGCTGGGACTTAGGACAGAATCCATGAGATCTGGTGGTGGACTATGGGCTGGTATGGATGGGGGAAGGTCTAAGTTTGATTAAGATCTATTATGTGAAATGCATCAAAACTCAATAAAAATATACAGAAAAATAGCTTCAAAACAAGTAGATCACCAGGAGTCACAGGGAATATATGATAAGCTGATGGGGGAGGGGACTATGATCAGAGTTCATTGTATGCAAGTAAGAAATGACAAAGAAATTAAAATAATTCCAATGATTTCTCAAATTATAGAGAAATAATTCTGAAATTGTTTCAATGATATCACTTATTTAGTTTTCTCTCTATAAAAATTTATTTTTCTCGTCAGTGTTTTTGAGAGAGACTCTTTTCATAGCCTCAGCTACTTTGGGACTTGCTGTGCAGACCAGGCTGGCCTCAACCTCTGTGTTCTGCCTGCCTCTGCCTCCTGAGTGCTGGCATTAAAGGCAAGCGCCACCAAATAGTCTAATTAATTTTGTCACCTTGATACAGCCTAGAGTCATCCACTGGGACAAAAGTCCCCATGGAGAAATTGCCTAGGGCAGATTGGAGCATGCCAGAGGGGGCTTACATTGATTACTACTTAATATAGGAGGGTCTAGACCACCTAGGGCAGCACCAGGCCTAGGCAAGTGGTCCTTGTCTGTATAGAAAAGCTCCTTAAGCATGAACTGTGGGCGAGTGACCCAGAAAGTGCACCAGCTGATAGCATTCTGATTTGGTTCCTGCCTCCCACTTCCTGCCCCAAATTCCTTCAGGATGAATCGTGATGTGGCAGAGGACGATGCACTAAAACTTTTCTTCCCTCAAACTGCTTTTGTTCAGAGAGTTTCATCACAGCAACAGAGATTTAACTGGGACATCAAACACATATCATTTTCTATGCAATAAACCCTGGAGATTTTTGTAGGAATCTTATCCATTAATATGAGATATTCCATTCATTTAGAAAACAACTGCTGCTGGAATGGGACTGGAAAGAGGCCTCAGTAGTTAAGAGCACTGGCTGTTCTTGTGATGGACCTGGGTTTGATTCCTGGCATCCACATGGGGACTAACAACCATTGTAACTTCAGTTCCAACACCCTCTTCTGACCTCTGTGGGCATTGCACAACATGGGTGCACTTACATATATACAGGTAATACACTCATACACATAAAACGAAAATAAGACTTTTCCCAGCAGCCACAATGTCAGAGACAGATAGCAAACCCCACTCTCAAGTGAAGTTTCATGTTCATGTTACTTGGCCAAGAAAGAATTTTTACCACCAAATTTTTACTTCCCTAAGTCATGTCATATCAGGTTCTCAATAGCAAATCTTTTCACTCTTGTTCTCTTCCTTGGCTTTTGTTCAAGGATGTCATAGCACCCTTAGTTTCCTCAGACACTGTCTTGACCACAGCTGTCAATAAATAGTTTACAACGTGGACTTGAATCAATGACTTCAGATTTGGTTTGCCCATTTCTGACTTGCAACAATCTTTATGCTATCGGCCAAGTTTCAAATTTTTGACCTCCGCGTTTTAATACAGTTCTCTTCCATACTACCTCTAATAAACCATAGGAATATCTTATTCCTTCTTGGAACACTTGTTTTCCAACTCTGTGCAAATTTTGTGATGACAAAGACCTATCACTATCATCCAACTGTTCTGAACAGAAGTAATGTAAGGGTCCTGCTCCTTTTCTGTGAGGAAATTAACTTCTTAATTTCTATGTTCAAGTATTCTGCTTTTATAATTTCAACTACAATGCAGATTCTTTTATCTAAATTTTAATTTGAGATTTTCAATTCTATACAAACTGAAGAAAAGGATAAAATTTATCCCAAAAGTTTAAAACCTTGTTCTATGAGTAGTTTGGTTAAAATTTCACCATTAGACATTGAGCATATAAAATATATACAACTTCTTTTTTGCATGTCTTTAAAAATCAGTTAAATGAAGGTACTATATAAGTTGGAATCCAAATTCAAATTATATTTTATTGTTGCTTCATGTTTTTTTCTTCTCAATCAGTACTTTATAATTTCAAAACCCCAATTATGTAAAAGTGCTGAAGATCTATAGAAAGTTCACAGAAGAGATACTGGTATCTTTATAAAGGATGCCCTCTGGCCCTAGCCTCCTTCAGCAGTAAGAATCTGGAGACTTACAGTGAACAATTGGTTTAACCTGAGGGTCTCCACAGTTTTTTCCTCTTCTCAATAGTTGTGTTCTCTGTTCTAGGGTTCATACTCCTACGACCTTATTGAGTTTAAGTGTCAAAAGTTAAAAAAAAAAAACAACAACACTATAAGCCACAGTGAAGGTAAGCTGTATTTTTCATCTCTCTCCCCCGTCCCTCCCTCTCTCTTCCTCTCTCAAAGACATGAAGGTGCAATTAAGCAGAACACAGAAACTGGGGAAAACCCATATCTGATGTTACAGTAGTGGAAAGCTATGGGCTAAATTAAGCTGCATTGAAAAAATAAGGAATGACAGAAAATATTATAAATGTTGCAAAAATTATTCACCATGTTAACTGCTGTTAGGTTAAATTAAACAACATAATTATATCCCATGACATTTTCGAGGGGAATAGAACCAAGCAGGAATATATATATATATATATATATATATATATATATATGTGTGTGTGTGTGTATGTGTGTGTGTTAAGTGTTGTTCTATAGTCAACAAATCTATCCTATGCGAGACAAGACTAAATTCCAGAGGTTCATTTGACTCTGGTCTCCCATGTATCAAAGCTACAAAAAGTAATTTCTCACATCTGGATAAAGAAACAAAAATAAACAATTTGTTGATAATGACTAGTCATATCCTTATTAAATATTTATATGTGCCAAATATTGCTCTCAGCACTTTGTATGTAAACTCTCTCATTTTTTTTCCTCTTCCAATCACCTGCATAGCACCTTCTGACCATATGTAAACTAGTACAGGGAGAGGGGTTGCTGTTCAGGTTGACTTCTCTACATGGCATATCCAAAGTGGTGGCTTCAACAAAGGATCTTACCATGTAGCTACGGTCATCCAGGGAGAGCAATGCCAGTAGCCTGTCTTGCTTTAGAGACCTCTGCTATCTCATTCCTGGCCCTGAGATTTTCATTTAATAACCTGTAAATTCCTGGAGTACCATTGTCAACTCATGCAAAGTACTTCTGTTCTAGCTAAAGGAAAAGGATCCATGCCAGGCATGGTGGCACATGCCTTTAATCCTAACACTTGGGATGCAGAGGCAGTTGGATCTCTGTGAGTTCAAGGCCAGCCTGGTTTACATAGTGAGTTCCAGGACAGCTGGGACTACAGGGAGACCCTGTCTCAAAAAGACCAAAAAAAAAAAAAAGAAAAAAGAAAAAGAAAAGGGATCCCAGAGAAGCAAAACCAGTTGTCTTACTGGTGCTAAAGATAAATTCCAATGTTATGCTTGTGCTTACACACTCTACATTCATACATTTCATCCTTGTGAGTCAATGTGTTAGTGGGAGGTTTACAGTATGAGGGGATGTCATAAAAATGCAGTTCAGCTTCAGTTTAAATGAAGTGTATTCTACATTAAGAAAAGACATGGACAAATTACAGAAGACCTTGACTTTGAGCTCTTCAATATTAACACCTAAATGATGGATACAAAAATGTATTTGCGTTCTCGTGGAGAGTTCTATGACATAAACCTAGGTTTTGCCTTGGACTGCCCCTGCACTTCCCTCTGATTCCCAGGACATGAACGTTTTTCGTTTATTTGTGGTAGGGTTCCTCTTGTGCTGGTTATAAGTGCTCTACGTGCTTTAGCTCTATGTGCAACTCATTGAGAGAAGCACTGGAAGTCAGGAGCTCAGCATCTGCAGACATGAACCCTCCCTCCCTCACTAGATCTGGGGAGCCCAGAACAGACTGATCATTTCTTTCTAGCACAGAGATTTTTAAGACTATGTGTAATCTCATTTTACTACAAAGTTATAAATTTAAAGATGTTTTCATCAATTACCCTCACATAGCTGTTCTGATTCCTTATGGCTATTTCACAAATCCATAAAAGTGCTGGTGGTAGGGATTTTGCCTGCAGCCACCCACAATCTGAAATTGCTGCTATAACATTCCTCCTCTACTTCATCATGGTTATGAGAAATTATTCTAAGAGTTTGTTTTATGTCTAGAGAAGACAACTTTTACCTGAAATGCGCTTCTTCAGTTCATTTAGAAGCTCCATGTCTGCTTTCAACTACCATCCAAGGCATAATTCAAGTTAGAAATTATTGCCTGAAGCTTTCCTAAAATCTCTCTAATTTACTGATTCATGTCTGTCCTGGTTAGTTTTTTATCATCAACTTGATAAAGTGTAGAGTCCCCTAGGAAGAGAGAACCTCAACTGAATTTGCCTGAGTCAGGCTGGCCTGTGACCCCATCTATGAGAGATTGTCTTCACTGATGATTGATGAGAAGGGCTCAGCCCACTGTGGGGGGCACCATCTCTAGACAGGTGGGCCTGGATGTTATAAGAAAGCAATGTAGAGAGCGAGGGAGCAAGCTGCATCCCCCCATGGTTTCTGCTACTGTTTCTGCTTGAGTTCCTGCCTTGACTTCCCTGAGTGTTGGACTACGACCTGGAAGTAAAAGACAAATAAACCCTTTGCTCCCCTAAACTGTTCTTGGTCAGAATGCTTTATCACAGCAACAGGAAAACAAACTAGAACAAGATCCAGGTTTGGTTTGGTTTCTTTCTGAAGTTTAGGGGCAGCGCTGTATGCAAATACTGTTTCCTGACTCTTTGTAGATCATGAACCATTTGATAAATTGAAGAGAAAAAGACAAGTGCAGCATATTTATTAAATAATTAAATATGAAAAGAGAGACTATTTATTGCAGCTTAACAAAAAGAGTTTCCTTGGAAAGTTCTTTGGATTGAAATGCTCTCATTTGTAATCTGGACTCAGACATGCTGACAATTTGGTGATTCACATTGGGAAAGTCATTTAAACTCTTTAGGCCTGTATGCACACCCATTTATTTTTTAAGTAAGGGGCAATTGAGGAGTTTTCTTAAGTTTTATGTCATCTGTGATATTTGTTGTGTCTATACTTTGAAATTTAGGATCATTTCTTTGGACTTTCTACTGAAAGGTTGAATTTGCCCCATTCCAGTCATCAGCCTGCCTAGACTAGAAACAAATTTGTAGGCTTAGAAAATCTCAGAGTTCAAAGGCATTGTCAAGGTCTTGGAGCTCAAGTCCTGTGATGATACTTAATATCTTCTACAACATCTCCACCAAGTGGCCAAGCAGCCTGCAGTCTGCAGGTGGGAGCACTTCTACCAGTCCTCCGGGAGGACTTCCACCAGTCCTCAATACCTTCATGCCAACCAGGTTTCTCTTTTGTACTTCTCTGTGGCTTTTATCAACTCTTTTTCTGATTGTTCCCAAAGCCGCATTCCTTCCTGCTCCATGTGGATATCAGATTCTTCTACTTTGAGTAACCAATATAAAATTCTGTTTTGTATAACAACATTTTAGGTATTTGAAAGTGATGAATCAAAAAGCTACAGTTCCAGGCTAGGCAACTCCGTTCTTTGATGCATCCTGCTCTTCCAGTGCTCCAGGTGGGTTCCTGGTTCTGATCATTTGCTTCTTAATTTGACCCAGAAGATCACTCCTCATTTTGGCTTGCAGGATCTTTTTAAGTATTCTAAGGAATTTGTGTAACAAATTTTAAAAGTGGGCTTTCAGAGAAAACAAAAGAAATGGATTGGAGATTATTTCTTTCTTTTAATTTTTTTTAAATTTTATTTATTTCTGTATGTGTATGAATGTACTGTCTGCATGCAGGTCTGTGTACCCGTGTCATGCAATGCTGCAGACAAAAAATACAGAACCCACACAAAGATGGGAGAATATTCATATCTATTGGCTATTTTGAGTCTTGATGTAAATGTCTTCAGAAAAGTAATAATTAAGCCCTTCACAACACATAGCTTAAATTACTTGTACAAGACTGATTTCTGAAGGTTAAGCAATTAAAAAGAGCTTTCTGGTTCAAATATCTACCAATATTAGTCAAATGAAAAAGACTTCAGACATATTGTATGAGAAAAATTCTCCTATGAGTAAGTGGACAAACTAGGGAAACCAGCCCTTTAATTAATTTACAAGACATATAGCTTCCAGAAAGTCTTTAGAAAGCAGCTTACTACATTGAGACCATCACAAAGAAATGCCACGAAATGGTAGAATTTTCTTCTTCCCTTTGTAGGAATAAGAATTTCTCTGGTTTGCTGTTAGGGTCATTTTGCTCCTAAACTGGTTTTATCTTCCTCAAAAGGTCCTTTAGAGAGATTTTTATCTTCAGTTCACTGGATAATGTTTATTAGCTCTAGGAAGGTTTTATAAATGAGAAGTCTGTAGCAGCTCTAGTCTCTTGATAAATTGATGTTTGCACATATCTTTTTCTTTGGCCAAGTCTCAACTACTTTTCTTCTTGGAGTGTATTCTTAGAATATCTGTTATTTGAAACATCAATCCCACACCACTCACTGCAAAACCACTATTTTCCAGGAATAACTATTGCTGGATCTGATAGGTCTATGATTTTAAAAGCATCAGACTTGTGAGAGGGAAGATTTTAGCCCAACAGATATAGTAATGTGGTCAAACTTTATCATGATTGCTCCCACAGTAGTCCCAGGACAAAAAGAGGAAGCAGTGAGCTCTGCCAGGCTGTCCTCAGAGCAAGCTTTCAGTGACCCTTAGAGGTCTACTGGGAAAAGCTTTGTGGGCTGTGAGATACTGCTCCTTGTGCACAAAATAATATAGAAAGGTCCTTTCTCATTTCTCAGCATACCAATGGACCCTACCAGGCTTAAATCTTCAAATGGTCACTTATGGGCATCATAAATTTTTAAACCTGGGCAGTTATAAGACAAGAATTGCTTGGACCGGTAGCCTTTGGCTCCACTTAGTTACATTCTCATTCATATACTTTAAGGGACATAGAAATTGTTTTAGAATGTGTGTGGAGATACCAGGAAATAAAGGTTTGAGCAAGGATGGAGCAAGGAGTAGAGGGACAGGAGTGGGTGGGGATGAGGTAACTAAACTAGAGATATATTGGAAGTTCCGGTGGAAATCTACTGCTTTGTAAGCTAATAAAATATATAATTAAAATAGAAGGTATTGAAACACAGTTATCCTGCATGACATGAGTTAAGTGAAGGCCTCAGTACTGAGCATAAGATATCTCTCTATGACTTATTTTTCAGGGAGGCCCAGAGGTCCATCCATGAAACAACTTCAGCTATGATTAGCAACAAGGGATCAAACAATAAGATTAGTTAACATTTCAACAGGCAGCATTAATTACACTCAGTAGGTTATTAACGAAAAACAAATTAATAAAAGGAGAAAACATGAAGTGGGGGGGGGACACTTGTTGGAGGTTTCTGAGGGGACTGGGAAGGAGGAAGGAGGACTTGGAGATTCCCTGAGGTAATGGAGAGGCAAATTGGGGGTGCATCTGACTAGATGTGTTGTTTATATGTATGACATAAATTAAATGTCCTATTTAAAAAATATATCTCTCCTTTGTTTCTCCCATACCATCTCCTCATCACTAAAACCCATGTTCACCTCCATGGAGGCCAAAACACATCCTTGAGATTGTAATCACCACATGGGGAAACAAGTGAGTTTTGGAGTAAGGTATGAGTAGATTCAGAGCTACCAGTAAACTGTAATCCCACTTTTCTGTGTTTTCCTTCATAATAACTTTTACATCAAAGAGTTGCTGATGTATTCCAATAGTATCATATCACATAGCTACAACATACATAATATAGTGCATACAGAATCTCATGTACATATAGTCAGCAGTTCACACAGAAACAGTAGACCTAAAAACAGCTTCTTTCATGACTATTCTCACTACCACTGTGGAAGGGACAGCTGATGTGACTGAAAGTTTGCATGAGGAACATTCAGTATTGTCCACTTTAGATAACATGTATTTCATTTACCAGTTACTTGGACCATTAACATATGCAAAAATTCAACTATAGATCTGGACTTGTGGATGGAGTTGGGCTGAAATCAGTAAGGCCTGTGTTATCCCCATGTCATTACTTGGGTCAACTGGGCCCAGGTAAGGACCTAAAGGAAGGCAGGTAGGGCACTTACTCCCGTCACCTGCAGCTTTTGGGAATCTATTGACAGAAAAACCAGTGCTCAGCACAATATCTATATTCTGCCTCAAAATACACCATTCTAATTTTGTGTTATGTCTAGGGTATGAACTTCCTCTCTAGACCATAGCTATCTTTAGAATGAGAGATGGCTTTGTTCATCTCTGTCTCTTCTCTGGCCCAAGGATCTTGCCTGGCACCAAGAAGGAAGGCTTACATGAGTAAGGGTACGGTCACCTACCCATCTACCCTCAGTCTCATTTTAAGTTCCTTTTCTGGCCAATCACATTAGGACAGAAATACTAATGAAAATGATCCCTTCACAAATCTCTCTCTCTCTCTCTCTCTCTCTCTCTCTCTCTCTCTCTCTCTCTCTCATAAGCAAGTGGCATCAGCAGGACTCAGGTATAGGAAGTGCCAGGACTCCAAGTCCATGCTCCCACACTCCTCTGCTCTGTGCTCAAGGGATCACAGCTCTTACTGAGTTTTCATGATTTGGGGGAACCCCAGATAGGTGACTCACCATAGAGAACTACCCTGTTTCCACAGTAACAATCACCTGCACTCCTCTCTCAAGCTCTTCTTGGTAAAAAGGTCCCAGGTATCCAGTGACCACATCCCCTCCTTGCCATTTTCAGCTTCCTGGGGTCTTCCCCTTTCTTTTACCTCCACTTTTAGAAAACCAGTTCATTCTGGCCATCATCCAAATTCATAGTGATGCAAAGAACATGGGCTAAGAATGTCAAGTTCATATTCAACTTTAGCGAGGCTTTATCGAGGCTAGAGCTTCTAGTCATAAGATGATATCAAGCCCTATGAGAAATACAAATTGTGGTATTGTAAGATCTATAGCGTGAATTTTTGCATATGTTAATGGTCCAAGTAACTGGTAAATGAAATACACATTGTCTTAAATGGACAATACTGAATGTTCCTCATGCAAACTTCCACTTACATCAGTTGTCCCTTCCACTGGTAGTGAGAATAGTCATGGAAGACGCTGTTTTTAGGTCTACTGTTTCTGTGGGAACTGAAGGAACAAGAAGGGTCTTGCTATTAGGCATTATGAAACATTGTCACTTAAGATTTTCAGTGTGTGTGTGTGTGTGTGTGTGTGTGTGTGTGTGTGTGTGTGGTGCCCCTTGTGGTATTGCCCTCAGTGCTTCTGGCATACTAAGCAAACACTTTATCAGTAAGCTACATATGCAGTCTCCTTTAAAAATGTTAATTTAGAGCTGGACGTGGTGGCCTGTGCCTTTAATCCCAGCACTCAGGAGGCAGAGGCAGGCGGATCTTTGTGAGTTCAAGGCCAGCCTGGTCTACAGAGTAAGTTCCAGGCCAGCTGGGGCTACAGGGAGACCCTGTCTCAAAAAGACCAAAAAAATGTGAACTTAGTGTTTATTGTTTTGTGCCAAGGTAGATGGTTACCAGGCAAAGCAAGGAGTAAACTCTCCAATCTTAGTTTCGGGAAAGACTAGAGAGTCTATTAGGCTTGCCTACAAAGTGGATGGAGACAGCATACACACACACACACACACACACACACACACACACACACACACACACACACATACACGTATGTATATCTTACATGCTGAGCATCAGCTCTCTTTCCCCAAAATGTCCACCTAGAGTCCCCACATGGATTCTGTGTTCTCTGCCCATGATGGCAGAATGGCAAGTGAGCCCCAGCCCTGTGTTGTGCCTGGCCCCAACTGGCACTGGTGGCATGCGCCTCAGCAGGTATCACAGGAATGCAAGTATTGTAGGAATGCAAGTATTGGATGGATTCTTATTGTAGGGCTTGGCTTTGCCCTTAGCCTCTCCCTCTAAGTCAACCAGACTCCATCTTTGTAGTTCACAGTTTGTCTGAAAAGTCCATTTCAAAGAAGGTATATTTTATCCCACACTCCACTCCCCTCCACTGTCCCTTACACTCTGGTTGAGCCACACTCTTCTGCAAGAGTCCCTGGGCCTTTGGGGTGTGAGCGGGGTGAAACAGAGATAGGATCATCTATTTTTACTCAGAGTGAGACATCAAACACTTGGGTCTGCCAAATTGTTTCCAACAGACTGTTGGCTCATTTTAGGGATCTCCTTTTATTCTTACTAATAAATCACAAATAGCAGATGGCACAAACATCTAAACAACATTAACCATTATAACAAGTTACACTACAGACAGAAACACAAATGCTTGGATGGTAGCTTAGTCAGGGCATCACAGCTCTTTAACAAAAGGATAATAATAGCTTTCTATTGGGGCCTGTAAAGTCTCCTACTACTAGGGGTCAACCAGGCTTGTAGTATCAGCTGCGTGTCTCCTCCCTCCCCCACACACACCCAGGGCGTAGGCCACAGTTCCTAATGGAATTTTCCTGGGTGCCCATGTACCAGGCTGCCACTATTGCACTATGTAATGTTTGGCATGTAAAAGTGCAGCACGTAAGGTCTGTAGTGGGACTTGGGGAACATTTCTCCCCAGTGATCTGCATAGCACTCCCCAACACTGTGAAGGCAGACTGTCCAGTAGCAGGGCAAGGTCTCAGCATAATCTCTCTTTCTCATGCTCACATCATGCCATATCTTCAGCTACAGCTCTGGTAGGGCAGCCCATACCTGGTACTGAAATCTTTATCTACCAATACATCTTATTTAACCATAAAGTTCCCAAGGATTCCATAGCTATATCGGGCCCTGGTACCCCCTCTTTCTCTTTGTTTCTTCAGGTGTATTGGATAGCTCTCCAACAGGTCTCACATCTGTAAAGCACTCAGACATTAACATTAGGTATTATATCAAAACCAGGTCTAACATAACATGGGAAGAGTCATGTGATATTCCTCCAATCAATTTCACATCTGTAATCCACTTAGATATTAATATCAGATATTAAATCAAACATAAACTAGATCCAACATAGCATGGGAAGATTTTATCTGTTTGTGCCAAATTCTTTGTCAAAAGATCCTTGTTAGGTACCATGGCAGGAAGAAGAAACATTAATTCAGTTAGCTTTTCAGTGTCTATAGTCATTTTCTTGAACCCATTTTGTATCCTGGGGTTTTTGCATGTAGCCTCCCTGCCCCTCCTTAGCTTTGATGGACTCATTGAGCCTGGCTCAAGCTGCCTAGTTCTGAATCAGGTGAAGGAGGAACAGGTCTCCTTTTGCTTCTACTGTATTTGCTGGTTCCCTGGGTCAGGCAGGCCATGTGCCTGACTACTGGCTGTAGTCAAACACCCACTATCTTTTTATTGACACCATCTGGATGCTGGAGGAGGACTCAGCCAGGCAAACTGCTTGCACCCCCAGCAAGACCTTCCTCAGCAGAGAATGGTACTTGCTTAACCTGGGGGGGGGGGTCATTAACCAGTCTCCCTATCCCCAAATAGTTTTTTTTTTTTTTTTATTCTTTGTATGCCTTTTGTGAACTGTTCTTCAGGTTTTAAAGCCTCCCACAGACTTTTTAGCATGGAATTTGGCTTTTTATTTTTTTTTCTTTAGGAACTTGGGCTTGATATCAATCCCACCACATTAGCCTTTTGTACCCCAAGCAGACTTCTTCTCTGTTTTGTCCTTTCTATATCTCCTTTAGGCTGCTTCACATCTCTACAGACATATTTTACATGCTGGTCTAAGTCTCCTAGGTTTGACAAAGCCTCTCCTATTTTATAAAGACTCTGTCCCATCAAGGGGCTCAGAACAGCCATTAAAGTTTCATACCATTCTCCCGGTCCATGTTCAATCAAGGTTGTTTTGTTTCTTTTTTTCGGTGTTTTTGAGACAGTGTTTCTCTTTAGTTCCAGCTGCCCTGGTGCTTGCTTTGTAGACCAGGCTGGCCTTGAACTCACAGAGATCCACCTGCCTCTGCCTCCCAAGTGCTGGGACTAAAGGCGTGTGCCACCATGCTCAGCTTTAAATCACTGGTAAACACAGCCCTATCTTGCCCAGTGAACTGGGCACTATATAATGTTTTTCTCTTCCTAGTTCTCTCAATAATGCTCTCTCCTCTCCTACTATTTTCCACCCCTGGTATTTGTGTGAGTCTCTCCTGGGGATAACCACATGTCTCTAATGGCTCTTATTAGCCAATCCATTAGGGGTTTATTTCCCTTGTGCTGTCTCAGGATATGCTGCTTGTGTCTCAAGGTGGGATGGGTGACTGTATTACCCAGCTTTCCTGCTTCTGCAGCACTTATTTCCATCACTCCCATGTCCCCAGCCTCACAAGTCAGTTGATGAAGGTGATGAAGTCTCCTTCACTGCCTGCTTCACGGTCTTTCCCAATACAAGCAACTCCAGTGCTTTCTGATGGTCTAAGTTTCCTGCACTGAGCCATCACGAGAACCGCCATTAGCGTGTTGAGACATGGATTTTTCCTTTCTTTGTACTGAAGGTCCAACCCAAGGGGACCTCTGTTGCTTTTCCTATACCACTCTCCTTTTTATCGTTATCTGCCTTTTCCCTTGGGTCTGCAAAAATCAGAAGGCTGACATTCCTACCTCCTTTTCTCTTTTATGCAAGTCACTGACAAGGTCAGAGGCCAATACTGAGAAGTTAGCTTCTTATTTTTTCTTCTTCTAACTTTTCCCTTAAATCTTTAATCTCTCTTTGGGCTGTCTCTCCTACTTGGAATGATGTATCCTTAATAACATGGAGTAATATCCCGGCTACCTCAGCCATGGCTTTTTGCACATCCAACCCTTGGTCTGCTATTTTCAGGGCTCATAAAATCTGCTCTAGGCCCTGTGTGGTTTTCAAGTGGCCTCATATTCACGCAGTGGTCCCCACTGGTCAATTAAGCATGCTACTCCATACCACTTAGAAGTGGATGGCCAGCCAGGGATTTTTCCCACTGACTCTATCTGCCTTTTCGGGTTCACTCTAGTACTGGAACTTAAAGTCCATTGCACAATCCATGCCACTGCTGCCACACTCATGGATGCTGCACAGACAATCCACCATGCCAGGATTCCCTCTGCATTTTCTTCTGGCTTTATTTCAGTTAGTGGCTTTCCTCATAAAAGATAGCCTGCCAAAACTTTTCCTGAGCTCTTGCTTTTGCCTAATCCTGTCTAGACTATGCCAATTGACATAGAGAATTCTTGGTGGGGGGGGGATGATACCCATGCAGGTATAGTCTCACCCCTTCTTTCCCACCCATTTCCCAGTTACCAGGCAAAGCAAGGAACAGATTTTCCAATCTTAGTTTCGTGAAGGACAAGAGAGTTTATTAGGCTTGTCTAGAAAGTGAATGGGACAACGTATTACACGTTGAGCAGCCGCTCTCAGAGTCTCTGTATGGATTCTGTGTTTTCCTCCCATGAGAGCAGAATGGCAAGCAAGGCCCAGCCCTACATGGTGGGCTTTTTATATGCCCCTGGCCCCAGCATGGTGCTGGAAGCTTCCCATCATTTTGAACACCTCAGCAAGTGTCACAGGAACACAAGCATAGGGAACACAAACATGGCAGAATGCTATCATCATGAGAATCTCACTGAGTCTTGGCTTTGCCCTTAGCTCCTCCCTCTAAATAAACCAGACTCCATCTTTGTAGTTCACGGCTTGTCCAATAAGTCCATTTCAAAGAAGATATATTTTATCCCATGTATTTCATGGCCTTACTCTTTGACAGAAACAGGAAAGAAGCAGTTGGAGAAGCTGAGATCTACTCGAAAATAAATGTCCTAATGGAGAAGTTATGGGAGGTGAATATGAAGAGGAGAGAACAGCAAGAGGAACCCAGGACAGTGAGACAAAAAAACAAAGCCTCTCTGAGGGAAGAAGTGCAGCTAAGTGACAGAGACAAGGAGAGGTCATCTGGCTGCTGTAGTGCAGATCACAAGATAGCCCTGCACAATAATAATGAACCTGGGTGACTTCCCCATACAGGACACACCCACCTGCCCAGAAGGGCAAAGAGAGAAAAGAAACAATATCTGGGGTGTGACTCCTACTAGGGCTTACCAACCACTATCCCAGCACTCTAGTGTCCTGTGAGTGATCCTAACTATTTCCTAATCCCATCCATCCTCTCTATTCCCCAGGTTTCACTAAAAAATAATAGCCACCTTCATTAATAGACAATGTTGAAAATTACAAAGCATCTTTCTGTTCTTGCTAGCATCACATGTACAAGTGAGTTTACCATGAAGATAGAACTTGAAAGAAAGAGACTGTCTTTTACACAGCTCAGAAAATGAAAATGAAGTGGACAGCTTTGCAACCTCCTTCTTTTTATCAGGCTGCACACCCCATCTTTCTGGAAGAAGCATGGGATACATCATCATGAGGTCCAATTCATGGCATCTTCTCTGGAGATTTGCTTAAGGAGATCCCTGCCAAAGAAGAGAGTTTTCTAGAATGTGGGCTCTTTTGGATGCTTTTCTTAAACTGCTATTTATAGGTATTGCTTTTAAGTCTGTATCTACAGAGAAATACAACTTCCTGATTTCTGTGAAAAAAAGATGCTTGAGCTTGAAGTTGAGGCCAGTCACTAAAAATACTTGCATCCAGATCAGCGTAGGTGGCCGGCTAGAAGTTTGTGACAATGTGGAGTGAAATGAAATCTTTTTCTATTTTACTATGCTCCTTGGTTACCTTTTGTCTTTTTTTTTTTTTTTTTGCTACTCCCACAGGCTTCTATATTCTGCTCTGAATTACTAATTTAATAAAGTATAAAAATAAAATTAATCCCTGACCTCCACCATGACTTTCAGTCAATGGCTGTCCAGTGTGCTCAATACTCAAGTGATCATTGGTTCTGAATAAACAGAGGACGACAGAAGAGCCCTGGGCATGAAGGCTGAGGGAAAGGCAAGCCTTCCAACATTGTAGTGGAGGCTTTTGATCTAGGCTAACTTTCCTTTTGCTTCTCTGCCTGTTCCATTGGTCTTGGGATAATGTCAAATGATACATAGAAATGATAGTAATGACTCTTTGGGAAAGAAACCAGAGTTAATTGAACATCAACAAAATTTGATATATTATCCACTGAGTCCTAAGCAAATATTTATTCCTACAAATGCTGAAGCCACAATTTTCATGCATTTTTTTTCAGAATGTGTTATTTCATGGGTAACAAATAAGTACTTAAAATAGTTGAATTTTTTATAGAAGTACCTTATTCAAAAGTGCTTGGTAATGTAAACTTTGATCAGCTGAATATAACATGTTATCAAATTTCACCATTGGAAAGACATTGTTTCTCTACTTCCATTTGTTAAGGAACATTTAGAGAAAACCTCAGTACACTGCATGAACTAATACCATAGGAATCCTAATGAGATGTGCTGACTACACTTAATGGTCTTTATGTCCAAAATAGTATGAATTAAATCTTATCACTAGTAAATATGAGGCAAAACTCAAATAGAGGAGCTCTCTGAAGAATGAGTGGTTGGCTTTCTTCAGACCTTAGTGTTGGGCTGTGGAGATGACTCAATGGGTAAGTTTTCACAATCATGAAAACTTTTGATTCAACAGATCACCATCACCAACTCAATAAGCTGGGAGCTGCAGTGCTAATCTGTTACCAAAGTCAACAAAAAGCAAACCTCAAGATCTCAAGGGTTTCTGGCCAGCTAGTCTAGATTAAACAAAGCTGTAGGCTCACTGAGATTCTGCCTAGAAAAATGCAAAGATGGAAAATGATAGAGGAAGACACTGCTGTCAATCTCTGACCTCTACACTTGCAAGGAGGAGAGAGTGCAAGGAGGAGAGAACACAAGTACACACACATGCACATTGAACAGAAAGAGAGAGAGAGAGAGAGAGAGAGAGAGAGAGAGAGAGAGAGAGAAAATGTCAGTGCTTTGTGAAAACAGAGGGCCTAGGCACTGTTCTCAAGTATGATGAAAAGATAGCACTGCAAACCAATAGATTCTGGACCAGGAAAAAGCTGCTATTAAAACACATTATCAGAACACTTGGTAAAATTAGCATATAATTTATTGGCCAATTAAAATGTGCCAATATTAAGTTTATTGTTTTCTGAAAAGATACTATGACTTAGAAGGGGGATGTCTCTCCATTGCTTTGAAAGTTAGTGTACTTGTCTTATGAAATAGTCATATAAAACTTTGAAAACTCATTGTCACCTCTTTCATGAGACAGTAGGGGAGAGAGAGAGAAAAAGAGAGAGATAGAGAGAGGAAGGAGGAAGAGGAGGAAGAGGAGGAGGAGGGGAACATCATACCTATACTTTTACTACTCAGATGTTAAGACAAGATGGTCCTGATTTCAAGGCCAATCTCAACTATAGCAAGTAAGAGTCTGTCAAAAAAATAAGAAAAAGGGAGAGAGGAGACAGAAAGAAATAAATAAGAAAGAAAGAAAGAAAGAAAGAAGAAAAGAAAGAAAAAATAGAAAGACAAAATATATAATTCATGAGGCAGACTTTTAATTGTTGGCACAACTGGATGAACAGAATATAGAGATTTTTAATGTAGTTCTTTCAACCTTTCTAAGTATCAGTTTTTCTCAAAATAAAAATTTGGAAAAACTGCCTTAGAAACCCAGGAAGGAGGAGCTAAAACGCAAAATCAAATTTATATGTATTTTTAAGAGCACAAGGGACTCTAGCATGGTTTCCATGACTTTCCTTGGCATGGATTATAAGCTCATTGCTGTGACAATCCTCACATATTCCAGACAATTATAGCTTTCGGGCTGCAGATGGTGACTGAGGCATGCCAGGAATCCAGAGAAGATTCAAACACTCTTTTGAGCTTCTTCCTATAAGGTTTTGACAAAGTTTCCTAACAGAACCTTCATCAAATATTTGAAATTTATTGAGCACTTTTTATTATCACCATCATCCTTGGCTGTAGAACAAATTGTGAATCATGTAAATTCACTCAAGGAGCTTAAAGTTCAGATTGGGAGACATCATTGCTGGCAGTAGCCATTGTTGAGCAAGGGAAGCACTGTGGTCGAGACCAACACAACAGTTATCAAAGAAGCTTCAGATATAGAACATTTTTCCTAAGGAAGTAACATTGCTGTGACAACTGTAGTAGATAAAAGTACCTCTTGGGGGGATGGAGTGATGGCCTAGTGGTTAAGAGTGCCGACTGCTCTTGCAGAGGACCTTGGTTCAATCCCCAGCACCCACATGGCGGCTGAGAACCGTCTGTAACTCCAGTTCCAGGAGAATCTGACACCCTCTTCTGACCTCCGCGGCTTTGCACAACACGGGTGCACAAACCCACATGCAGGCAGTATACTCACACACATAAAAAATAAATAAATAAAATAAAATATTTAAAAAGTACCTCTTGGATGGCGAAAAACATGGTGGTCTAAATCTTCATGGTACATCTGCATAAGGGGAGTCACTGGGTGTGGACAAAATCTAGAATGTGGAGATAATAAAAGAAGAAAGTACTAAATAGAGCTTTCCTTAAAGAGCTTTTTATTTTACCCTTCATGTTACACAGTTTGGGCTGATTTCAATATTCTCTTTGTGAGCTGGCAACTAGACATCTGAGAGTCTCCTAGGCCTCCAGCCACGTTGTTCAATATTGAAATGCAAAGGGTCAAGGTGACTCTATATGCACTGAGAATTCGAGCCATGGAAATCCTCCTACTAAATCTGTTTTGGATTTCTACTGAAGAAGGCACACATTCTGTCTAATCTTCCTTGCTCCAAGTCTATTCTTTGATTACTTGCTCCCAAAAGTTGTGGCTCAGGCTGGAGAGAGTGTGGACTTCTGTTATAGAGGACCTGAGTTCAGTTCCCAGTACCAAAGTCAGGCAGCTCACAGTAGCCTGTAACTACAGCTCTGGGATACCCTGTGCCTTCTGAAATCCATAGACACCTGTACTCACACATGCACAGATCCACACATGGAAAAACACACATTCTGTGAACATAATTGCATAGAGAAATAGAGCTTTATGAAGCTGTTAAACAATTGTAGCTCTTTTCTTCCTAATTTGAGTCAACCCAAGTGAGGAACTATTCTTCTTGTTTTGATTCAAGCTTATGAGAGAAAAGGGTATTTCTTCACTATTCAAACAAAAACCTGCTGGAATTGACCAATGAAGTCTCAGTTCCCCCAAAGTTCTGAAGTTTGATTCTCTCTCTCTCTCTCTCTCTCTCTCTCTCTCTCTCTCACTCTCTCTCTCTCCTTCCCCTCCCCACCCCCCTCTCTTCTCCTCTACCTCTACAGCTATAGCTACATTAATGCTAGGAAAACACTCTACCACTGAACTGAATTCCCACCTACAGGACTCATTGATTGGGAACAACCTTCTAATGGATATATTGGATGCCATGTCCTAGGCCATCACTCTCTTGGTGGGCTCCTCTAAGTCTCCCCAGCTTTCAATCCTACCCCACTCCTATTTGGGCTTCACTTAGGAGAATAGCACCACTCTTAAGATATTTCCATTTTAACATACAGCACAACTTAGTTTTTCAACTCCTAGTTCTACTAATTTAAATTTATGAGAAGGTATTTTGATTTTGTCCTAAACAAAGAAAAAATCTATCTGAAATTCTCAACATTTTATATATATATATATATATATATATATATATATATTTATATCTACTTTAATATATTACTGTTTTATTAATTTTTGGAGAATTGTTATATAGTATATTTTGATCATATTCCCCTTATACTCCCCTTCCAGATCCACTTCACCCCCTGGTACCTGTAGAGGCTAGAAAAGAGTATACAATCTCCTGGAGCTGGAGTTGCAGTCAGCTATTAACTACCATGTATACCATGTAGGGCCTAAGAGCAAACAGCTCCTCTGCAAAAGCAGCAACTCTTCTTAACTGCTGGCCAACCTCTTCAGTCCCATGTCTGCTTGGTTTAAAAATGTTTTTGTTTATTTATTTTTATTTATTTATTTTATTTTCTGTGTATGAATATTTTGCATGCATGTATGTAAGTGTACCCAGGTTGTGCAAAGGCCACAGGGGTCAGAAGAGAACAGGGGATCCCCTGAAACTAGAGTTATGGATGGTTGCTGTGTGCTAGGAATTGAACCCCATCTTCTGGAAGAAGAGCCAGTGCTCTTAATCACTTAGCTATCCATATTTTTAGCCAATAATTTGGTAGAAGCATTGAAGCTGCAGTCTTCCTTTTGATATGATTTAGTATCAGGACATGACTGCATTTGTGTTGTTAGGAAGGTACTATATAAATCTTCATCTTTCCGGGACTGGAGAGATGGCCTAGTGGTTAAGAGCACCGACGCTCTTGCAGAGGACCCGGGTTCGATCCCCAGCACCCACATGGTGGCTAAGAACCGTCTGTAACTCCAATTCCAGGAGAACTCCAGTTCCAGGGGAATCCGAGACCCTCTTCTGACCTCCGCGGCATTGCACGACACGGGTGCACAGACCTGTATGCAAACAGTACATTCATACACATACAAAGATAAATAATAATAATAATAAAAAAAAATCTTCATCTTTCCAATAAGGCACAGTAGTTATGATGATATGACCACACAATTTTAGTTCTTATCCTGCCATGCTGTAATAGACACTTGGCTTCATGAAAAGCATTCATTCATTCATTCATTCAGGACCAATTATGTCACATTTGATACAGGCGTAGAAATATTTACCTTAAATGGCTGTCACAAATGTGGAAGTAAAAAATTTTAACATATTTATTTAATGTATAATTTGTATTTGATAAGTCATGTTTACAGTTAAGTCCGGGTAGTTTCAAAGAACGTAGAGCATCTATTACTGAGTGCTGAATAACAGGTGGTGAGTCAGGTATGTAATACACTGTGTTCCATACCTTTCTTCTTGTTCTGACTAATATCTGACAGGAGGGAACTTAAAGGATGAAGGGCATCTTTGAGTTTACAGTCCTCCATGAAGGGTGGGGAGTATTGTAGCTCGTCACATTGTGTCCAGAGTCAGGATGTGGAGAGACAAGCTCTGGTGTTCTGCTTGCTCCAGAGCCCCATTCCAAGGAATGGTGCTGTCCCCAATCAGTGCGAACCTTTTCGATTAAGCAGCTCTAGAAACATTTTCATAGACATATTCAAAGGTTTCAATGGTGATCATTAGTTTTATCACATTAACAATCAGATGAACCATCAAAGTAAATCCACTCCTTATTAACCTGATCCTGAAGCATATAACTTTTAAATAACAACAATCTACCTTTTGCCCATGACATCTATGCTTCACTTCACAATACAAAATGCATTTAGTTTGTCTCTAAAAGTCCTCGCTGTCTTTAACTGCACCATCATTCTTCAAAAGTACAAAGTTTCTTCTGAAACTTTGCCATAAGTGAAAAACAAACAAACAAACAAAAAAAAGAAAAACAATTACATACACAATACATAGTCCCAGAAAAATAAATGATGAATGGTATCCCTCATTTGTGGATGCTAGCACCAAATCCCTAGCTGTAAGGCAAACTAACCAATGTTAATGTTATATTTCTTTTTATCTGAAAACAATTCTACTGTAAAAAGGCGAATCCCTTAACAGGTTCTAGAATTAACCTACCACTTATTTTCAGACTTTCTAATTTTGGTATATGGGTAGAGGGTAGGTATGCATATCTTAGAGTAACATAAAACTAAAAGGAAAATGTGAATTCCTAAACATGTTTTGGAATTAATTATAGTTCATTTTTAGACATCATAATTTTGATATGTGTGATGTATATATGTATTATACACATATATATGCATATTTTTGGAGCAATATAAATTGGAGAGAACAACAACAACAAAAGTACTGAGTCAAAGAAATGACTGAAACAGTAAACTTCTGCCCAAAACAGTAAACCTCTGCATAGAAAAACTTTGAAAACATGGAGAAAAAGATGCAAGACGCGTATGGCAGAATGCATGAGTTCGGGTGGTGTGGGGGGCATGGAAGGGAGAATGAGTCTAAATAGGGTTGAAAAATATTGTATGAAGTGCACAAAACTTCAATAAAAAATTTAAAACAAACAAACAAACAAAAAACCAACAGCATACCATACCATTTCCAAGAGGGGATGGACCAAAGATTGGATCAAAGCAAGCCTGAAACCTATGGAATCTTGCAGTTCTATGTCTGGCATCTGAGATTCATGATCTAATCATCTAGGTTCCAAAGGGCCAGGGAAGCACTGACCCTCCAACCTGCTATCTTCAGTGCACATAGCACCTCTCTTGAGCCAGTTTACTCCTTGTTTGCAGTTTGCTCAGGCAGACATCTCACGGTCCTGGCATCTCTGACATTCTGTACTCCATTGAGACTTAGGCTTTAACTTCCCATGATGGCCTCTTCTTGAAAGGACTCCAATCCTGCTACCTATTGAATGACCTTAGTAACTCTCTGGAACCTAGGCACAAGGTTCTGTGATCCCCTGACTTTGCCAGTTTCAGGTCTGCAAAACTAATATTATGTGGACAAATGCTGCCAAGTTCTGCTGTCAATCTGAGCTTTGCCTGGCTCAGTCTGAGCTCTCTTTCTCTTTTCTATTCAGTCCGGGATTCCAGTCTATGGAATGGCACCACACACATTCAAGACATTTATTTTCTTCTAGTAAATCTTTCTAGAAACACCTCATGAACACACACAGATGTGTGTTCCCAAGGTTATTCTTGATCCTGTCTAGTTAGTAGTAAAGATTAACTTTCACATATACAATAGGTAAAGAATGAGGGTCATACATCATAAGAAACCACCATAGAAAACAGAAGTGGCCTGCTTCATACACACATTTAGTCACCAGTCAAGGACCGGTCTTCTGCATCTTCCTTTGCAACCGATACCAACCACACAGTTCCTCAAGCTAGCTGTGGTGGTTTGAATGAGAGTGTCTCCCATAGGCTTCAAGTATTCAGACATTTTGTCCCCAGTTGGTGGTGCCGTCTTGGGAGATCTCAGAAGGTGTGGCCATGCTGGAGGAAGTACGTCATTGGCACACTGGAATTCCTCATAAAAACTCTGGTTCCTTTATGCTGCAAAGTGGATACACTGGCAACTCCATCCCCCACATAAATCTTAATTAAAGCACTACACCCAAGCTCCATGATTTCCTTCATGGTCAGACTCATCCAGGTCCTTGCATGGATCTCTACACATAATTCCAACTAGGCCTCTGGCTCTTACTCTCTGCAAGTAGTCGAAGTGGCATTTGTAAAAATGTAAAGCTGAGCTTGTCACATGTATATCCAGAACATTCCAGTGGCCTCTGTTTTCTTTTTCAAAACACGTGGTATAGAATATTTGTGCTAATTTTATCCCGTGTTTTGAATATAAATAAAGGTCAAAGCTGTAAACTGTGATGTGCACAGCTCTGCTCTAACCACCCTACTTGTTCACCTGTACCTTGTACTTATCGCAGTTTCATTTCTTCCCCTAATATTTCTGTTTCCTCTCACCTTATAGCCTTTGTGATGGGCAGTATTTTTGACTGTTGTGACCTTTCTCCAGGACTTTTCATGACTAGTTCCTAATGCAAATTAATGTCACATACTATCAAGCCATCATGTCTTGCCCTTGAGTCGGGTCATCCATCCCTGTAGCTACTTTTAGCAATATAATGAATAATTTAGAATGCAGGCTTTTTGAGAGCAAGGACACCACCTTTGTTCACTGCTATTCCTACCCATACTTAGAACTCTGTCCAGCACTTATACTTCAACTATGCCCACCATCCAAATTTAGAATTTTGTATAGCATCCATTGAGCTTCTTGTTGTCTTAGTTATTTCTGTTGCTGTGATGAAATATTGACCAAGAGCAATTTCGAGGAGAAAAGGATTTATTTCACCTTAGAGCTTACAATCCATCATAGAGGGAAGCCAAGACAAGAACTCAAGGCAGGAACCTGGAGGCAGGTACTGAAGCACAGACTACAGAGGGCAATGTTTTCGGGCCTCCTCCCTTGGCCTGTGTTTAGCCTGTCTTCTTGTGCAATGCAGGACCACCTTCAAAGGAGTGGCACATCATTCAACACCCAAGAATATATCTCACAGACATGCCTACAGGTCAATCTGATAGAGTAAATTCCCAAACCGAGGTTACCTCTTTCCAAGTGTACCAAGTTGACCACAGAAGCTCTCTAGCACATTTTTGTTGAGTTATTTGTCTGAAAGGCATGAATCTCATGTATATAGGAGAGCATACAATGCTATAACAATAAACTTAAAATATCTTCAATATTCATAAATATATATATATGGGGGGGTTGTGAAAACAAGAGTCATATGAGTAAGTATATAAAACATAGACTGGACTCTTATTTGATCAACATGATAGTACATATACACACTCCCCCAGCTGGACAACGGAGGCCTCGGGCTGTATACGTTGGGGCATAGCTACTTGCAAATTGGTTTTACATGAAGGATGCCTGTATTCATTACTTGTGTCCTATTATTAAAAAATAAAAAAAATAAAAATTAAAAAAGATCCTTCACACATAAAAGAATCACGTTTCGCTGCTATACCAAATATCTAACATTAAAGATGAAACCTTCCAGCTTAGAGATATATTTTTGAAAGGTTATCATTTCCCTATTGAATTTGAAAATCCCTCTGAAATTCTCCAGATAAATAAGAGTAATACTCAACCAACTCAAATTCTTTGTATGTAATACTACAGCAGCCCATTCCACTCCAGGACTGAAGTACAACTTATGCTATCTACAAGAGAGCTCTCACTTTTTTGGTAAGAACATATTGGTTGCTATAGGAAAAGGCCTACACTCTATGGTACAAAGATCAAATCCAGTCTATCACCTATTAGATTTTTTTATATATTTTTGTATGTGTATGAATATACTGTCTGCATGTAGGTTTGTGCACCCGTGTTGTGCAATGTCGCGGAGGTCAAAAGAGGGTCTCAGATTCCCCTGGAACTGGACTTCTCCTGGAATTGGACTTACAGACGGTTCTTAGCCGCCATGTGGGTGCTGGGGATTGAACCCAGGTCCTCTGCAAGAGCAGTCGGTGCTCTTAACCACTAGGCTATCTCTCCAGCCCAAGATTTTTTTTTTTAACTTTGGGGAACGAAAGAAGGATATTTTCATTTTATGAAAATTACAATGAAATTAAAATGATAGCCTTTAAAAAGCCTTCTTGAAATATAGCCAAATCTATTTGCTTTCATTTTGTCTCTGCATAACAGTAGAGTTGACTTGTTGCTTTAGAAATTATATGAGTCAGAGAATTAATATAATATAGTTATTTTTTGCCCTGTTACAGAAAAAAAATGTCCAGCAAATTCTGTGGAGAATGCAGAACAGAGGGGGTATTATCACCTTTGAGTCCAGCTTTCAAATACTTTTTTTAATAAAATCTCAATATCGTATTTTGACTTATGAGTCTTTCTGTTGGTATCTGAAGCACTAAAGAGATCTTATGCCTGTATTTAAGAAGGCATTCATAATCATACAATGTAATCTGTAAGTGTGCTTGTTTGCATGCCAATGTTAGATTACTTACTTTTTAAATAATATAATTATTTTATATTAATTTTTATATAACACTATGCTATGTATATATTTAACTAATTACCTTTTCATAATGTGAACATTTCAGATAAAATGCCTGCAATGAAGCTGAGCATAATGGCACATGCCTTTAAACCTAGCACTCCCTGGGGAGACAGAAGCAGGAGGATCTCTGTGGGATGGAAGTCAGCCTGTTCTACACAGCAAGTTTCAGGGAAGCTGGGGCTACAGGGAGACTCAGTCTCCAAAAAAGTCCAGAAGAAGCAACTTAAGGTAGGAAACATCTATTTATTCAGTTTAAGGAGATACTTTCCATTATTGTGTGAAGGCTTAGAAGGAGCAGCTGACCACTGTGGCTACAGAAGCTTCTTCCAATCTGGGTGGATTAGGGAGCAGGAGATTGATAAGAAAGCACACACATAAGAGCGCCGACCGCTCTTACAGAGGACCCGGGTTCGATCCCCAGCACCCACATGGCGGCCGAGAGCTGTCTGAAACTCCAATTCCAGGAGAACTCCAGTTCCAGGGGAATCTGAGACCCTCTTCTGACCTCCGCGGCATTGCACGACACGGGTGCACAGACCTGCATGCAGACAGTACATTCATACACATACGGAAATAAAATAAAATTAATTTAAAAAAAAAAAAAAGAAAGCACACACAAGCTGTAAACTCATGTCTCTAACGAACAAGACACCCACTTTCTACCTCTGGGTCCCACACTTTAAAGACTTCATAGCCTTCCAAAACAGTGCCTATAGCTGAAGATGAAGTGTTTAAAAACATGAGCCAAAGAGGACAGTCTATATCCCAACCATAAACACTGTGCATGTGTTTGCATGGTATAGTCAGTATTCTAAATATACCAGTTAACAAAATTAAGTGAAAAAAGTGTATTTATATATTTGAATAATTATAGTTGTTGATGATGAGCTATGGACAAAAGGGCTTACCTGAACCTTCTCTTTTAAAGTAGACGACATGTTTGTGTATTGATACAATACTGTGGTTGCACATTCATTTCCACAGAAAATTTCCCTTATAAATATGCATACGTATCCCATGTTGAGTATGATCCCATATGTGAGTTTTATTTATCCCATATGTGAGTCGTTTTATTTTGTAACCCTGACCTTACTGCACTTAGAGAGGTAAAAACAAATTTACTTCTTGCTAACTTGTCATAGACTTAACTTTCCTTCTTTTTGATGAAATTCAGTTCTTTTTCAAGAACAGAGAAAATTTCCTATTTGAGTGAACTCTCAGGTAAAGCCAGTCTAGCTCTATTAAATGGTTCAGAAACCATATTATTCTATAAGGAATACAGATCTGCCACCCTCATGTGTCTAGGGATGAGGGTCAATGATTTTCATGTTCCTTCACTGGAACCCGGAGGTCATCCTAGTCAAGAAGATGGTAAGGAAGTATGGTGGAAGCAACACAGGAAGCAGGGCACTTGCCTGTCTTACTGGGCTATTAACCAGCACTGGAACCTTGTTGAGATACTTAACTTCCTAAGCTTAAATTCCTTAACTTTGAATATTAAAGGATAGTTTAGATTTGTAGTTTTCATACATTTTAAGCCAGTAGACTTGCACATGGAATGAAATCTTTAAGTCTAACAAAACCTAGTTCTAATAAAGGAGCCATGCAAAGTTAGCTGGGGTGAGGCGCCACTGTGTAATCATTTGATCCCCAACAGTGGCTTCAAAACCACTTCTTGAGAGCTGAGCACTCTTCAGAACAGATTGAGCCTGCATGCTTTTATCCACATGCTTCCTTTTCATCTACTCCAGGGAAATTGTGATCCTGTGTGTATGTCAGCAAATGTATTGTTTATATGTGCAGTAGTACACCAAAATTGCTAACATATAAAACAAAAGAAACAAAGAAAAAGTTCTCTTAAAAACTCATATATTCCTGGGCTGGAGAGATGGCCTAGTGGTTAAGAGCACCGACTGCTCTTGCAGAGGACCCGGGATCGATCCCCAGCACCCACATGGCAGCTGAGAACTGTCTGTAACTCCAATTCCAGGAGAACTCCAGCTCCAGGGGAATCCAAGACCCTCTTCTGACCTCCTCGTCATTGCACAACATGGGTGCACAAACCTACATGCAGACAGTACATTCAAACACATAAAAAATAAATAAATAAAATAAAATAAAATAAAAACTCATGTATTCCTGTGGCAGTAATACTTTCAAAACTTTAGTTCTTCATATGTTAAGAAATTCCTGGGAACAACTATGGAGTCTAGTCACATCAACCTTATGCAATGAAAATGGGATTCTGCACAGATACAATAATTATTGAGGAGATTCAATGTATTTGTGTTCCGTGACTTATTCTGAATGTTCACACCTGACTTCATTCATATACTTGAGTTCTGTGATGGAAAGGCCAATATCTGAGTACCTTTTAAAAAAAATCTGAATACCTTAATCTTACTTTTTATCAATGCTTTCTCTCATACTTAGTAATAAATGAATATTCAGTAAATGAATACATAATAAGTGTTTCTGCACTTTTTGGATAGTCTATCAAATGACTATAGGACAGGTGCAGGGCTGTTAAGGCTATTTCAGAGTAAATCTGATCCAATTGGATGATGAAGGATTAAAAGAATTGAATCTTGTACCAAGCTGAATGATCCCTGGACTAAAGTCTCTTTCCCACATTAACCTCACCTACTTATCTATAAACCTCAGTCCCAGAGAGAAAGTTACAAAATTCATAAACTTCCATCTAATGTTTCTATGAGGCTGCAATTAAGATCACCCAAAAACTGACCATTTGGAAGCAGTTTTTAAAAACTACACAGTAATCTCTCAGTCTATACATATGCAATATAAAACAGAGGTTCCGTGGCCCTAATAGACACCACACAGGCTAGCAAATGCAAAGCCCAGTACCTAGAATAGACCTTTTCTTTTGGAATTGCTGCCCAGAGAGACTGCACAGATCCTCAAACAGCACTGGCTATTGCCACTGCATTTGGTTTCCTAACAGAACTTGATGATAAGACCTTACTGCTGAAGACTACAGTCCCAAGTCACGGAACAAACAAGGAAAAATCAAGCTGCTATTCACCTTAGAATCTCCACTTGCTAGCTTTTAAAGCACTAGAAAGTTCTATGGATGCTCTCTGCAGCTGTGAACCTTGTGAACTATAATAACAACTAGCTTGCAAAAATAGGCCCAGTAAAATAGTGGCAATAGAAGTAATAGTGGTGTTAACATTACAGGAGTAACAAACCCTATCTAGATGGATTTAAGATCTGCTTCAGAACAAGAAGTCCATACCTCACACAGTTATCAGGGCAAGAACCTATGGATCGACAAATTACAGGCCATATGGAAGAACCTACTACTATCATGTTGCTAAACAGATATAATATTGAAGACTCACTCACAGTAACTTATGGTTATACCCATAGATTACCATGTCTCTCGACTCTCACCGAAGAAGCTTCTTCTTGCAGCAGAAAGCAATTAACATACAGACGGTAAAAATTGGAGAGAATAAGAGCTTCTGAGTGCTCACCTGTAAATGAGACACCTCTGTCTCATTTACATGTGAGACACCTTCTCCTCCTAAGGCTTAGTGATCATTCCACGAAAGAAAGGGGAACACAAAGCCTGAAAGAACCAGATGTGGTAGATGAATACAAGGAAACTGCATTATCTCGATACTGCCGGGTAGATGAACCCACACCGCTTACTCTGGCACTCATGAGACTTTTACAAACCCATCCCAGGCCCAGAAGTAGGAGGTGGGCAAGAAGCTCTGGCCCTAGCTCAGCATCTATTGGCAACTGATGGATGCTGGGAGACAGAGAGTCAGTTCTCCTTCCTGATGTGATGTGTGATTGGTTGAGCAGACTCTAGGGCCTGGACCTACACTACCAAGGACCATGTGGGATGCCTGAGATGGAATTGATATGCCTTTAAAAAGTAAAAATTTAAAACTTAATTACTTTATAAAAGAAAAGGACAGATAATAATGGAATACATGAAATGGGGGGGGCAAGAGATGAATAGAGAAGGGGAGAAGGTCTGAACATGACAAAAATATGTTTTAAGAAATACTGGGATCCCAGGCGTGGTGGCGCACACCTTTAATCCTAGCACTTGGGAGGCAGAGGCAGGCGGATCTTTGTGAGTTCAAGGTCAGCCTGGTCTACAGAGTGAGTTCCAGGACAGCTGGGGCTACAGGGAGACCCTGTCTCAAAAAAGAGAAACAAAAAAAAAAAAAAAAAAAAGAAATATATACTGGGATCAATTAAAAACTATTCAGTGATTATTATAAATCTCTCTTTCTCACCTTCTCCATCTGTAAACCCCACAAATTTTCCCAAGGCAGCTTCTCAAAGACCACCTAGTGATATCACATGACTTTCAGGAATTTCCACAGTGAAATGAGGCCTCCTTCTTTGTATGTGTACCTTCTTTCCTGATATAGGAATCTCAGAGACAGACGAACCACACAACAACACACACACACACACACACACACACACACACACCACAAAGAGACTTAAATGTGGCCACCCCAACCAAGGAGCTTATAAAATGAGTACACTGAAGAATCCCATACCAGTCCCAGTTTGCAGGGTTGGAGACTTGGAACACTATAGAAACTTCTAAAATTTTACCAGAGAAAGTGGACTAAACAAATGTTACCCACAAGGGTTGTTGGGTGACAACAAAAGCCCAAAGTGTCCACTGTTGATACATCACCAGTTTCATATCATATCCCAAGTGTACAAAGACATGAATAGTTTTTTTAACTTTATAACTTATTTTTAAGATTGTTTTCTGAGGGACTAGAAGAATGGCCCAGTGGTAAGAAGCTCTGTTTGATCTTCCAGAGGACCTGCATTCAGTGTCCAGCACCCATATGGTGGAAGCCAACACCTGTAACTCCAGTTCCAGGCTATATTGATATCCCTTCTGGCCTTCTTCTTTTTCATATTCATAAATGCATTGCATGCAAAACACTCACACATATAAAAAATAAAAATAAAATAAAAACAAAATGTAAAAGATGTTTCTCCGAGCTTCAATATGTCGCCATCAGAAGAAAAACCTTGACAGCTATGAAACATCTGCTCTTGACAGTACCGATGAGATGAGATTCCTACAGGTTAAAAGAATATTCCTGGAGCAAAGTGTTGACAGTTCACATTTCTTTCCATGCCCCCCTTTTCTATCTAGGGAAACAGCTGTGAATATCAGGAATCTCCCTCTCCCTTATGAGGGGAATGTCTCTGGATAACTGTTCTAATCTCCAGTCCTTGCTGCCCTTGTTGGAGATGGTTCCTCTATTCCCAGCTAGTCATTTGCTCAGTTTGTATTCAGTACAAAATGAACGTATTGATAAATGCCTTTATTCTAATGCCAGTAAAGATTGTATCAGCTACACAGACTCAATCAAAACACTGTTCTGTCTTCTTCCTGTTCTTCTAGGAAACTGAGGTTGTTTGAGCAAATCCTGTTCTGTGTTTGGTAAATATCAAACACTAAATTAATATGAAATATTATTATTTTATTATCATTTATTAATTGGCAAATTAAAGGTAATGTAGTAGTAGAACTGCCTGTTAGCCCTATTAATGACTTTGTTTTTTAAAAGAATCTAGACCTTTGCTGGGCATGGTTGCACATGCCCCATTAATCCCTGCACTCGGGAGCCAGAGGCAGGCAAGATCCTCTGTGAGTTCAAGGCCAGCTGGTCAACAGAGTTGAGCTCCAGGCCACCTGGGACTAAAGGGAGACCCCGGTCTCAAAAATACCAAAAAAAAAAAAAAAAAGAAATCTAAGAATACCTTCCCTAATTCTTTTTTTTTTTTTATTGATGGACCTCCTATTCTTAAAGTTGGGGTGGATCATACTAAACTGCTTGTTTGGATTTGAGTTATTCCTTAATATTAATCATATCAGAAAACCATTCTCAAAATTCTCAAGCTAGATCACCTGAGGCATTAAACCAAACCAATAACTGAACAGTTATCAATAAGCAATCTAGCTAATCCATTTTTGAGAAACTCAAGGTACAAACCACTTTCATCTTTACTCTAGCTTTAAATCATTTCCTTGAAACCTGACACTAATTTCATAGCAATAAAGGGTGAGAAAATGGTTCCAATACTGACTGTTAAAATAGACACTACAGGGGCTTCTAACTGTTGGACCATTGTACTTTCTAAATCAATCACTTAAAATGTGACATAGCTGCCTTGGTGGTTTCATTGGCCAGCAAGTATGCAGTCCCTCACCAGGAGCTCTGCACCCCTCTGCTCACTTAGTCATTCTGTTCACAAGGATAGCACATATTTGGTTTTTCAAGACCTTGGCCTTTACTCTGATTAGACCTCCAGTCAAATAGTTCTTCCACTTCCTGTGGGTATTTCATGAACTTAGCAAATAGTTCAGCATTGCTATCTTAAAACTTGAAGCATTTTTCTTGAGTTGAGAATGTTTGCAACTGTCAGTGTTTGTACTGATACTGTAGTGGAGTTCAGGAGCATCCAGGGTTCTTGTGGGTCATTTGGATCAAATGGTGGTGGAGAAAGGTGACCTCTGTACTCTCTGAATCATTCTCTTCCAGCTTCTGGAATCCTCCACCATGGGACCATGGTGTCCCAGTAGGAAACCTCAGAATTAAGACTCCCTTGAATCTGCCATCTTCATTTCCAGCTAACTCCTGTTTATCAGTCATGTGTTGACCTAAGTGGTATCTCCTCAATGAGACTGCTAACTAAACCAGATGAGGTCCTTTGTTTTTTACGAGTTCCCCACTGTGCTGATACATGCTATAAATAGATAGCATATGTATGACAATATTTTCTTTTATATATTTTAGCACAGTATAAAGTGTTTTATTGAATAACTGATTATCCATAGAAGTGTTACCTAAATGCTTACAGTTCTTTTTTTTTTTTTTTTTTTAATTAATTTTTATTGATGCTTTGTGCATTTCATACATTTTTTCCAATTCAGTTCAGGCTTATTTCCCTTTCCCTCCCCCCCACCCCCACCCCATCCCAGATCATGCATTCTGCCATAACTGTCCTGCATCTTTCTCTCAGTTTTTTTTTTTTCATTTTTAGCTATAAGTGATAATCCATGAGTACAAGCATCCTTCATGCAAAACCTATCTGCAGGCTGTTGTGCCCAAACACCTACAGCCCCACCATCCAGTGGGGGGTGACAGGTTGTTTGTTCAATCAAGTTGATCAAATGAGTGTCCAGACTACATTGCTGTAGTTTCACCATTCACCCCAATCGCAGCCCTTACATTCTACCACGCCCCCTCTTCCGCAGGTTGTTCCCTAGGCTTAGAAAAGGGGCACAGGTGGATGAGAGGTAAAACAGTCCACTCTCTCTGGAGCTGTTGACTTGGACTCTGGTCAATTCTGGCTGTTTCCTTTCATGGGCTGACAGTTTGTCCAGGAATAACCTTTCGATCCTACTAATGAAGAACAAGCAATTAGATATATAGGTATTTAAGCAGCACTAATAGTTATGGTAGGTTACTTTAGCATAGACACATGTTTGGATATGTTAATCCATGAATTACAATTTTCCCCCCTGTTAAATATGACAGGGTCTTACTGTGGCTTATAACATCTAACCTGTAGAGGATGTAAGCTTGTGGCATCAGCCATGGGTTATTTCTCCAAGGGGAGAGCCAATAGCCAATTAGATTTGGGATATACAGGCACATGGCTGCCTCTGCTGCACAGTATTTCCAGGCAGGTGAGGTGTATCTGGTGCTGACGGTGGAGTCTTGCTTGACTCAGGGAGACCCATATTTGCTTTATTGGTTTAGTGGCCTTTGGTAACACTCTCTGGCATTCCAGAGGCCATCTGTACACTTGCATGTGTGGTCTCAATACATCCCTCCCATGTTAACGTCAGGTCTTCGGCAGCAGGGTCTTATTGCCTCTCCTCCTGTAGGTATCCCAACTTAGAGGCAAGGAGCCCTTACCTTTTGTGGGGCCTTGGATCCCCTGGCCAACATCCACCTGGTAGAACAATCCATTGCTGATGTCAGAGCTCCTGTATTAATATATTTTGCCTGAGTGCATAGCCCTAGGACTTTAGTATTATATTTGGTTCTGAACAGAGAGTAATCCCTTCCACAGTTCCCATGTCTAGTAGTCAATTAAAGAAAGCAGTTTTACCGGTTTTATAAGAGATCACCTCTACAATAGTTGTCTCCAATTTACAGTTGGGGAGCGACCTCATCATTGTCATATTTCTCCTTGTTCTATGGGTGGGAAGGCAAGGACGTCTCTCATATCAGAACCTTTGTGGCACCTAGAAGGTAAGTTTCATTAGGACTCATTATAACTAGTTGTTACATGTAGGATCCACAGAGGGTTTCGATGTTTATGGCAATCTGAGGCTTTTCTTCCTTTGAATGTTCAGACGGGTCAGCCTTTCCGTTGCCACTTTTTGGTACTTCCTACTCAATGCAAACCTGTATCTTTTCTTTCTCAGCCGTTAAGTTGGTGACGTTTTGTCCTGTTGGAACAAACAAATCTTTTCCCATAGTTAGTTTTAAGATTTGAATTGCAAGGGTTTGATGAAAAGGTTTCAGTCTTTCTGTATCCCCCCCCCCTTTTTTTTTTAGCTTACAGTTCTTATAAGAAACAATATTTTCCCTCAGTAGTTTGCCTCTGCATATCTCTGTTGGGAGTTGGATAATACTTATCAAGCAGCTTTACTGTAATTAGTAAATATGTGTCATGTGTGTGAAATTCTCTAGAAAAACATGTTCAGAGAATACCAGATTAAGACATGGATATATGAAGATGGACACAGAAAAATCAGGATCAAGGCAGTCTGGCATCCTCTGCCATAGAAACATGGCAGCAAAATAGGCATTCTCAGCATCAAAACTGGAATCAACATGAAGGCATTTTTATGAGTTACTGTCAGTGTGCTCATAATTAGGGGACATTTGCTGGTGATGAGCCCGTGTTGGGGGTGTGGATGTCATGTTAGGCTCTTTTGTCCTGGTTGACATGTTCCCAGATGGGCTTCTATATCTAGCCATAGAAAAGCAATGGGTACACACTGCTATTGTCAGTGTCATGCCCCAAGTACAAGGTCATTACCTCTTTTAATTAATGTGTCTATGGTAATTTTCTTTTCAGGGCCAGAAATAAACTCATATGTGAATGCTACAGTAGGCAGACCCTAACACATTTGGACCTCCGCCTAACACACCTGCAGAAGAGAGTGCTAAGACCCTTTCTAGGAAACAGAATTATGTGAATTCTACTTCTGTTATGTACTACTTAGTGATGGGAGCAGCCACACATAACTAGAAGAAGATCTACTGTAAACAACCACCCACCTTCCTCTACCTTCATAGAAAGAGAAAGTGAGCATTTTCCTTTTCCATCCATCTCTCTTCTTCTTCCTTGCCTCCTTTTCTCTTTATTGTTCATTGATTTTATACATGGTTGCATCCACAAATATCCTCAACATACTCCACATTCACCTTTAGCCAGAAAGTGATTTACCATAGTCTAATTTCATTGTGCAGAAAATAAGAATCAATATAATCAGGAGTTACCATTTGAGGCTTTGAAATGGGCTTTTCATAACCTTGAGGCATATTTCAAGCAATTATATCACAGATAATTTATTTGAGGACAAAATATCTCCTTCCTATTTTACTTCTGGTGGCTAAATAGTAGAATTAATAAACAATATCCTAATAAGCAATGGCATTAAAATTCTTTGAGCAGCTAATCATTAACTTAGTGTCTTCTCTGTTTACTGCTTTCCCTGCCTGCCTTGGAATTGGGAGGAAAGCTTGAATTACACAGAAGATCCCAGTGTAGGAAATGTAGAGTAGGTTTAATCTGTTTACTGAGTACTCTCAATGTTTAGCATTGTATTCTCAGCTACATTCATGAAAAAACAAAACATGTCTGGTTGACCATATACAAGACCTTGATATGAGTTCACTTGTGTTCACATGAAATTTGGATGATATAGTCCTCACTCTTGTTACCTCACAATGTGAGTGTTTAGAAATAGTCATTGCATGGGTTGGTGTTTAGAATGTGATTCTTAATATAGGCCCTAATCCAATAAAGTTGTGTCCCCTTAAATAAAAAGTATGAACCAGGCCTGGTTCTTGCGGTCTTTTCAGCCCTTCTTCTATGATGGTTCCTGAGCCCTGGGTGGGTGAGGTTCAGTATATGAGTCCTACACAAGGACACACACTCTGCAGTCTCTTATTCTTTAAAACTTGACCAGTTGTGGCCTTCTGTGTGCATTGAACTCTGTTGTATAAGGAAGCTTCGATGATGAGGGTTGAGGGATGCATTAGTTTTCTCTCTATCCCTAGTTCCTCTATGCTCCTTAGGTGTACAGGCTCAACTCTAGATGTGTCACCCAGATCTGGGCATCTCTCAGATTTATATTCTCTGTGTCTGACCAGTTTTGGAACTCTGCAGTACTTCCATCTGTTGCAAAAATAGGCTTCCTTGATGAGTGGTGTACACTTTCAGGCCACTGGATGCTTTCACATGTGAACTTGTATCAATGGTGGCATTGACACAGGACCTTTGCCAACTCAATTAAACAAGGGCCTAGAGGGAAGAAGAAGAATGGGTGGTAGGCCTGCTCTAGACAGAATTATCAGAGACAGATTGCTACTGTGTGAGAGAGACTATGTCTTACACTCTCTAGATGGGCTGACTAGACTTCAGTGGATGAATTTGCACATAAGGAGATCTGACTACAAATGTTCGACTGGATAGGACTTACCACTTATGGCAGAATACATGAAATCTATTGAGGGTTGGGGAATAGAAGAGGGGGGCTAAACTTGATTAAGAACAGTTCTGTGAAATTATGAAAATTCAATAAAATTTTAAAGAAAACAAAAATTAAGGTGCAGAGAAATATGCACTGGAAAGCTCAAAGGAAGCTGAAGACAGAGGTGAGGATGCTGTTTCACAGGCAGGGAATGTCAAAAAATGGCAGCAAAGTACAAGACAGATGCTCAGGGAGAAGCAGGGAACCAATCTTCATTCACAACACTCAGAAGAAACGAACACTGCTGACACCTGGACTGTAGACACTGAACACGCAGACTGAGAAACAACGCATTTCTAATTTTTAAGCCAATTGCTATGAAGTATGTGCCTATCGCAGGCCTGAAGACTAATGTGTGGTAGGGCAAAGACTATCTTCTGATATGAATGTGCTAAAGTAGTTTCCTTGGCTTCAGTGGGGTTAGGTTAGTGAAGAAAGCATTTGCTGCACTTCCTTAGTGACTGAGCACTTACTGTCCCAAGATGAACATGTGACATTTTTCATTGCCTTCCTGCCTGCTAATTTCTATAACATTTTCTCCATCTCTTCTTATACACTAACTCAATGTGTGTATTGCTTATCTAAGGATATTTGTTAGTCATTTTTATCTCTGAACAATATTTTTGGAACAGGGACTGACCTGAATAAGAAGGAAAACAGGGCAACAGGAATGAATGGATAAAGAAAGTATTCTTTTCTGTGACAACTGGAGAAGGTGGTTCTTACCTTGTTGGGAACCTCCCATATGTGTATCTAAAAATTGCTAGTCCAATTTTCAAATTTCTCAGTCCTTTGGGTGACAGAAATTCACTTCTAATTTTGAAATAAACTTTATTTTGCTGAAACTTAAAAAAATTTGGTTACAGTTTTTCATGCTTAAATTGTGCAAAGAAACATTTAAACCTTTCCCATAGTTGAAGATTGTCATCAAGCGACCCCACAGACTTTCTCTTGCAATTTCACGAGAGTCTGAACTTCGGTGATTTCTGAATTAGTTTTTACTAAAAGAAAGTCCAAAACACAAGGCCTTTCACGGGCATTTGTTTGATCATAGGAGTGTCTGTGTGACAGGAACTGTTTCTGCTATAGAAAAAGAACACTCAACCTAACCAAGGAAACATGATTATGAGTTTACACAACTGAGAAACAGAAAATACAGGGCTCAAGCCATTGTATTTGACAATAACCATCCAAAGTAAACTTTTTTTCAGTGATAAGTATGATTTATTTTCTTGTTTTGATACTAAACCTCGTATTTTGAAAAAGGATGAGGTTCTTGACTGCATTGCATAGCAACTGGACCCTTAATCTTCCCAAATAAGGTCTATTCAACAAGAGCGGGTGCCAGCTGGCACATGGATTTGGGTCCCAGTAGACCTGATCATGCCAGGCGAAGCGTGTTCTATGGGCAGTTGTTGCCTTGTGCAGCCATCCAGCAGATGGGGCGCTGAGAGCCAGAGCACCCCAACTGGCACCAAATTTCTCTGCTTCCCTTTAATGCTTCTGGAATAACAGGGCAATGAAACAGACAAGTGATTAAAACAGAGGTAGGCCCATATAAATAGTAAGAATTCCCCCTTGGCATGTGTATTAGTCAGGGTTCTCTAAAGAAACAGAAGCAAGAGGATGAATATACAGCTATATACAATTTATTGATTTGCTCACATGACAAAGTTCAAGGAGTCCAACAGTAGCCATGCCGCACTGAAGAGGCTGAGAATCCAGGGAACTTCTCAGTCCACAAGGCTCGATGTCTCAGTAGTCCCAATCTGGTGCTGAAGGCCTGATGGATTCCAGGAGATCTGCCGGTCTCAGTACACACTGGGATCCATAGGGTTAATCACAGCAGCAAGACAAACTCACCAGTGAGAAAGAGGCAAGCTGCAGGAAAAAAGGGACCAGATCCCTCTGGCATGGTATTTAACACTGCCTGCCAGCAGAAGGTAATGCCCACATTTGGGGTGGGCCATCTGGGTTGAGGTAGTCCAATCCAAAGATCCTTTTTCTCTTATTTGTTCCTTAGTCCAGTCAAGTTGACACCCAGGATTAACCATCACAGCATGGAAGGGGGAATGATTCTAAATTGTATTGAAAAATGTTGAATGTAAGACACAAAACTTCAATAAAAAAATAAAAAAGTAAAAAAAAAAAAAAAAAAAATTCTCCCTTGTAGTTTACAGTAAGAAAAAAAATCTATTCTTGGGGTGCTACAATTGGATTTCGCCCTCCCCCTAGTGGAGGCTAGGCACTTCAAGTCCAGCAGTTTAATGTCATTGTTCTAGTTTGTCTTCCATTGCTGTGACAAAACACTCTGACTGACACCAACTTGGGGAAGAAAGGGTTTATTCAGCTTACATCTCCTGGGTCACAGTTCATCACTTAGGGAGCCCAAGGCAGGAACTCAGGGCAGGAACCTGGAGGCAGGAGCTGAAGCACAGGCCATGGAGGAATGCTGTCCACTGGCTTGCTCCTGGCTTGCTCTCTGGCTCATGCCCAGCCTGCCTTCTTATACTGTCACTGCTCAACAATCAAGACAATACACCACAGATGTGGCCACAGGCCAATCCAATGGAGCCAATTCCCCAATTGAGGCTCCCTCAACCCAGGTGTGTCAAGTTGACACTAAAGCTATCCAGCACAATTGACCCTTTGTCAACTTGACACACAAAACACATCACTATTAAACCACCACCTTTCCAGTTCTTATCCCCAAAGTATGATGTTAACATTAATCACAACCTAAGACAGTACAACCTTAAAAGCCCCACAGTCCGTAAAATGTCTAAACACTTAAAAGTTCAGTCTGTTAAAAGTCTCTTAACTGTGGGCTGCTGTAAAACCCAAAATAAGTATTTCTTATTTCAAAGGGAAGAATGAGGCACACTCAAACAAAACCTAAGTCCAGCAAAGTAGCTCAAGACTGGACACCTGGGACTCATTCACAATCTTCTGGGCTCCAAAGGGTTTTGGTAGCTCCCTTTCTCTGACTCTGCTGTCTGTGGCACACACAGCTCATCTCACAGGCCCAGGCTGACTCCATTTCACATCTGCTGCTGCTCTTGGTGGTTGTCCCACAGTCCTGACATCTCCAAAAAGCTGGGGTCACCACTGAAAATGAGGTTGCTTCTGACCTCTCCTGATGCAAAACCTCAGCTTCTCTTTCTGACCCCTGGAATCTTGGGGTCTTCACTGCAACCAAGGCCACACTCTGGCCAGTGACCTTCCTGGCCTCTCATAGTGCCAAGCCTCAGCTGCTCTCTGTGACCCCTTCATGCTTTCAACACCAGAACCATATAGGAGACTCTTACACGTTACCAAGTCCTGCTTCTGGCTTGACATGGAGGCTCAGGCCCCTTCTGGAACACAGGTTCTGTGTGCTGACCCTGAAGAAATTTTTCCCAGATTTCACCACAGTGATGCTGGGCTCTTGTTACTTACAGCCGATTTTTCAGCCCTAACTAACCAGCATCAATTGTCCCAGTACAACAAATATTTCACTTCAGTTTCTAGTCTCTTGTTACTTACAGCTGATTCTTCAGCCCCAGCTGACCAGAACCCACAGATTACACAGTCCTGATGATTTCTGTTCCCCTTTGAAACTAGAAAATTCACAAGCCAGGCCTCCATCTTCTACAACTCTTTCAGTGAAACTGTTCCAAGTTCCACAGCCATGATCTTTAGGCATTCAATGATTTTTCTAGCCCAAAGTTCCAAACACGTCCACAATCCTTCCCCAAAACACCAAGGTCAGGTCTGTCATAGCAATACCCCACTCTCGGTACCAATTTCTGTTCTAGTTTGTCTTCAACTGCTGTGACAAAACACTCTGACTGACACCAACTTGGAGAGAAAAGGGTTTATTCAGCTTACATCTCCTGGGTCACAGTTCATCACTTAGGGAGCCCAAGGCAGGAATTCAGGGCAGGAACCTGGAGGCAGGAGCTGAAACACAGGCCATGGAGGAATGCTGTTTACTGGCTTGCTCCCCTGGCCCATGCTAGCCTTCCATCTTATACAGTACACAACAACCTGCCCAGGGTGGCACCACCCATAGTGGGCTGGGCCCTCCCACATTGCTCAACAATCAAGACAATATTCCACAGATGTGGCCACAGGCCAGTCCAATGGAGCCAATTCCCCAGTTGAGGCTTCTTCAACCCAGGTGTGTCAAGTTGACACTAAAGCTATCCAGCATAGTCATATATATAAATTGCGTGTGTGCGTGTGTGTGTTTCACAATTTTCCAATACAAGGGTTTATAACTGATGTGAAATTTATAAAAATAATTAAATGTGAAAGCACATATTTTAGGGACTTTATTAAAGATGAAAAAGATTATTTAAGTTTGGAAGAAAAGTAAGTAAAAATTACCAGTCATCAAACTAAATATAGCGGGTTAGAGACAGATATGTGCACCACACCACTACAGTGCATTAAACAGAAGAGTCCAGTCATGCTAAGACACAATGTTGTCATGCCATGAAATAATGTTTCTCTTTAAATTTTATTTATTTTTTTTTATTTTATGTGTATGAGTGTTATGCCTGCATGTTTATAAGTATACCCATATAATACAATGACCACAGAGATCAGAAGAATCCCTAGGATCCCTTGGAACAGGAGTTAGGACAGTTGGTAGCCACCATGTGGGTGCTGGGATAACCAACTGGGGCCTCCACAAGAGCCTTCAGTGTTTTTTACTGCTGAGTCATCTCTCCAGCCCCAGAAGTAATGTTTTTCTTTTAAAAATGTGTAATTATTTTCAGAATGGCATAGTTTTTTTTTTACTTTTGACTTTAAGTTTTTATATTGTGCACACGTCTTTGTGTTTGATGAACTTATTGGAATAGAGGTGCTACTATTACTGAGGAATAGATAAAATGAATATATATTGTAATATTCAACCATATTTCTCATGGCAGAGACTATTAGATACAGTTTTAGGCTAGCATTGTCACATAAGGCAAATAGGTGGTTATGTTTCAATTATAAAATATTAGAGCACAGTGGAACATGCCAATTTGTCTAATGTCAAACCCTCAGTAGAACGAGAGTCCAGAGATAGAATGAAAAGAATGAATGGACTTCCGTGAAGCACTTTATATTTTTCTTACTTTCTGCAATGTAATTTGTTCAACTTTTGGCTTCCCATGGACTTTGCCTTTTGTTGCTCACTTTTCTCTGGTGCCATCCGCTATGTAGTAATAATAGAAAATGTATTTCAAGACAAGATTTGTGGCTACAAACTTAGGTTGTGAGCATTCCCATTAAGACAGTGGGGTAGGAGCTGAAAAGATGGTCAGTTGGCAAACTGCCCACTGCATGAGCTTTAGGACCTAGGTTCTGATCCCCAGCAGCCATGCTAAAGACAGGAATGGTAAAATGAATTTATAACCAAGATCTTCTGGACAGAGACAGGCAGATCTCTGCATCTGACTGGCTAGCCAGTTTAGTAATCAGTGAGCTCCTGGTTCAATGAAAGACCTTATCTCAGAAAGCTAAGGTGGTGTTTTATTTAGGGGCATAGTCTCTGAGACTATTGACCAAAGACCAGTGGAAGGCCCACCCACATGCATATATAAGGAATACAAATTGGACTCAGTGGGACATAAAAAAAAGGACCTGAAGTTGGGAGGGACTTAATAAGGTACAACCAAGTAGTGTAAGGGGAAGGAAGGAAGCAGTTGGATATCAACAAGAACATTATATGCATACTCAGAGAATTAAGAAAAATTCTCAAAGAATTAATAGAAGCATTTTATTTTATAAAGCTAAGGTGGAGAGGAGTTGAGAAAGTCACCCACTATCCATTTCTGGCCTCCACAGGCTTGTACACACACCATCACACACACACAAACACACAAAATTTAAAAAGTAATAATGCGGATAGGTTTTTGAAGTATTCTCATATGATTGTCTGTATCCTTTCTTTATCTGCTGTGATGTTTCCCTTTTCATCATGAATACTATTAATTTGGAGTTGCACTTTCTTTCTTTTGGTTAACTGGGCTAGAGGTCTATCTTGTTTATCTTTTCAAAGAACCAGATTTTGGATTCATTGATTTTTTTATTGTTTTCTTTGTTTCTATTTGATTTATGCTCTGATTTTTGCCCTTCTATTTCTTCCTGTCTGTTGGGTTTAGGGTCCATTTGTTGTCATCTGTCAAGTGGTTTTAGCTGTAGTGTTTGATCATTTATTTGTTCCCTATTTATTTATTTATTTATTTATTTATTTATTTATTGGTCTTTTTGAGACAGGGTGTCCCTGTAGCCCCAGCTGTCCTGGAACTCACTCTGTAGACCAGGCTGGCCTTGAACTCACAAAGATCCGCCTGCCTCTGCCTCCTCAGTGCTAGGATTAAAGTGGTGCGCCACTACGCCTGGCTCCTTTCTGTTTTTTTTTTTTTTTTTAATGTGGGCACTTATAAATTTCCCTCTTAGGACTGCTTTTAAAATATGCCACAGGTTTTGCTGTGTTGTATTGTCTTGTTCAATGAATACTTTTATTTCATTCTCCATGTGTTCTTGTAGCTAATCCAGCTTACTCTGATATTAATATTGAGCTTTATTGCACTGTGGTCTGATAGAATGCATGAAATTATTCCAATGCTTTTTGTATTTTAGAGGTGTTTTCTGTGTCCCAGTATGTGGTCGATTTTAGAGAATGTTCCATGGGGTCCTGAGTAGAAAGTATATACTCTGGTGTTTGGGTGGAGTATTTGGTAGATATCTGTGAGGTCCATTTGGTGTATTATATTGTTTAGTTCAGAAATCTCTCTTTGTCCAGTTGACCTATCTAATGGGCTCTGTGGGGTATTGAAATCCCTCATTATTAGTGTTCTGGGATCAATCTGTACCTTGAGGTCCTGTAGAATTGTGTTCATAAAGTTTGGTGCACTGGAATCTGGTGCTTATATATTCATGATTGTGAAATCTTCATGGTTATTTGTTCCTTTGATAAGGATGTAGTGGCCCTCTTTGTGTCTTCTGATTAGTTTTACTTTGAAGTCTAATTTGACAGATATCAGAATAGCAACTCCTGCTTGGTTTTGGGACCATTTGCTTGGAATATTTTTTCCCACCCTTTCACTTTGAGTTGGTGTCTGTCCTTGAGGGTGAGATGGGTTTCTTGTAGAAAACATATAGATGGATTTTGTTTCATAATCCATTCTCCCAGTCTATGTATTTTGATTAGGGAGTTTAGACCATTAATATTTAAGTATATTATTGAGAGATGTGTGTTGCTTCATTTCAACTTATTCTTGTTTGCATTCTTGGTCTAGGTTTGTATTTACACATGTTAAGATTTTATTAGTTTCTCTCTTTAGTTGCTTGGGTATAGTTGCTCCTTTCCTCTGTTCTTTGAATTGCTTTGAATAGTTTCTGAAGTCTTGGTTTTTTGACATATATTCTCCCATTTTATTTATGTCATGAAATATTTTTCTTTCTTCTTCAACTATAATTGATAGTTTTGCTGGGTGTAGTAATCTAGGTTGGCATCTAAAGTTGTTTAGTGCTGGGAATACTTTGGTCCATGTTCTTCTGGCTTTCATAGTTTGTACTGAGAAGTCAGCTGTAATTCTGTTTCCCCTTATGTGTAATTTGTTGCTTTTTTCTTGTGACTTTTAGTATTTTGTCTTTGTTTTGAGCATCTTGTGTTTTAACTATGATACTCTACTAAGTTAGAAAACCTAAGAGAAATGAATGAATATCTGAAATCCTGGAAACCAACAAAGCTTAACCAAGAAGACAGTTTAAACAGACCCATAACCTTTGAGGAAACTGAAGACATAATAAAAATCCTCCCAACTAACAAAAACCCAGGCCCAGATGGTTTCACAGCAGAATTCTATAAAACATTTAAAGAAGTCTTACAAACATCACTGCTCAAACTCCTTCTGTGAAGCCAAAACCAGGCAAAGACTCAATCAAAAGAGAAAGCTATAGACCCATCTCATTAATGAACACAGATGCAAAAATTCTCAACAAAATACTTGCAAATTGCATACAGATCCACATCAATAAGATCATCTGTCATGATCAAATTGGATTCATACCAGAGATGCAGGGATGGCGCAATATATGTAAATCAATAAATATCAAACAACACATAAATGGACTGAAAGACAAAAATCAGACAGTCATCTCAATTAATGCAGAGAAAGCTTTGACAAGATCCAGCATCCCTTCATGTTTAAAGTTCTAGAGGGAACTGGACTGAAGGGAACATTCCTAAATATATCAAAGCCATATAAAACAAATCCACAGCCAATATAATCCTAAATGGAGAAAAACTAGAGCCATTGCCCTTAAAGGCAGGAACCTTGCAAGGCTGTGCTCTATCACCACTTCTCTTCAATATAGTGCTTGACATTCTTGCTAGGGCAATAAGACAAAAAAAGGAAATTAAAGGAGTACTAATTGGAAAAAAGGAAGTCAAACTATCGCTATTTGTAGATGATATGATAGTTTACCTGAGGGATGCTAAAACCAGAGAACTCCTAGAAACAAGTAAGAGTTTCAGTAAAGTGTCAGGGTACAAAATTAACCTAGAAAAATTAGTAGCCTTTCTTTACACTAACAATAAGCAATTGGAGAAGGAATATAAGGAGACCTTCCCACTCGCAATAGCCTCAAAAAAATACCTGGGAACAAACTTAACCAAAGACACCAAAGATCTCTACAACAAAAAATACCCTGAAGAAGGAGATTGTAGAAGACATCCAAAGATGAAGAAACCGCTCATGCTCATGGATTGGAAAATTTAATATAGTAAAAATGTCCATTCTACCCAAACTAATATACAGATTCAATGAAATCCCAATTAAAATCCCCATGAGTTTCTTCACAAACTTGGAAAAAATCCTTAAATTTATATAGAAAAACAAAAGTCCCCAAATAGCTAAAGCAACACTGAGTGAAAAATGCGATAGAGGAGGGATTGCTTTACCAGACTTCAAGCTATATTACAGGACCATAGTCATAAAGACAGCCTCGTACTGGCACAAAAACAGACCAGTTGACCAATGGAACAAAATTGAAGATACAAACTTGAACTCTACAATTTCAGCTGCCTCATATTTGATCATGGGGCCAAAAAAGATTATTGGAGGAAAGATAGCATCTTCAGCAAATGGTGCTGGCAAAACTTGATCCCCATATATAGAAGAACAAAATTAACCCCCTACCTCTCACCCTGTACAAAAATCAACAACAAAGTGGATTGAAGCCCTCAATGTGGAACCCGAAACCCTGAAGGAGATGGAAGAAAAAGCTGGCAGCAACCTACAAGATATAGGTATAGGAAAAGACTTTCTAAATCAGACAACAGCTGTGGAGGAAATAAGGTCAACAGTTGATAAATGGGACCTCATCAAACTCAAAAGCTTTTGTACAGTGAAAGAAACAATCAAGGAAGTGAAGAGAAAACCCTCAGAGTAGGAGGAAATCTTCACCAGTGATACATCTGACAGAGCATTAAAGTCAAGAAGATATAGACTACTCAAAAAACAAAGAAGCAAGAAAACAAATGACCTACTCAAAAGATGGAGTAAAGAGCTGAACAGAGACTTCACCAGTGAGGAATTAAAGATGGCTGAGAAATGTAGGAAGATCCAGTTTGAATTGGGGGCTAGTTCTCAATTAGCACCCCTCAGAATACCACGTGGATGTGACTCAGGGGATTTCTCTGACCCCAGCCCAAGGAGGAGCAGACAATGTGGCCTAGGTGCCTGATGCTGGGTGGGGCAGCAGTGTGCAGTGTTGCAGAATTGGGGTGCCTGTGATTGGCTCTGGGAACTGACATCATTTTGCTTATAAAGGCAAGCTGTAACAGGCAATAAACCGAATTCTCCATTAACATCCTTACAGAATTACCAGCCTTCATTATTTTTTTGTGCACATACAGGCCAAAGCAGGTCTGCATTTCATTCAGGTGGCCAGTGAGTTGGAAAGTGTTTCTTGGACTACCAACCTGGATAGCTGGTATGGTAAAGTGAATTGTGAGTAGACATAGGCTAAAGACAGGCCATCAGCCATCAGCCTGAAATTCCTGAACAGGGGCCAGCAGTCTCTGGGCAGTTGGGAAATCACTGCCAAGAGTGGGAAACTTTCCATTGTCCCAGGCTAAGGGCCTGAGTTGGAGGTACCTCTCAAGTTGGGCTACGGAAGTAGCCAGCTGGTCTCTGTGTGTCAAGAGGCTAGTTTTCTACAGTGGCCGCAGGCAGGTACTGTGCTCCCCTTTCCCTTAGCAGGGCTGCATTGTACCTGCTTGTTAAAAAAAAAAAAAACTTCCTACAGAGAAACATCTTAAAAAGTGCTCAACATCATTAATAATTAAGGAAATACAAATTAAAACCACTCTCAGATATCATCTCACTCCAATACAACTAGCTAAGACCAAGAAAACAAAAGACACCAAATGCTGGAGAGTTTGAGGGGAAAGGGGAACACTCATCCACTGCTGGTGGGAATGTAAACTTGTACAACCATTATGGAAAGCAGTGTGGAGGACCCTTAAAAGACTCAAAATGAGCCTACCACCTGACCCAGTAATACCACTCCTGGGTATATACCACAAGACTCATCTTACCACAAAAATACATGCACATCCATGTTTTTGGCAGTTATCTTCACAATAGTGAAGAGCTGGAACCAACCCAAATGCCTCTCAACAGATGAGTGGGTGACAAAATATGGTACACAATGGATTACTATTCAGTGGTAAAGAAAGATGACATCATGAACTTTGCAGGTAAATGGATGGAACTTGAAGCCATTATGTAAGTGGAGTATCGATCCCAGAAAAAACAAGTGGTGAATGGTTTCTCTCATTTGTGGATGCTAACACCAAATCTCCAGTTGAAAGGCAAGATGAACTACATTATTGTTATACTTCTGTTTATCTGAAAGCAACTATGTTGTTATAATGTAAATCTCTTAATGGGCTCTAGAATCGATCTACCACTTACTTTCAGACTCTGTAATTACTGCATATGGTTGGAAAGTATGTATTCATATTTCAGAGTAATATAAAATTAAAGGTGAAAAAATGTGAATTTTTAAATATAAAAAAAGACTGAGAGAAAGATGCAGGACAGTTAGGGCAGAATGTATGATCTGGGGTGGAGTGGGGGAAAGGTAAAGAGGAATATGTCTAAACTGAACTGAAAAATGATGTCTGAAACACACAAAACATCAATAAAAGCATTATATTTAAAAAAATTAAAGGGAAAATGTGAACTCCTAAACATATGTGTGAGTTAACATACAGTTTATTCCTGGAGGACATAATTCTGGTACATATATGATGTTTATCTAAGCATATTTTGGAGCAATACAATTGGGAGGGAACCAGGACAAGATAAGGACTGGGTCAAAGAATGGATGGATATAATTAAATTCTGCCCCAAACAATAAACCTTTGGAGAGAAAAACTTTTACAAAGACTGAGAGAAAGATGCAGGGCAGGTATGGAAGAACGCATGAACTGAGGGGTGTTGAGGGAAGGGAATGTGGAATATGTCTACATTGAACTGAAAAATTATGTCTGAAATACACAAAATACCAATAAAAAGTATTGTGTTTTTCAAAAGCAATAATGAAAAGCATTAGAGCCTGTGTTGATACGTATAGATCCTGGACCAATGTGTAACTAAGAGCAGTTGGGTATTTTGACTGTGGCTGTTATTACTGTGCATGGACCAATCTCCTCTTTTAAGGTGAAATCTCCTCGGAGCTAACAACACTTTGTACATTGCCAGACCTTCTTCCTATTAGTCCTGTAGAATGGATAATGTTGATGAATGTCATAATACCACATTTAGCTGGAAATGTCAGTTTTCTGACACAAATAAATGGAACACACACAAACCCTAAACTTTGGGGTCAGATTTCCAGAAGTAATAATTTTGTAGATGAATTAAAATGCACCCTCTTTCTGGCAGAAAGCCCTTTGATTTGAAGTGTATGCTCTGTGCATATCTAAGAAAAATGGATGAAAAGTCAAAATAGAGATGAATTATCAGAGATATCTTTAAGTTATCAAAGTGGAAAGTCTATAAAGACTGAATTCTGTGCAATTCAAATAGAGATTAAGAATTTTCATTTGTTCAGCATTGACTGGTAAAACAAACCCATATGAAGAATAGTGTTGTGTGTCTCAAGGAACAAAGAAGCCCATTTGGCACTTAGTTTGCAAGATAGTTTCAACAGTTTCTCAGATCCTGAGACACAGGTTACTTTGTAATGTGACTATTTATTTTGAGTATATGCATATGTGTTTCTATGTTAAAGCAGGTTTGTGTATGCCACAGCCTGTATGTCGAGGCTAGAGGACAATCTTGGACTTTGACCCTCATCTTTCCACCTTATTTGAGACAGGGTCTCTGTTGTTTCTCTGCAGCATACTCCAAGCTGGCTTGCCAGTGAATTTCTGGGGATTCTCTTGCGTCTCCCTCCCGTCTCCTTGTAGGAGCACTAAGATTAGAAACATGTGCTACGCATCTGGCTTTTATACAGGTTCTGTAAGTTCAAACTCAAGTCTCATACATGTGTGGCAAGCATTTTTGCCCACCAAGCTATCCCTTCCAGCCCTCCAGCACAACTGTATCCTACATCAAGTCACGGTGGCTACTTTCCCTCTCATGTCATCTAAGCAGTGAATAACCATCAGCAGTGACAATGTACAAGTTGAACAACTCAGTTTGGGAATGTTTTAGGTATTTGTTCTTTTCTTTTTCTTTCTTAACTTTTGTTCTTTGGGAATGTTTCTACTAACTGGTGAAGCAGACGTGTCTGATGGAAACATTAGAGTAATGAGGAACCAGGAAGATCATCTGAGCTGACAGCCCAGGAGTAACTCATCAATAGTGGCAGTGTTTTCCTGAAACTTGAGAAGGGCAAGCTTGGAACATCAGCCTCTGTGGTGCCACTGGGCACAAGAGTGACCTCAAGCCAGACCACCAGGAAAGGGACCTCCCAGCTGAGAATGCCCCAACTTCTTGGCCTGAGCCATCAGGAGCAGTTAAATAATTGTCAAGTGACAGTGCTTTGAAGTGGTTTACATACAGTAGTAAACCATTGGTTTATGAAGTGATAGACAATGGTATTTTAGAATAAGTTCTTTGGCATAAGTCAGCAAGAATTTATTAAGTCCTATTGCTTTATCAATACCATCACAAGCAGGCACAGTCATTAACAGTTGAAATAAGTTTTAAATGTGTTTTAATGTTTCTGATAACCTGTGGTACAATTACAATATAATAATATTGTAAAAATACAATACAATAATATCATATTATTGTATAAAAAAATGGAAAAGTCTAAGGTTTGGGAGATAAAACTGACTACCATCTATGTGTACAAAGCTGTAAATGATTACAGTCTAGCCTGCAAACAGTTATCTCCTTTTCTAATCACAACAGTTCACGGATCACAGAGTAGAGGTGTCCTTACAGACAGGACAGTGACCAGGCTCAGCTTGCCAGGGAGGTGGGCCAGAGGCTGAGCTAGTGCAGGACCAGACATCAGCCATCCACCTGCTTTCTGTTCAGTGAACCAGAGTCATGCATTGCACTGCCCATACGCTTCCAGTTTTGGTGACTGACCGTATGTCAGGCAGCACTCTCCCTGATGGGCGCTGGCCTAGACAACTGTACCAGTTCTCCTGGTATTCCATGGTCACAAATACGGACCCTGGGACTGAAAGAGAGACAAAGCAATTATGTACAAATGGAGAGCAATGATAGAAATTATAAATGAGGAGGTAGCATTTAAGTTTGGTCTAATCAGAAAGTATAAAATTTACAACCTCATCTATCTATCACCATTCTTTTCTATGTCTTCAGTGTAAGAACTGTGAAGATGAAAACTAAACATGAAGAGTGAAATTGAGAAGGACAGAGAAGATGTTAATCTGGTCTTTCTATTTCTTCTGCTTGTGGGAATATCCTGGTAAGCATTGAAAGCACAGAAATTAGAATATTAGAGAGGAAAAGAAGGAAATACTATGGCTCTGTTTCTCAAAATCAGAAAACAGCATTAAGTTGGAGAAATAAAACTGATAAAGCCTCAGGGGATCTGCTGCCATTCAATATGGAATCATGCAAACTCAGGTCATCATTTTGATTTGTACTGGAATGTTAAAAATTGTGCAAATTCCTGTTGTAATTGATCACTCTGAAATGTAGCGACTCACAATAACCATTTGCATAGCTCGTGGTTCTGTAGATGAGTGTGTGATTGTTCTTCCTGCTTTGGTTGGCTTCCTGCTCTCTGTGGGACTTTATTAAGCATCTTCAATAAGATGATGAGTCATCCGGTGTCTTGGTGGTCTGGCTGTGTTGGGATAACTGGCTGCTGTCACTTGTAGTTCTGATAACTCAGGCGGCTACTGTGGGTGTGTTGTCCAATAGGTATTCCTATGTGAATGAAAAAGGAACCAGTGTGTGGTCCAGAGGATTCAGGCCACTAATTGAATGTTCCAAAGTATTATCACCAAATACTTTTTCCTGAACTCCCTCCCAGTGCCTCTTATATAAGGTTCATGTTTTTCACCTTGAATTTCAAACTGATATAGTATTTATGAGTTCTAATTTGCCATTCCTGAGTAGCTAAATTGAACTATTGTGTATTTCCAATAGTTACAACTCCTTCCTGTTGTTTTTCATCCCATTCCCTCTTATATTCTTTTTTCTAGTACCTATAACAAATTCCCAAACATACTAGGGGAAGGAAACATGACTGCTGACCCGAAGTGAGTAAAAATCTCAAAATATCTAAGAGAATATTTTCTTCATATTCTTGACTGACACTTATTTACCATGCCCCCCCCCCATTAAGTCTCTCCCATTAAAGTCCTTTGATTATAATTTTCAATAATAGAGAAAAATAATGACTGGAGATACTATTTTTCATTCCTCCCTTAAAAATAGTTTCAAAGCTCTTTGCAAAAGAGATAGGAGGCAGAGCAAAGTCATTTGGCAGGAGCTACAAAATGTTGTCCCACTGCCTTGAAACCTTGATACTGACTCATGCCTGCTACAAGTTTGCGAGGTCACCTTCCCCATCCCCACCTCCCATGAATACTCATTTTCTTTTGTTTAATATTTATTTATTTATTGATTGATTGATTGATTGATTCTATGTGTATGAATGTACTGTCTGCATGTAGGTTTGTGCACCCGTGTTGTGCAATGCCACGGAAGTCAGAAGAGGGCGTTGGATTCTCCTGGAACTGGAGTCAAAGACGGTTCTCAGTTGCCATGTGGGTGCTGGGGATCGAACCTGGGTCCTCTGCAAGAGCAGTCGGCGCTCTTAACCGCTAGGCCATCTCTCCAGCCCGAAGACTCATTTTCATGGGCTGCTCGTGGAACTTGGCCATCTTTGTTTCCTTCACTTGAAAACTTTGAATAGCCTTAACGATGCTTAGAAAACTCAGTAGCTAGCAGTGTGCAGACTCACCCATCCTCATTCTTGGGCTTAAGTTGAACATGTTGAAAGCTACCAGCACTTGGGAGACAGAGGCAGGCAGATCTCTGTGAATTCAAGGACAGCCTGGTCTACAAAGCGAACTCCATCCCAGCTGGGACTAAAAGTCTCAAAAAGTAAAAAAAAAAAAAAAAAAGCGGTATTTGTGCTGTGCATATCTCCAAAGCATCATTACTTTTCAAATGTTCATACCCAATATGGAATTATATTTAATAATGACTATTTTTCAGTTCAACTTTGTTGATACACCTTCATTTAACATGATTAATTTGGTAGGTAATATTCCTTTAATTCCTTCATTGGATTAAACTGTGTAATTATTATTTCTACCCTTCAATGTATAGATTATGCCTTACTCATGTTTATTTTTTTATAAGAATTCAATTAAAATATTTATTGAACAAATGAACTAAGGGGTGTTTTAACTTGATACAAGAAACAGGTGCTGTGGGGGTTTGGGCACAACAGCCTGCAAATTGGTTTTACATGACGGATGCTTGTACTCATGGATTATCACTTATAGCTAAAAAATGGAAAAAAAAAACTGAGAGAAAGATGCAAGACAGATATGGCAGAGTACATGATCTGGGATGGGGTGGGGGGGGGAAGGGAAAGGGAAATATGCCTGAACTGAATCAGAAAATGATGTATGAAATGCACAAAGCATCAATAAAAAAAATGTTAAAAAAAAAAAAAAAGAAACAGATGCAAATGTTCAAAGGGCTGTCACACAGAGAACAAAAGACGCACTCCACATGTCCTCGAAGGGAGCAGATAAGCAACTGGAGGCTGCATGAGGGCTGCCATGCTGCTCTCCCAGCTGCCTTTCCCCACACGCTGTGCCCTTCCCCACCCCTGGCTTCTGTTCTGGCGTCACAACCCAGCACTGCACACAGACACCTTAGGTTGTGTTTCTGCAGCATACCCTTCACTGCCGGCCATGGCTGCGCTCACACCTGCAGAAGTGTGGCCTCAACAGGCTCCTTTACTGCAAGTGGGGCTGCTTGTTCCTCAGCTACCTGCTGGACATCAGGATTCCTTGCTTTGAGTGTGTGTCACAATCCTGAAGGTCGGGTACTACCCTGGGACAGTCCTCAAACCCCAAACACGTCACTTCAGCTAGTTCATATATGTAAATTTCAAAATAGAATTGACAGTGTAGTGGTGCACATTGTGTTCCTAACTTCTGGGAACTTGAGACCGGAAGATCAATTCACCCAGCCTGGGAAGCACAGGAAGAACCCCATATGAAAACTGTGTCAGATAATTATTTTAATTAACTAGGTATTCCAACATTTCCTCTGTACCTCACCACTCATCACCATTCCTCTACTGTCAATGCAGGCAATGATCCTAAAATGCAGAAGTGATCTTACCCCTAGAATAAGAAAGTCTATCATTGCTATTGTAGTCTGTAGGATATGATGTAAGCCCTTTAGGCCGGCATTAAGACCCTAGCTAGTGTGGCTTACCATCTCTGCTACTCTACCTCTGTCCTCCGGCAACCCAGGATCCTTGCTCATTTCCTGGTGGCACAATGGAAAACAGTGTCCCTGGCCATTATACACCCAGTTTCCCTGCCTCAACTCCCTGCATTTTTCTCCCTTAGCCTCATTGTATCCTTCCAACCTACAATACAGATACTTATTTAATTATAGTATTAACAGACAACACTGAATATTTTTATTATTCTTTGCCAGGTCATATTCTTGACAAATACTTCTACTTGCAATTCCCTTAACAGTTCACGAAGGCAGTGTTAATGCTCTTTCCTGTGCTCATCCATTCTTTTATCTACACCTACTTATTACTGGGGCTCTGAGAACAATGATAATGACTACAGGGCTGTTCATTTACCAATTAGCTACCTCTACAGGCATTTCTCACTTTGCTTACATTATATTTCTTAAAACCATTTGAAATATAAATCAGTAGTAGTAGTTATTTTCCAGGAAATCTTGAAGTTCTAAAAACTGAATGAACTATGTTTTTATGTTATTGTATAATGACTGACCTAATATTCATGCCCCACTCTTCATGAATTCCTTGAAGGAAGGACTGCATGCAATATTTGTATTTGTAATTCCAGTTAGAATGGAATAAGACAATGGTACTATAAGTACTTGTTAAATAGATAAATTAGTGCATTTGCTAATAAAGCAATGCTTTCTTCCTGGAAACCTCACAAGGGAAGAACTTGCAGAGTTCCAAATACTGGGTTCTCCTTTATCCGTGACATTGACAGTGTAGGCATCACGCCAATTGTGAGTGAAAAGCAGCCTTTTGGTGTAAAACCACTTTTTAATAACCAAGTCATGAAGCCACAGAAGGTTTGTACATTCATCCTGCCAATTTCACTGACAGATCACAGACTTCCTTTCTCAGGGGCTCATGATCCTGCCTCTAGCTTATGTTGCTTTAGCTAGATGCGAATGTCTACAATTCGCTGTGTGCACAGACAGGTGGAGAAAAAGCCCAGCTCGCTCCTGGGATCCTTCCTAGAAACATATATTTCTTTTGAGCTTTAATTTTAATATTTGTGTGTGTTTCTGTTTGTGTATGTTTGTAACTGCAGTGTATGCGTGCATGCCCTTTTGTAGACATGTGTTCATGTGTGGAGGCCAAAGGCTAATATCAGGATGATATTCTTAATCACTTTCTATTTTTTGAGACAAGAGACTCTATATCAGGGTCTTGCCATCTGGACTAGATCTCTCTCCTCGCTAGCAATCTCTTGGGATCCCCATCTTCAACCCCAGAGTTAAAGTTGCTGCAGAGAGCATCACTACAAGCTTTTGCATAGGCACTGGGGATCAGAGCTCAAGTGCTCATGCTTAAACAGCAAACATGCACTCACTGAGCTCTCTCCCCTTCTCAAATATTGCATTTAATCGCAGAAAAAATTGAATTTCTATCTCTGAAGCCTCATGCAAAGAGTCTTCAATGAAAAATCCTGTTCATCTCACAGAGACAAGACTGTATCTTCAGATATGGTTAGGAGGAAGAAAGAAGATACTTGCTTGGATATGACAAAGCCTTTAGAATAGGCACCCACAGGACAGGACAAAGCTTTGAAAAATGCCTAAAAAATTTCAGGAGTGTAAAAACATGGATCATTCCCTGCTTTCAGTCTGAGTCCTTGATGGGAAGCAACAAGCCAGGACTACAAGAAGGAGACCTTGCAATGCGTAGATGGAGTGGTCCCCAGAGCGTAGTCTCTGGCCTTGTGTTTTTTTCCTATGTATGCCAGGAAGAGATCTTGGTTTGTGATACATAACCATTTAGAACATAAAAAATATTGATGATCTGTTCCATGTACCTTGGAGCTATGCCTTATAAATTAAATATTTGGCTATTTTATAAATGTGGATCCATGATAGTAATGTCCTGGAAACTAATACTGAAAGAGTACATATCAAACAAATATTTTCTAAATTAAATTTTCTTACAATCTCACATTGCATCCCATAGTTTTGTGAATTATTATTTGCCAAGTAAAAATTTCTCAAGTTGGTGAATTAACATCTGGTAAGTCAGTGACACAACTACATTTAGAACAGACTAAATGTTATGAAAAAGTATATAGTGAGGGGTTGGAGAGATGGCTCAGTGGTTAGGAGTGCATGTTGTTCTTCCAGAGGATCCAAGTTCGATTTCCAGTACCCATATTGGGTGCCTTATGACTGCCTGTAACTCCAAATCCAAGGGATCCTATGCCCTCTCTGGCCTCCTCAGACACTGGCATGCAGAAGCGCACAGTCACATATAGTCACAGACAGGCAGATACACACACACATAAATAAATAAAGATAAAATATATTGTGTATTATGTTGTACCATAAATATGTATCGATACATTTATAACATTACAAATGTATCATAGATAGGTGGATCTCTGTGAGTTCAAGGCCAGCCTGTTGTACAGAGTGAGCTGTAGGCCAGCTGGGACTAAAAGGAGACCCTGTCTCAAAAAGACCAAAAAAAAAAAAAAAATCAAACAAATGTATATCCTTGCAATTTTTAAAAAGAGAAAATAATCCTACTAACCTATATGCCTTAAAAATCAGTAATGTCTTTTCTAACACACACACACACACTATACACACACACTATACACACACATACACACACACTATACATATTACACACACACACACACAGATGAAATAACTACCATTTTTAAACACTCTCTTGGTACTAGGCATTTCACCGAGACACCACACTCCTACTAGGCACCAGACACTTAAGTGACCTCTAATCCTTACAAGATAGATGTGAGTATGCATCACCTACTCCATTTCAAAGAAGAAAAAAATGGGCATCCGGAATAATCCTCTGTGTATATTAAACAGTGCCAGCATTGTAAGTTTGAAACTGAGGAAATGCAAAAATCACACTACCTTCCACAGGAACCTGCAACATCAAATTTGGTTTGTGTAACTCTGCCCATTGCTCTCACACATTAGAGGACTCTGCAGCAGGGGACGGCATGCCACAGCACAACCTTTCCTCAGTCCAGAACTCTGCTGTTGTTTTTGCTTTTCATTAGAGACAGACTGTTCAAGTACCTTGCTTGCAAATTTGACTTTCACCAGTTTCATGAATTTTGACAGAAGATAAAGAAAAAAAAATAATAAGTATTGTTAACTTTGTCTAGAATGTTAATATTACTTGGTGTCATAGTATCCGCAGACTCTGATGCATTTTCATCTACAAAATGAAAAAAAAGTAAAATCTTGTTAAGCTCCAAACACAATTGTCTCCATTTATTTTATTTTACTTTTAAAAATTTATGAGTGGTTTGGTTATATGATAGTTAGTGTACCCAAGTCATGCAGTGTCAGCAGAAGGCAGAAGAGGGTATTAGATTCTCTGGTCCTGGAGTTATAGGTCCTTGTTAACCATTTTCTGTGTGCTGGGAACTAAATCTGGGTCTTCTGCAAGAACATCCAGTGCTCTTAACCACTCAGCTATCTCTCCAGCTCACTTTGCATATGTTATATTTAGGTCCTTCTCTTTCAGAAAAATTCTTTTAAAAATGATATTGAAAACTGCTCTAATATAGAAGATGGAAAGATCCTTTAGCAGTAAGGTAATTACTGTACTTGAAAGATGTTTTTCAGTGTCTGAACTCAGTGTTTTCTAAGGATTAACAGAAATAAAAACCTGAAACCTTGAAACCAAACCAGACTTTGCATTTCTCATTATGAGAAAAAAAAATTCCTGCTGTTGAACTGTATGACATTTAATGACACATGATGAAAATTTGTATGGTAGGCCTCTACTTTTCTGAGTGACTCATACTACATTTTACAGAAGAAAAAAAAAGAATACCTTGTAAAATATGGTAGACTAAAAAAAAATGAAAGCAGACAGCTGGTACTGGTGGGGAGAAGAGAAAGGACTCTTCTTCAAGAGGGCTGTCTTCCAGGCTCTGGGCTTCAGGGCACCCCCTACCAAGTACAGCTCAGTAACACGAAGTTTTTGGTTGCTTCAGACATGATCTTGCTACATAGGTCAGGCTGGCCTTGAACTTGGACTGTTTCACCTGACTCCCAAGTTCTAGGATTCCAAACACATATTATCCCTCCAACTATAGTATTCTTTTCTGTTCTTCCCTATTTCATAGTGAATCTTCTATTAATGCTCATTTGTCCAATTGCTATCAATACTGAGTTTCTTTATATGTATATTAGTCACTTAGTTGTCTTTATCTGTTAATTTTCTTTAAATTTGTGTGCGAGTGTGTGTATGTGTAGATAGAGCTTAGAGACATTTCTGGTTGCCATTTCCCAGGATCCACCCACCTTGATTTTGAGAAAGGGCCCCTGACTGGTCTGGACCTCACTGACTAACCGAGGCTAGCTGGCCAGCAGCTCCAGGGACCTGCCTGTTCTCACCTCCTGAGAGCTGGCATTACAAGCCAGTACCATCACATCTGGCTTTTTTTTCCCCTGAGTTCTGAGTATGAAACTCCTGTTCTCCTGTTTACAAGACACACACTTTCCTGACATAACCATTTTCACAGCCATGTTAGTTTCCTATTCAAATGTTTTACTGTCTTCATTAGTAATTTATCAAAGTTTACTGACAGATACCTTGTACATTCTAGATACAGATCTATTTTCTTCTAAATACTTACAACTATTTTTCCCAGATTAATCTCTTCATATTAACATTTAAGTGAGTGGTCTTTTTGAAACAAGGTCTCCCTATAGCACCAGCTGGCCTGACACTAGCTATGTAGACTAGACTGGTTTTGATCTCATAGAGATCTACCTGCCTTTGCCTCCAGAGTGCAGGAAATAAAGTCATGTACTACCATACTCAGCTGATATTGGTGATTTAATATTTGTTTTGTGTTTTACTCTGGACATATTTTTAACATTTTGATTTATTTTTCTAAAATAAATTGCCAGTATAACTTTTTTTTGTATTTTTCAAGATGGGGTCTCCGTAACCCCAGCTGTCCTGGAACTCGCTCTGTACACCAGGCTGGCCTTGAACTCACAAAGATCCGCCTGCCTCTGCCTCCCAAGTGCTAGGATTAAAGGCATGCTCCATCACGACAGGCTATTTACTTTTTCTTATTTGAAACAGTGTCTTACCCAGGGCAAGCTTCTCCTCCTTCAACCTTCTGAGAGTTGTGTTACATGTGTATGCCTACTACACCTGTCTACTGATATAACTTAAAAACATATTCCTAGCTGGGCGTGGTGGCACACGCCTTTAATTCTAGCACTTGGGAGGCAGAGGCAGGCAGATCTTTGTGAGTTCAAGGCCAGCCTGGCCTACGGAGTGAGTTCCAGGACAGCTGGGGCTACAGGGAGACCCTGTCTCAAAAAGACCAAAAAAATATTCCTTATATTTTCTTTCATAGGTTACATATACTTGCATTTAGACCAATAATAAAATTGTGATTTATTTGGGAATATTGTATAGGATAAAAAACTACCATGACGATTCTTTTCTCAGATAGAGAATAATATATCTCAATACCATAGAACTATTTCTAAATCTGTATCTCACATACGAATATGTGACACTCAGCAAGATAATCTGGTCAAATACCTTCTAATCTCTTGTTATCAATGAAAATGATTCTGGTGGTTCCTCAGCACTTATCATTCTATGTGCATTATAGGCTAAACATGTTTTAACTATCTGAATTTTCTATAAATATACTCACATTTGGATAGCTTCTGATATTACTTTGATAAATGAGGCAAAAATATACCATAATCTTAATTATCAACTGCCATTTGCATTTTAGACAAATTTTGCCAGGGCTATTTTAAGACTCCACTGCTAGGTATTATTAATTCTATTCTATTTTTTCTAGAAGTTTGGTTTCCATTCCTCACTTATGTATACCCCTCCATTATCTTTGTTCTTTTTTTCATAGCAACTGCTTGTTTGTTGTAGATTGTGGGTCCCATTTCCTAACTGGAAGGCCCAATGCTTCAAAGTAACAATATTTGGAAAAAGAGATAACTAAAGCTTAATGATGCCCCAGAGATGAGGCCCTAATCCCAGTATAAGTGGAATTTTCATACTGGGAGGAGATTTCTGAGTACAGTGAAAAGAGAACCTGGCAAGAAGATGGCAACATGGAAGCCAGGAACAGAGGCCCCACAGGAAATCAGTCTGCTTTGATCTTAGATGTCTAGCCACCAGAACTATGGGAAAATTCATTTCTACTAGCTAAAACCACTAATTTAAAATATTTCACTATGATAACCCTAGAAAATTAATACAAATTTTAAACATATTTTTTAGGAATCTAAATATCTCTCAGTCATCTCTATCATTTGCGTTTTTGAAGACATTTAGATGTATGGATATATTGCAGTTTCTTTAGTCATTGATACTTTGAACAATATCTAGACTATGTGAAGTTTTAGATTATCACAGATAAGTGTAATGGAAACATTTGCATTAGCTTTTAAAAATAAATACATATATTAATTTATCTGAAACAAATGTTGCGTCTGGGTCACACAGGACTTAAAAGTTTAGGTTTTTAAGAAAATGAAGTGCAGCTTACCATGGATACATGGTAACACAAGGACTCAGAGGCAGATAGATCTGTGTTTTCAAGGACAGCTTGGTCTACATGAGTTAGAGGTCAGCCAGGGGCTTCATAGTGAGACCCGTCTCAAAAAAATTAAAAAAATTAGTTGCTAAGCTGTTTCGAGTTGATAGCATTTTGTTCTACCACTTGGTGTGAGTAACAGGTGAGTGATCCAGCCTCTGCCGTGCCTCCACTTTGTGTTTTAGCCATTTCAGTGTATTTCCATATTCTGGCTTAATCTGTTGGGTTAATCTATATCCTTTTATTTACTACCTGTATATACTTTGGTAAAATGTCTTTTCACACTTGTTTTCCTTTCTAAAGTGATGTCTTATTTAAGACTTGAATTTGAGAATATATGTAAATACATGTATGCAAATATGTGTGAATGTTTTGTGATACTGTGCATAGGAATGTATTTATGACTTCAAACTATATTACAGAGCTATAGTCATAAAAATACATACACACATACTCATGTACACACACAAAATAGTCATAGTCATTTGTCAAATATGCACATTGTGAACATTTTGTCTTTCTTTTATGCCGTCACTTTCTCTACTCCAAATGAGAGACCTTTTGCAAAAGGAAAACATTAAGTTTTAAGAAAATATTCCTGGGGCTGGAGGAATGGCCTAGCGGTTAAGAGCGTCGACTGCTCTTACAGAGGACCCGGGTTCGATCCCCAGCACCCACATGGCGGCCGAGAACCGTCTGAAACTCCAATTCCAGGAGAACTCCAGTTCCAGGGGAGTCCGACACCCTCTTCTGATCTCCGCGGCATTGCACGACACGGGTGCACAAACTTGCATGCAGACAGTACATTCATACACATACAGAAATAAAAAAATAAAAATAAAAAAAGAAAATATTCCTAAGCAACTAATGTCTGATTTTCAACGTCCTTTCCTACACCTATAACTTGTAGGTTACTGCGGATATTTTCTTCTAACAGTTTCACAGTTTCATGTTTCATAATGAGGTCTTTGATCCATTTGAAGTTGGCTTTTGTGTAAGGTGAAAGATAAGCATTTAGTTTCATTCTTCTACAAGTGGTAATGCTGTTTTGCCAGCACCATTTGCTGAAGATGCTGTCTTTCCTCCATTGAGTGTTCTTGGCCGCTTTGTAAGATTTCAAGGAGCTGAAATTGCATGAACTCAAGTTTGGACCTTCAATTCTGTTCCAATTGATCTGCAGGTTTATTTTTGTGCTGGTACCATACTGTTTTTATGACTATTGATCTGTAATATAGTTTGAAATCAAGTATAGTAATCCTACCTGCATTGCTCTTTGTGCTCAGGGTTGCTTTGGCTATCTGGAGTCTTTTGTGTTTATATGTGAATTTTGGGATTTTTTTTCCAATTCTGTGAAGAATGTCATGGGGATTTTGATTGGGATTGCATTGAATCTATATATTACTTTGGGTTGAATGGCCATTTTTACTTTATAGAGTCTTCCAATCCAAGAGCATGGGAGATCCTTCCTGTGTCTTCCTCAATGTTTTTCTTCAAAGTTTTAAAATTTTCATTGCAGAGAACTTTAATGTCTTCATTGGTCAGGTTTATTCTGAGATATTTTAATTTTTTGAGGCTATTGCAGATGGGAAGTTTTCCATCTACTGCTTCTCCAATTGCTTGTTATTGGCATAGAGAAAGGCTACTGGTTTTTTATATCAATTTTGTAACCTGCCACTTTACTGAGTCTGTTAATCATTTCTAAGAGTTTTCTGGTGGAATTTTTGCATCTCTTAGTTACAATACATCATCTGAAAGAAAAGAGATATTCTGACATCTTCTTTTCCAGTTAGAACTCATTTAATTTGCTTCTCTTGTCTTATTGTTGTAGCAAGAGTTTCAAGCACTGTATCAAAAAGGAGGGAAATAGTGGGACAGCCTTGCTGGGTTCCTGATTTTAAGGGGAATGCTTCCGATTTTCCTCCATTTAGAATGATGTTTGCTGTGGGTTTGCTGTATATAGCTTTAATTATGTTTAGGTATTTTCCCTCCAGTCCAAATCCCTCTAGGACTTTAAGCATAAAGTCATTTTGAATTTTATCAATGGCTTTTTCTGCATCAATTGAGATGACCATGTGGTTTTTGTCTTTGAGTTCATTTATATAATTTATGACATTTATTAACTTATGTATATTGAACCATTCCTGCATCTCTGGAATAAATCTAATTTGATCATGATGGATGACCTTTATGATATGTGCCTTATATGGTTTGCAAGTATTTTTTTGAAATTTTTTGCATCTATATTTATTAAAGATATGGATCTATAGGTTTTCTGATTTTTTATTACACTCTATACATGTACAAAATTTACAAAGTGTGAAAATAAACTATAGATTAATTCCAAAACATGTTTGGGGATTCATAGTTTAACTGTAAACTTGAATGCAGGTCAAAAAATATAACTTTACCTTCCTAAATTACATAGCAAGTTGATGAATGTTTTTAATGTACTTTAAAGAAGAAGAGATTTAATCTTTCTCTTAAATTTGAGAACTGAGGAAAATAGAGACATATACTTCAAAGCATATCTATAGCAAAATAGAGACATACACTTCAAAGCATATCTATAGCAAAATAGAGACATATACTTCAAAGCATATCTATAGCAAAATAGAGACATATACTTCAAAGCACATCTATAGCAAAATAGAGACATATACTTCATAGCATATCGATAGCAAAATAGAGACATATACTTCAAAGCATATCTATAGCAAAATAGAGACATATACTTCAAAGCATATCTATAGCAAAATAGAGACATATACTTCAAAGCATATCTATAGCAAAATCAGCCAATTTGGTATTATCTTTATTGACCAATTATGTACTTTCTTTTTTGTCTTTTTGAGGCAGGGCCTCCCTGTAGCTCTGGCTGTCCTGGAACTCACCATGTAGACCAGGCTAGCTTTGAACTCACAGAGGTCAGCTCTCTCTGCCTCCCAAGTGCTAGGATTAAAGGTGTGCACCAACATGCCCAACTCAGTTGCACACTTTCACTTACATACAACTACATAATGTTTAGTGCTAGGATCCACAAATGAGGGACACCATATGTCAGTTGTTTTTCTGGGACTGTGTTACTTCACTTAGCATAATGGCTTCTAGTTGCATCCATTTATCTGCAAATTTCATGATGTCATCTTTCTGTGCTGCTGCATAGAATACCATTGTGTAAATGTACCACATTTTCTTTATCCAGTTGTCAGTTGAGGGACATGGGTTGCTTCCAGTTCTTCACTATTGTAAAAAGAGTAACAGTAAACATGGTTGTGCACATATCTCTGCAATAGGATGAATCCTTTGGCTATACACTCAGGAGTGGTATGACTGGGTCAAATGGTAGGTTCATTTTCAGTCTTTTAAGAGTTCTCCACACTGATTTCCATAGAGGTTGCATGAGTTTGCATGCCCACCAGCAGTGAATGGGTGTTCCCCTTTCTCCACACTCTCTCTAGCATTTGGCATCATTTGTTCTCTTAATCATAGCCAATCTTACCAGGGTAAGATGAAATATTGAAGTGGTTTTAATTTGCATTTCTTTAATTACTAATGATGTTGAACACTTTTAAAGATGTCTCTTAGCCATCTTTATTTCTTCTCTTGAGTGGTCTCTGTTCAGATATTTAGCCCAACTTTTAACTGGGTGATTTATTTTCTTGGTCCTTTGTTTTTTGAATAATTTATACATTCTGCCAGATGTGTCACTGGTGAACATTCCCTCTCATTCTGTGGTTTTTCTCTTTGTTTCTTTGGCTATACAGAAGCTTTTGTGTTTAATGAGGTCCCACTTGTTGATTGTTGAGTTTATTTCCTGTGCATCTGCTATCTTATTTAGAAAGTCTTTTCTTATACCTATATCTTATAGGTTACTACCAATGTTTTCTTCTACATTCTCAGCATTTCTGATTTCACAATGAAGTCGTTGGTCCATTTAGAGTTGATTTTGTACAAGGTGAAATGTAGGAGTTTAGTTTCATTCTTCTACAGTGGTGATCAATTTTTCCCAGCACCATTTGCTGAAGATGCTGCCTTTCCTCCATCGAGTTTTCTTGGCCCCTTTGTCAAATTTCACGGAGCTGAAATTGCATGTACTCAAGTTTAGGACTTCAGTTGTGTTCCATTGATGTACAGGTCTATTTTTTGTGCCAGTTGTATGCTGTTTAATGAATATAGCTCTGTAATAGAATTTGAAATGTGTATAGTAATTCCACCTGCATTACTCTTTTTGCTCATGGTTGCTTTGGCTATCCAGGATCTTCTGTTTTTCCATATGAATTTTAGCATTTTTTTTCTAATTCTGTGAAGAAAGTCATGGAGACTTTCACTGGGCTTTCATTTAATCTATATATTAATCTGGGTAGGATAGTCATTTTACTATATTAATCCATCCTATCCTTCCTATGATCATGTGAGTTTCTTCCGTCTTCTCTTGTCTTCCTCAATCTCCTTCTTCAAAGATTTAAATATTTCATTGTAGACATCTTTAATATCTTTCGTTAGGTTTATTCCAAGATATTTTTGAAGTTATTGTGAATGGGAGAGCTTCCATATACTCCTCCAATTCCTTGTTATTGGCATATAGAATGACTACTGATTTTGTAGATTAATTTTGTAACTTGCCACTTTATTGAAACTATTCATCATTTCTAGGAGTTTTCGGGTGGAATTTTTGGCATCCCCTAGGCACAATATCATGTCATCTGCAAAAAGGGATAGTTTGACCTCCCCTGTTCCAATTAGGATTCCTTTAATTTCCTTCTCTTGTCTTATTGCTCTAGCAAGAGTTTCAAGCACTATATTGAAAAGGAGTGGAGATAGTGGACAGCCTTGTCAGGTTCTTGATTTTAGGGGAAATGCTTCTAGTTTTTCTCCATTTAGAATGATGCTGGCTGTGTGTTTATTGTATATAGCTTAAGTTATGTTGAGGAATGTTCCCACCAGTTCAATTCCCTCTAGGACTTTAAGCATAAAGGCATGTTGAACTTTATCAAAGGCCTTTTTTGCATCAATTGAGATGACCATATGGTTTTTGTCTTTGAGTCAATTTATATGATTTATGACATTTATTGTTTTACATATGTTGAGACATCCCTGCATCTCTGGAATAAATCTGACTTTATCATGGTGGATGACCTTTTTGATGTGTGCCTGTATGTGGATTGCAAATATTTTGTTGAGAATTTTTGCATCTATATCTTTTAAAGTTATGGGTCTATAGTTTTCATTTTTTCTTGTATCTTTGCCCAGTTTGGTATTAGAGTGATGCTGGCTTCAAAGAAGGAATTTGGAATATTTCCTCTGCTTCTACTTTTGAATAACTGAAGTCATATTGGTTGTAGGTCCTCTTTAAATGTCTGATAGAATTCTGCTGTAAATCCATCTGGGCCTGGGCTTTTTTTAGTTGGGAGGCTTTTTATTACTGTTTCAATGTCCTCATATGTTATGAGTCTTTTTAACCTGTTGATTTCTTCTGTGATTAGCTTTGGTGAGTCCCATGATTTCAGATATTCATCTATTTTTTTAGGCTCTCAAATTTAATACATTACAGATTTTTAAAGTATTCCTGTATGATGTTCTGGATCTCTTTGTTATCTGTTGTGAAATTCCCCTTTCATCATTAATTTTGTTGATTTGGAATTGCTCTTCTTTCCTTTGGTTAACTGGGCTAAGGGTCTGTCTATCTTGTTTATCCTTTTCAAGAACCAGCTTTGGGACTCCTTGATTTTTTGTATTGTTTTATTTATTTCTATTTCATTAATCTCTGTTCTGGTTTTTGTTATATCTTCTTGTCTTTTGGGTTTGTGATTCATTTGTTGTTGTCTTTTGAGTGCCTTGAGTTGCAATACTAAGTCATTTATTTGTGCTCTTTCTGTTTTTGTAATGTAGGCACTTAGGACTATAAACTTTTTGGTTGTATTTTTACCCAGTTTTGGAGTCAAGCTGCAGGTCTCCAATTTGGCTACTGTTGATATTTCATGGGGAAATGTTATGGGGATATGGTACAAGTGTTGGGCTCACAGGAGATTCTCAGTGGCAGCATAGAGGAAGGACAGCCTTGTTACTGGATCACTTGAAGGACTGCTACAGCAGGTCAACAATCAATGAGCAGGACCCCATTAAACTAAAAAGCTCCTGTATAGCAAAAGATAAAATTTAAAAAGTGAAGAGAAAACCCATAGAGTGGGAGAAAATCTTCATCAGTGACACATCTGACAGAGGTTTAACAAACTATATAAATTACTCAAAAAACAAAGAACCAAGAAAAAAAAAACGTGACCCAATTAAAAGTTGGGCTAATGATCTGAACAGAGCCAAAGGAAGTAAAGATGGTTAAGAAACATCTTTAAAAGTGTCCAACATCATTAGTAATTAGGGAAATGCAAATTAAAGCACTTTAAGATTTCATATTACCCCAGTAAGACTGGCTACAATCAAGAAAACAAATGATACCAAATGCTCGAAATGTTGTGGGGAAAGAGGAAAACTCATTCATTGCTGGTGGGATTGCAAGCTCCTGCAACCCCTATGGAAATCAGTTTGGAGAACTCTTTTGTTGTTATTGTTGTTGTTGTTCTTTTCAAGACAGGGTCTTCCTGTAGCCCCAGCTGTCCTGGAACTCACTCTGTAGACCAGGCTGGCCTTGAACTCACAAAGATCCGCCTGCCTCTGCCTCCCAAGTGCCAGGATTAAAGGTGTGCACCACCACGGCTGGCTCGGAGAACTCTTAAAAAACTAAAAAATGAAACTGAATATAGGTTATCTGTCCATGGAACCACACTCTATATACTCCTACTCTCCATGGTTTGGCTGTTCATGCCCTTTCAAGTTCCTGGCCTCTTGTTGCACTGGGGTGGGGGTGTTAGGAAGTTAATTAATGTCTTCTTGGCTCCTTTCTCTGCAGGTAGAGGCAGGCCACCTGTGGCTGCATTGTCTTAAATTACCTGCCTGTCATTAGCACCTGCCCCTGCCCCCTAGGTGAGAAAGGCTCCTGACATACCTGGTGATATAGAGCTTGTGATATTTACAGAGTGTGATGCAGGGGTCTGGGAGTGGGCCCTGAGAGATGACATCATTCTGTCTATATAAAGGATGGGCTATATACCATAAATTGAAACTCCATTACCACCTGACAAGGTTCCTGGATTCATTATTTCCATGTGTGTGTAAGTTTAAGCCCATCAGATTTGTGTTTGAGTGTTAGTGCTAGCAATGGCTGGGGAGAGCCTACCAGGTGCCAGCCTGTGAAGTCCAGCGTTGGAGCCAACATCTTGATGACTGGTGAGAGTGGTGTGTCTGTGCTGGTGGGAAAAGACTCAGCAGAGCTGATCGAGCCTCAGTCTGAGAGGTCAGAAAAACTGAGGAAAGCTGAACAAGCATCAGTCTGAGAGGTCCAGCGGTGGAATCAATAGTTCTTTGTCTAGTGTAGGTGTTGGGTGCTAACGAGTGGGCTAGAGAAAGGTTATCAAACACTAGCCTGTAAGGTTAGCAGATAGCCGTAGGTGGCTGCTCTTTTCTCCTTTCCCTTTAATTCCGCAGACATGCATTGCCTATCTGAGCACAGGAGAGTGGTAACTACATTGTTCTGTTCTATGTTGTGTGTGTGGTTCTTATGTGTAGACGTTTCATTGTAGATGTTTCGCTATATTCAGCTTCACTCACATATGGCCCAGAGAACATTGTGAGAGAGGTGGCAGAAAGATTGTAAGAACCAGGGAGGTGATGCAGGGACAAACGGAAATGAATCCTACAAGCTCTTAGGACCCTGTTCTCATGAACCTACAGTATTGGTGTCAGCATGCACAAAACCCATGCAAGGTCAACCAGACAAAAACCCAGCACAGAACTGCAGAAATGGATAGTAGAACCTAATCTTGGCTGAAGAAATATTGGCAACTGATTTGGGTTGGGTGAGGAAGAACTGGCCTTTAGGAGAGGGACTCCAGATAAGCTAACTAGAGCTCAGGGGATGTGCATGCTATGAGGAGTTGGCGGGGCAAGTAGTTTGGCGCAATGGAGACTAGCACAAATGACAGAATGTGTGAACTCCAGGGGGGTGGGCTGCAGGAAGGTGCCAATGGAGAAGGATTTATAAACGTGATTAAGACGGATTGAAAAGTTATGTATGAAATACACAAAATTCAATTAAAGATTATAATAAAAATATCACAAAGAGTAAAAAAAGAAAAACTAAAAATTTGACCTGGTGTCTGTTAGCCTTTCTCTGCCATCATGCAGCGATGTTACTAGGGCACTTTGTTGTAACCTCATGAAGCTCAGTGTTTGCTGAATCTATTTCTTAAGTCATCTTTTGCTGGCATGATTTCAAGTAAGGCAAGTTTTCCTGATGTACTTAAATAGAATGGCTATTGGCTAAATGTTTTAAGTCCTTGCTAAGCTGCCCTTTTCCTGATCATTTGACTGTAGACAGGACTTTTATAATATTCTTTATCAAAGAGATTGGTCAATTGGCGTTTCATGTGTGGTGGCTTCCATGTCATCCCCTCCATTCCTGATTAGTACAATGTTTCCAGCAGATCCCTGTTATTCATTTACAGTGTTCTTACACTTTATGTGTTATGTGCAGGGTTTAGTTGTGCTTATCACATTATAAAGTGTATGTCTGCTCTATTTTGTGAAAGTAGATCCCCAACAAACCAAACAAACTAAATAGTTAATAAGATATATGCATATTTTTACTAACAAAATATGGTAGGTAACCTTCTACATCATACTTGCAGATGTTCCCTGGCCCACACACAGAAAATCTGGAAAACAAGCAAATCTCCAGCTCCTGAAAGCAATTATAACTGATAAAATTATGTTCCCAGCATAAAATATTTACCATTGCCAAAAAGCACAACAGCAGAATCCCTGATATATTAACAAAAGAGAAAATAATTGTGACCTACTTTTCATCATACCTGGAAGCTGATTTCAAGTTCTTGAATTAGCAATTTGTGAATTTAAACCAAACAGTAAGAAATGTCTCCATCAACTTTGGAACCATGTCTCTATGCATTTCAGAAGAAAATCTACTGATGTATAAGTTTTTCTATCTCCAGATGCTGAAGATTTGTTGTTGAGTCCTAAATGGGGCCCTTTCTTGGCTACAGAGATTTACCAGATGAATTACCCACTCAGGAATACAAAGTCCTGTTCTTTTACTCTACAGTTAGACAATTGTGGAAAGGTCATCTGAGTTTTAGAGCTCTCTCAAGGACCCACTGAAACTTACTTGGAACCACACCATGAACAAGTTTATTCTGCTCATTTCTACCTTCTATACTTTCCTTTGCTTATATGATAAATAAACTTTCTACCTGCATCCTGAATACATTCTCTGCATTTTTTTTTCTCCTGGAGAATGAGCTGATATAGTCTTAACTTGGATTTCATATTAGAAATTTGCATTTTTCAAATTAAGGTCATGAACTCAAGGAAAGCAGCATCTTTATTCAGTTGTGAACAGAAACTGACAGCTTTGTCCCTTAGCAACTGTGGTGGTTTGAATGGGTGTCCCCCATAGGCTGTAAGTATTCAGATATTTGTCTCCAGTTGGTGGCGCTGTTTTTGGAGGTCTTAGAAGGTGTGGCCATGCTAGAGGAAGTACGTTATTGGGGGCAGGCTTAGTGAGTTTAACAAGCCTCGTGGTCTCCAGTTGCTCTCTCTCTGCTTCCTGTGCTCATTTCGAGATGTGACCCTCAGCTTCCTGCTCCAGTCTCCAGCCGCCATGCCTCCTGCCACAATGGACTCTAATTTCCTGGAACTGTCAATCGTAAGCTCAAATAAACTCTTCCTTTTATAAGTTCCTTGGTCATGGTGTCTCTTCCTTTTATAAGTTCCTTGGTCATGGTGTGTTATCACAGCCACAGAAAAGTGACTAATACAGCAACACTTTTTATTATTATTTGACATTTTTTGCTGTCTATGAACTGTGCCAAAAAAGGTACTAATACTCGAGAGGCTTTAGTGGTAGATTCACTGTGAATTTGATTTCAGCTTTGGCTATAGAGTGAGAGCTTGTCTAAGAAACAACAAACAGCACGTCTTTAATCTTAGCACTTGGGAGGCAGAGGCAGGCGGATCTTTGTGAGTTCAAGGCCAGCCTGGTCTACAGAGTGAGTTCCAGGACAGCTGGGGCTACAGGGAGACCCTGTCTCAAAAAGACAAAAAAAAAAAAAAAAAAAAAAAAAAAGGAAACAACAAACAATAAAAACAGAATGGGAAAAGGAAGCAATTGTTTTCTTTAATTTAGGAAAATATTTTAAATTTTTTGATGAGTAAACCCTGAGAATCTATTGTACAACATGGTAGCCACAATGAACAATTTTGTAGTATGTGCTTGATTAGTTCTAAGAGAGTTGATTTTAAATGAGTTTAACAAAAAGAAAGAAAATGCTAACAAAGTTACATAGTGATTGATTGATTGATTGATTGATTGATGAAGATTTTGTGACCAGAGACCTCAGCTCTTACCTCTGTAATTCTTTAAGGAACAATAGTCTGCTATTTGATAATATAATGTGTAAGGAAACTTTACAAACCATAATTAGCATAAAATACAACTATGTGTATAGAGTTTTAATGTTATTATTTGATTTAAAGCATATTAAATAAAACTTGTTTAAAAATTAGGATTTGAAATTCTAAATGAAGACTTTCAATAGGAATATTTAATTTTAAAAGAAGTGGTCAAGTTATTAAAGAATAGGGAATGTTTAGATTGTTGAAATAATAATATTTTCTAGAGAATTGTACCCTTCAAAGAAATCCTCTTCTTTCCTTTCCTCTTCACTCACTGTCTGAGGCCTCCCAGCTCTCCTTTTAGACCTCAGTAGACATTTTGGTGTCCTCAGACACACCTTCATTTTCTATAGGAAAACTCCCTTTCAAACATTCTGAGAAAATACTCTCTTTGTACAGGGTGTAGGTAAAAAATGTGTTCAGATAATAGAAATGCAACGCCTTCCTTATTATCTCCAATAGTTTTCTGAGCCTAATGCCCTCACCCTGCCTCACCCTGCCTCACAATAAGTGAAACACATTCTTTGGTGAAATAAAAATGAATTCTTGTCTTGCAGGTTTCAATTTACCATTATCTCTTCTCTGGTTTCTTGTTTTATTCATTCACTCATCTGTTTAGACCAAAATCTGAATGTTTCTATTTTGATAGATATTTGGCCAAATTATAAATTATACTCTATGTTCAAAATACATGTAAAATCTATGTGTTTGCTTGCCACAAATTTGTAGCACTGTGTTCATTGACTGTCATCATTTCCCACACTGTTTCAACCAAGGACTGTGAGAACAAGCCCCAAATCTTTGAGATTAAAGATACCAGAGCTGGGCATGGTGGCTCACGCCTTTAATCCTAGCACTTGGGAGGCAGAGGCAGGTAGATCTTTGTGAGTTCAAGGCCAGCCTGGTCTACAATGTGAGTTCCAGGACAGCTGGGACTACAGGGAGACCCTGTCTCGAAAAGACCAAAAAAAAAAAATAATAATAAATAAATAAATAAATAAAGATACCTGTGAGGCTCTCACCTGTTCTTTCTGCCTGAGACCTTCAGACTAGCCTAGTACTAGCCACACACCATGTCTTGATACTCCTGATCCAGGGCCAGTTCCAGTCTCCTGCTCCAGGGCTCACATCTACTCTGCTTGGCTAGTTAGACCCTCCCCACACTATCCCTGTACTTGCCTTGGGCCTAGGAACCCTACTGCTCCTCCAGCCTGAGAACTCTGGACTACCCTGCCAGATCCACTCCATTAGCTTTACACAGTCTCAGTGGCCTAGACCAGTTTGCCCAGTATGGGAGAGCTCTTGAATAGCCAGCATGGATCCATCCTGTCTTGCTAATTAAAAATCAAAAGTGAGTACCAGAAGGACGGATGAACCATTTGTACCCAATCAGAAAACAAGCTACATCAACAATGTAAACAGAACCAAAGTTCAGCTTAACAAAGGCAGGTTAGAATCTCATGTCAGACATGCAGCCAACAAAGAAATCTGTATGTCCAGGCCATGGTGCAAAACAACAAATAATATTAACAAAACATAATAATATGTCCCTTCCAAAACCCACCAATCCTACTAAAGTGTACTACATTGAGAACTATCCAAAGGAGCCCCAGGGGTCAGAATTTAAAAGAACAGTCATAAACATGGTAAAAACAATTCAATGATTTATAAAAGAAAACAACTTAAAAATTCAAAGAAGATAAGAATAAATTCCTGATGGAATCTCTGGAAAATATGACTATGAGGCTGAATGATGTGCCAAAGACAATTCAGGGCTTGAAAGATGAGTTTACAGAAGAGATAGAAATATTGAGGAAAACTCAATCTTAAATGAAGATGATATGGGAAAACTCAGTAAGTCAATTTAAAATGACAGGGAAAGCCTCAGAAGCAGAACGAATCAAGAGGAGAACAAAATAACATGACTGGATGACAAGGTTGAAGATTTAGACAATTTAAGCAAAGAACATGAAAATTTTAGAAAACACAGGAAGGCAGTATGCATAAACTCTGGGACATCAGTAGAAGACAAAATTTACATATGAGAGCATAAGAGGAAGGAGAAGAATTTCAGGTCACTGGCAGTGACTTTATAATCTATATATTTTACAACAAAATTATAGAAGAAAACTTCCCTAAACTTAAGAAAGATAGAGCTATACAGACACAATAAGCACACAGAACAGAAATTAGGACCAGAACAGTAACTCCTACTCAAAGCTATTCAAGGACTCAAGAAAGAAATGACCATACCCAAGAGGTTACAAAAAAAATGAAGGTATAAAATATGAGAGCACAAGCTAGGATTAAGAATATAGTCAATAAAATGATAGTAACCAATACACACCTTTCTTTTTTTTTAATTATTTTATTTTATTTATTTATGTGTATGAATGTACTGTTTGCGTGTAGGTCTGTGCACCTGTGTCGTGCAATGCCACGGAGGTCAGAAGAGGGTGTCGGATTCCCCTGGAACTGGAGTTCTCCTGGAATTGGAGTTACAGACGGTTCTCAGCCGCCATGTGGGTGCTGGGGATCGAACCCGGATCCTCTGCAAGAGCGGTCGGCGCTCTTAACCGCTAGGCAATCTCTCCAGCTCCCCAATACACACCTTTCAATAATAACTCTAATAATCAATGGCCTCAAATACCCTTTTAAAAGAAAAAGATTAGTTGAATGGATTAAGAAACAAAATCCACATATTTGTTGTCTACAAGAAGTACATCATACCTCAAAGAATAAGCACACCTTAGGGTAAAAGGGTGGAAAAAATTCTTTGATCATATCCAGTCTTAGCGGGGTAATATGAAACTTTAATTTGGTTTAATTTGCATTTCTTTAATTACTAACAATGTTGAACATGTTTTAAGATGTTTCTGAGTCATCTTTACTTCTTCATTTATGATGTCTCTGTTCAGCTCTTTGCTCCATCTTTTGATTGGGTCATTTCTTTCCTTAATTCTTTGTTTCTTGAGTAATGTATATATCCTAGATGTTAAACATCTGTCAGACATGTCACTGGTGAAGACTGCCTCCCACTTTGTGGGTTTTCTCTTCACTTTCTTGATTATTTATTTTTCTGTACAGAAGCTTTTAAGTTTAATGAGGTCCCATTTGTCGATTGTTGATCTTATTTCCTAATGCTGGAGAGGCTGCGGGGAAAGGAGAATACTCATTCACTGCTGGTGGACAACCCCTATGGAAAGCAGTGTGGAGAACTCTTAAAAGACTCAAAATGAGCCTCCCACTTGACGCAGCCATACAAGTCCTGAGTATGTACCCTAAAGAGTAATCCTATTGCAGAAATACATGCACAACCAGGTTTATTGCAGCTCTTTTCACAATAGTGAAGAGCTGGAATCAACCCACGTGTCCCTCAACTAATGAGTGGATAATGAAAATGTGCAAATCTACACAATAGAGTTCTATGCAGCAATAAGGAAAGATGCATCATGAAATCTGCAGATAAATAGATGGAACTAGAAGCTGTCATACTAAATGAAGTAACACAATTGCACACATACACACACACACACACACACACACAAAACAAGTGACATATGATGTCCCTCTTCTGTGGATCCTAGCACCAAACACTTATAGGCTATGTTTGCCTGAAGGGAACCCTGTTGCCTCCCCTTTCTTTGGATTTTCTTCATATTAGGACATTCTGAGGGATTTCTGGTCTACCATCTTCCTTCTCCTGAGGACAGAGGACAACTCTCTCCTTTCTTCATGTGGATCCTCAGGATTAAACTCACATTGTCAACCTTGGAACAAGCTCCTTTACTCTCTGAGCCATTTTCCTGGCCCTGAACCTTTTCATAGTTGAGTTGTAAGATTCTTTATGGATTATACATGCAAGCCCTTTATTAAGATGATTTGCAATTATTTTCCCTTTGATGTCGAGTTCTATTATCACTTCTTTAAAACATTTTTTGTTGAAAAACTATGTGTGAAAGACATAAAAAGTTAAAAAAAAAAAAGGGCCGAATAAGATAATTTAAAAATATTCTAAGGAAATAGCTCTAAGAAAGAAGACATTGCTATTTTAATATCTGACAATGGGCTTCAAGTTAAAATTAACCAGAATAGATAAAGAAGGGCTACATTCTGTTTAAGAGAACAATCAACAAATTAAACAGGACAGTCAGGACAAATATGCACCATTTGCCAATGCACCCAATTTTATACAAACAGTACCAGAAGATAGGACTCCTATATTAAACCTCTGCCACCCAGGACTCAGTGGCCACTGTGCAAGAGGGGAGCAGAAGCACTGTAAGAGCCAAGGGTGGTAGATGACCCCAAGGAAACAGTGTTTTCAAAGTGGCCTGGAATTTACTGATATGAACTTATAACAATGGCAACAGCACATTCGTGTTCAAGACCCATGCAAATTAAGAGCAATGCACTGAGTCCATTTTCTGGTCCATTTCCATACATGTGCTTAGGGCTGTCTATTGGGAATTAGATTACCTATGAGGGAGCTGTTCCCAGGAGAAAACCTATTCTCCTTCCTTCAGCATCCATTGATTGCCTTTAGTTCTTCATCTTGAGGTGGAACCCTGAGACATTCACCCTATTTACATTGGTATGTCAATTCATTGTGTCATTATGCAGATCTACTTAGACTACCAAACTGTGGAGATTTAATTGGTGAAGCTCCCCTATTGTATCTAGAATACATTAAGTAGCAGCAAGTTTCTTGTTCTTAGACTCCTTTCGTCCTCCCTTCCACCATGTTCCTTGAGCCTTGGGTGTAGAGGCTCCATTGTAAATGTGTCACCTAAGGTTGGCTTTCATAGTTTCTTGTTTTCTAAATTAATCAATTGTGGAACTTTATAATAATCTCCATCTGTTGTATAAAAGAACTTCTTTGATTAGTGTTAAGAAGCACACTTGTCTATACATATAAAGATGTGCACTTAGAATATGATAAGGGATTTCATTGCTTTAGGGAAGTGACAGAAATAGATTCTTCTCTAAAATCTATGACCTCTCCAGCCATGTATACTTGGGTGTTTATAATACCATGCATGATTTCCCTCCCATTCAGTGACCTCTTAGATAGCTGCCTGATTACTTCCAAAATGAAAGGGCTACTGCTATACCAATAGAAATAGTTTGCTGGGCTGGTCAATATTGTGGATTACATAATTTATAGCCCAGTATGACAATTGATTGTCTCTCTTGGCAGCTAGTCTTCAGGGAGAGGGCTTCCCTGTCAGTTCCAGTTCGATTGCTTCAAGTCCTACATTTAAAGCACATCATATCTTCTGCAATAGAAACAATTGGATGAAGAAGAAGCCTCTAGAGTGGGAGAGAATCTTTGTCAGCAACACATCTTGTTGAAGATTTATTTCCAGAATATGCAAAGACCAAACAATAACAACAACAACAACAAAAACTACCCTGAGAATCAAGAAAACATAGACACAATTAAAACATGGGCTACAAATTTAAACAGATAGTTCTCAAAAGAAAAAAAAAAAGTGGCTAAGGAATATCTTTAAAAGTGCTAACATATACTTTAAGATTTTATCATACCTCAGTTAGAATGGCTATGATGAAGAAAAGACATGATATCGAATGCTGTCAAGAAAGGGGACCAGCATTTTCTGCTTGTGAAATTTCACACTGGTGCAGTCATTGTATAAATTAGTGTGGTGAAGCCTTAAAAGAAAAAAAAAAACTAGATTCTATATGACCCATGTATAACAGTCTTTGACATATAACTAAAGGACTCAATAGCGTACAACAGAGATACTTTTACAGCCATGTTTGGTGCAGCTCTTTTCACAATAACTAGGGAATATAAATGTAAACGTCCCTCAACTGATGAGTGGATAATGAAAACGTGGTATATCTCCATTATGGAGTTCTATTGGTAAAGAAAAATGGAATCATGAAATTTGCAGGTAAATGGATTGAACTAGAAACTGTTATACTAAGTGTGGTAACCCAACTCAGAAAAACAAGCAACATATGTTCTTTCTCATTTGTTGATCCTAGCTCCAAATCCCCAGATGTGGGTATTTATCCTGCATTGTATAACTGCAGGATCTAGGACAATAGAAAGTCACCCAGTGGGTGTACAGGAAGCAGAGCATGAGGGATGGGGATCAGAGGAGACGGGTGTTGTCAAGGGGGAAACGGTGAAAATGTGGGCACTTTAACTGGGGAGGGAGAAGGGAAGCTATACAGGGCAGAGAGAGGAAAATATGTATATAAAAATAAATATACACTGAGTGCATGTATTTAGCTAATACCCATATAACAAAAACCACAGGGCAATGAAAGTGATGTTGGGCAGGATAATCCAAGAAACTCTCAGATATTACAGGCTTATCCCTTGATTAAATTTGCTTCCTGAGCAGAGATGACACAAGAAGGTTATGGGTCTAATTTCAGCTGCAGTGTGGGTCACACTAAGCACAGCCCTGACATATGAAAGGGGATTTTCGTGCCCAAAGGATCCTGACAGAAACAAGGGAGACTTATAGGTCATGCTCCAGGAAGTGGATTTATTTGACAATGGCATATGAGAGACAGAACAAAACCAGAAAGTATTTATTTTATTTCCCGATACTATATGGACAAATTGTTCCAAAATACACATATTTTAATAGACTCTTTGAAAGAACCCTGTAAAACCAGAATCTGCTGAATTTGTTGCAAAGCTGTGACTAGATTAATGATAATTCTTTGAATCTGCTCTAATTCTGTCTCTTTCTCCTTCCCTTCCCTCTTGCTCACTCCTTGCTTGTTCAGAATTTTAGGTACCGGCAAGTTTTGCTGTGCATCTTTTTATTCTTCTCACATCTGACAAAAGCAGAAGAGAGCTCCCTTCATTCATTCATCCAACAAAGATGTTTTAAGCAGTCACTAGATAGAGGCACTAAATACAAACTCCATGGGCTACCCGTAGAGTCTTGCGGAGTAAGAAGTCCTCTGAGGATGCCCCACCCCCCTAAGGAAGCGGTCAGAAGGACCATCTCTGCCGCTGGTGTGGAGCACAGAACTATGGGAAGTGTGGAGCACAGAACTGTGGGAAGCCGCTGACATCATTTTAGAGGAAAGGCTAGAGGCAATATGTAAGTTGCCTCAGGGGTCTGGAGCTCTCTCTCACTATCTGGGACTGCCTGGAGGAAGATTGTGGAGTTCATGACTGAGCTCAGAATTGAACTATGGTTCGGGAGAGCTGCCACATGGATATGTAAGTGACTTGAACTTGAATGCAGACCTGTGTACAGTGTCCGTTTTCACTGTGTAGCCAAGTTAAAGTAAATCTGTTGGGTTTTTTTGTCTAGACTGTGGTTTAAGGAGCCTCTTTGTTTTGTTTGTCTTGGGAGCCCAGGACTGGGGGAGGCAAAGCATCAGGCCCTGGATCTCTCCTGACAGAGGAATAGTGGAATTCTCTTGTTCTCATTCACTTTGTAGGTAAGCTTGAGTTGATAGGTGAGCTGGGTTGTCCCTAGACTGAGGTCTAAGGAGTCTTTATGGATATATAGTAAGCCCAGCAGGAAGTGGGGGAAGTGAGGCACCAACAGGGTGGATCCCTCCTGGAAGGAATTTCTACAACAAGCGGTGTGGAATGAAATGTATCAACCTACACAACATGTCAGGGACAGTGTCCGACACCATGGAGTTTTTCAAGGAACATGAAGCCATTTATTTTTCTTTTTCCGGAGTTCATCTGTCACTACAAAGAATAGAAAAGCACTGGCATTATTATCTGGTGATTACGATCCTTGGTCATTGATGGAAATGAAGGCTTACAAGTGACCATTAAAGGAAGGACATCTACAGCTTGGCCTCTAGGTCAGCCTGTCCTGACCATCTGGTTCGGCCCAGACTGGCCATTGTTGCAAATGAGCAAGCGTATTGTCAGCAGGTTGGAGTGGTCATTTCTCTGTGATTTTTTTTCCTAGAAATTTTAAAAGTTGTTCCCAGAAACATGGAAAAATGTGGTGAAAGAGATGGAATGGATATCAAATACTCTTCCAAATTTAACTGGTAGTTTTTGTGTTGTTTCAAACTCCAGAGCTAGCTATGGACTTTCCATAAGAGCTCAGCTCTCACTTCAGAACTTGTCTTTGAAAAAGCTACTTATCAAATAAACCATTCAGAAAATTGGTAAGTTCCTACTCTGTTTCAGGCATCCCATTAGATCCTAGAAATGGTCAATGACTCAAAGTTTACCTCAGCAAGAGAAACCCCAACACATATTCTAGGTAAAGATACACATAGATGTAGTACACTATGCAAAATCAATCAGAACATTAAGCATGAGAGTCAGGGTACTACTAAGTAACTAGAAGTAAAAAGGATACACCTTTTAGTTATTCATACTTTAACTTTAGATTCAATTCTATAATATAGCTGAGTGAATTTTATTTCCATTTTTAAAATTTTTACTGAGTTTTTGTGTATTTCAAACAGATCATCTCAATTAGTATTAATCATCATTATATCCCCTTAACTCACTAGCACCCTCCTATACCTTCCTGTGGAATTAATACATTCTATAATTTGTGTTAGGGCTTAGAAGTGTTAAGTTTGTGTCCCCAGACATTACTCACTGCAAGTTCATCCACTGGGGTCTAGTCCAGCCCATCAAAAGTCACTCCATTAATGATTAGCTCTTCCTCACCCAGCAATAATTAGTTGCCAGTACTTTTTCAGCCAAGATTGGGTCTTGTTGCCCATTTCCACAATTTTGTGCTGGCGTTTTGTCTGCTTGAGTTTCCATGGGTCTTGTGCATGCTGACATCATTGCAGATTCATGTGAGCAAGGTGCCAGGAGTCTGTAGAACTATATTTCCATATAGTCATGCACCTACTCTCTGACTCTTACAGTCTTTCCAGCCCCTATAACAGAATGGTCCTTGAGCCCTGGGTGTGTGAATTTTAACATAGTCCTGTCTAAGGATCCACATAGTCTGCACACTCTTGCTAGTTCCATTTTGGCCATTTCTGTTCCTGGAACTAGCTTCATTAATGACAGTTGAGGGATTCATTAGTGATGTCTTTACCCCTCGTTCTATGTTCTGTGGACTTTAGGTGTAGAAGTTGCATTATAGATGTGTCACTTAGGCTCTGGCCATTCACAGAAAACGTCTATGTGTGACCAGTTGAAGTACTCTGTAATAGTCTCTGGTGCAAAAGAAGCTTTGATGAGTGAAGACTAGGATATTTGTCTGTAAATATAAGAATACATATTTTTCACAAAGTAAGAAATTACATTTTACTAGGTATGTAACAGTCTTGGGGTTTTCTCTAAGATCTATGACCTCTCCAGGCATGTGTATTTGGTTATGTCTATAGTACCACACATGAGTTTCTTCTCATTGAGTGGGTTTTGTGTCCAATTAGGTAGCTGTTGATTACTCCCATTGTAAAAGTGGCACTACAGCAACAATGCTAATTGTTGTGTGGCCATTGATATGGTTATTTGGCCTGGAAGCTCGGGTTGTAGCATCGATTGATGCTCTCCTTTAGCAGTTTGCATCATGGTCTCCAAAGCTATGAAAGCTAGCCTTCAGTGGACCTTGCACCAGTGAAATGCAGAGTAAGTGTCTGGGAGACATGTAAACTAAAGTGGGTACTGTTATCTTCAATGCAGTCCCTACACATTGGATGAATACATCTCTCAAAACTCTCACCAGGGGGCTGGAGAGATGGCCTAGTGGTTAAGAGCGCCGACCACTCTTACAGAGGACCCAGGTTCGATCCCCAGCACCCAAATGGTGGCCGAGAGCCATCTGAAACTCCAATTCCAGGAGAACTCCAGTTCCAGGGGAATCCGACACCCTCTTCTGACCTCCGTGGCATTGCACGACACAGGGTGCACACACTTGCATGCAGACAGTACATTCATACACATACAGAAATAAATAAAAAAAATAAAAAACTCTCACCAAAGATTTTACTTCCAAAACCTCCAGTTCTCCGTATATTACTCCAACATTTTTTAATTAATTTATTATTTTTTAATATGTATGAGTGTACTATCTGCATGTAGGTCAGTGCACCCATATCATGAAATGCCGCAGAGGTCAGAAGAGGGCGTTAGATTCCCCTGGAACTGGAGTTAAAAACGGTTCTTAGCCACCATGTGGGTGCTGGGAATCATACCTGGGTCCTCTGCAAGAGCAGTCGGAACTCTTAACCACTGAGCCATCTCTCCAGCCCCACCAACATTTTTTTTAAATGGGAACTTTTACTACTGTCTTCCTCATATCCAGTGATGGTTCAAAAATGGCTAAACCAGATCTCTGCACACAGAATAGTTGATTTCTGGAATAATTTATTCTTAATTTCATTGGTTGAATATTCTGAATTCTCCCTAATTTGAGGGAAGGATGTCGAAGCTTGTTTCAACCTCATAATTATCTCCTCCTACCTTCTTAAATATTTCATTTAAAGGCAAAGATCAATCACTCTGGATAGTTTTTCATTTTTATGTTTTATTTTGTTTTTATTTATGTGTTATCTGTGTATGTATGCTGAAGTGTATGTGCACATATGTGTTGGTGCCTGTGGATGGCAAAAAAACCCACAAACTTTTAGATCTCTTTTAGACCTCCTGAAGTTACAGGCAATTGTTGACTGCCTGACCTAGGTGCTGGATCTATTCTGTTGTGGGGGTTTGAATGAGAATGTCCCCCATAGGCTTCAGGTGTTCAGACATTTTGTCCCCAGTTGGTGGCAGTATTTTGTGAGGTCTTAGAAGTTGTGGCCATGCTGGAGGAACAACATCACTGGGAGTGGGCTTAGAGAGTTCAACAAGCCTTGCCCGTCACCAGTTGCTCTCTCTTGGACTTCCTGTGTTCAATGGAAGATGTGAACCTTTGCTTTCTGCTCCAGCTCCTGCCACCATGCCTCCTGCCACAATGGACTCTTAATTCCCCGAACTATCAATCAGAAGCTCAAATAAACTCTTCCATTTTTTTCTTTTGTATATCTCAATTTATTCAAGTGATAAAAAACTCCTTTAGGCAGGAGGATGACAAAAATAGGTCTGCAAACATGGCGACTCCCTTCCCCATCTCTTCTTAGAGAAGCTTCCTGCAACAGGACAGGAAACATAATTCTGGTTGGCAAATCAGCAGTAAGTTTGTATAAGAAGTTTGTGCTGTGGGTGGGCCAGGGGGTGACTCTTTTTACTGTGTAGGGGCTAGATTAGCCACTCTGTCATAATTGGGACATTGAGTTCCATTTGCTAGTGAACTCCTCGGAGTCCATGGCAGTAGCACAGACCTTTGTGGGCCAGGTCTCTAGGCAGTAGACACAGGCAGGTGGAGAAGCAGCTACAGGCTCTCCAGAGCTCTGTATTGCTGGGCATGAGCCGTGCCGGGTGGACAGGTAGAGCATGGCCAGGCAAGGGGTGCAGTGTGCACTGTCCATCCCAGTGGGCTGAGGACTTTCCCTGCAGAAGCTGGGACTGGCCATGGAAGCTCTGGGCTCTGTCAGTCCTTGAAGGAGTTGTGGCTTTCCTTAGTCTGTTCCTTCTCAGAGGCCAGTAGCTCAATGGGACCCTGGTCAGTCTCAGCAAACTCTTCCTTATATAAGTTCCCTTGGTCATGGTGGTTTTATCACAGCAACAGAAGTGACTAGCACAGCTTTTTCCCCAGTCCCAGAATGTATAACTGGGATAGATATACTTAGAAATTGGCAGAATCCCCACATTGGTTCCCTGACCTGTGGAGTGAGGGCTATTATGGTTGGAAAGGCCAAATGGAAACCATTGGTGTTTCCTCTACCAGGGAAAATAGTGAACCAAAAACAGTATTGCATCATATCCCTGGAGGGATTGCAGAAATTAGTGCCATCATCAAGGATTTGAAAGATGCAGTGGTGGTGATCCCTACCACATCTCCCTTTAACTCTCCAATTTGGCCTGTGCAAAAGACAGATGGATCATGGAGAATGACAGTTAACTATCAAAAAGTCAACCAAGTAGTGACACCAATTGCAGTCACTGTACCAGATGTGGTATCCTTTCTTGAGCAGATTAATATGTCTCCTGGTACCTAGTATGCAACTATTGATCTGGCAAATGCTTTCTTCTCAATTCCAGTTCATAAGGACCACCAGACACAATTTGCTTTCAACTGGCAAGGCCAACAGTATACCTTTACTATCTTACCGCAAGGGTATGTTAACTCCCCAGCCTTGTGCCATAACTTAGTAAGAAAGGATCTCGATTGCCTGACTCTTCCACAAAATATCATACTGGTCCACTATATTGATGATGTTATGCTGATTGGATCCAGTGAACAGGAGGGAGCAGCCAGTCTGGACTTGGTAAAGCATATGCGCATGAGAGGATGGGAAATAAATCCAACTAAAATTCAAGGACCTTTTAACTCAGTGAGATTTCTAGGAGTTCAGTAGTGTGGAGCATGCAGAGACCTTCCTTCTAAGGTAAAGAATAAGTTGTTGCACCTGGCCACTCCATCCACCAAGAAAGAAGCACAACATTTACTGGGCCTTTTTGGATTCTGAAGGCAGCACATTCCTCATGTGGGTGTGTTACTATGACCCATATATCAGGTGACTCAGAAGGCAGCAAACTTTGAGTGGGGTCTGGAACAGGAAAAAGCTCTTCAACAGGTCCAAGCTGCAATTCGGGCTACTCTGCCCCTTGGGCCATATGATCCTGCAGACCCAATGGTGCTTGAGGTATCAGTGGCAGATAAAGATGCTGTCTGGAATTTGTGGCAGGCTCCCATAGGGGAATCACAGCAGAGGCCCTTGGGATTTTGGAGTAAGGCTCTACCTTCATCTGCAGACAACTATTCTCCTTTTGAGAGACAGCTCTTAGCCTGCTATTGGGCCTTAGTGGAAACTGAACATTTGACAATGGGCCACCAATCACCATGAAACCTGAGCTGCTCATCATGAGCTGGATGTTATCTGACCCACCAGACCATAAAGTAGGACATGCACATCAACAATGTCCATTATCAAATGGAAGTGGTACATACGTGACAGGGCCTGGGCAGGCCCTGAGGGTACAAGCAAGCTACATGGAGTTGCCCAAATGCTTATGGTTCCCACTTCTGTTACAAAGTCTTTTGTGCTATGATCAGTTGACTGAGGAAGAGAAGACTAGGGCCTGGTTACTGATAGTTCTGCATGCTATGCAGGCACCACCCAGAGGTGGACAGCTGCAGCATTACAGCCAGTTTCTGAAACAACCCTAAAGGACACTGGTGAAGGAAAGTCTTCACAGTGGGAAGAACTTCGGGCAGTGCACATGGTTGTGCATTTTTCCTGGAAGGAGAAATGGCCAGAGGTTCAATTATATGCTGATTCGTGGGCTGTAGCCAATGGTTTGGCTGGATGGTCAGAGACTTGGAAGGAGCATGACTGGAAAATTGGTGAGAAAGACATTTGGGGAAGAAATATGTGGATAGAGCTCTCTGAATGGTTAAAGGATGGGAAGATACTTATGGCTCATGTAAATGCTCATCGAAATGTGATTTCAGCAGAAGATGAGCTCAATAATCAAGTAGATCAGATGACTCATTCTGTGGATAGTCAGCCTCTTTCTCCAGCTGTCCCTGTTGTTGCTCAATGGGCCCATGAACAAAGTGGTCATGGTGGCAGAGATGGAGGTTATGCATGGGCTCAACAGCATGGACTTCTACTCACTATTACCAAGGTTGACCAGCCAGTAACATTGGACCACTCCCATCATTGTGGGGACAGTACTTTGTCCTTACAAGAATAGATACTTATTCTGGTTATGGATTTGCCTTTCCTGTATGTAATGGTTCTGCCAAAACTACCATCCAGGGACTTACAGAATGCCTTGTCCACTGTCATGCTATTCCTTATAGCATCACTTCTGACCAGGGAACTCACTTCACAGTTAAAGAGGTACAACAGTGGGCCCATGGTCATGGTATCCACCACCCAGAAGCATAGAATGATGGAATGACCCCTTGAAGACACCATTACAGTACCAATTAGGTAGCAATACGCTGGAAGGCTGGGGCAAGGCTCTCCAGCAGGCAGTATATACTTTGAATCAGTGCCTAATATATGGTATTGTTTCTCCTGTAGCCAGAATTCATGGGTCCAGGAACCAAGGGGTTGAAGTGGGAGTGATTTCACTCACTATCACCCCTAGCGACCCAGTAGGATGATTTTTGCTTCTTGTACCCACGACCTTGCTAAGAAAGGAATAACAGTAGTAGGAGAAGTGATTGATCCAGACTATCAGGGGGAAATTGGACTTTTTCTCCACAATGGGGGCAGGGAAGATTATGTCTGGAAGGCAGGAGATGCTATAGGGCAACTTCTGGTGCTACCTACTGTGTCCTGTGATTGAGGTCAATGGGAAACTCAAACAACCCAAACCAGACAGGACAATAAATGGCTCAGACTCTTCAGGAATGAAGGTATGGGTCACTCCTCCAGTAAAGATCCAAGACCTGTAGAGGTGCTTGCTCATGGTGGAGGAAATACAGAATGGGTAGTAGAGGAAGGTAGTCATAAATATCAGCTGAGGCCACAGGACCAGTTGCAGAAATGTGGATTGTAATAGATACTAACTTTTGTCCTATTTGGTTAAGAATGTGCATATATATATATATATATATATATATATATATATATAGAGAGAGAGAGAGAGAGAGAGAGAGAGAATTGTGTTGTTCCTTTTTGAATGTACAACTGAGATAAGTGTTAAGCATTGTCATATTTAGGTCATTAGATACTGAAGGATTAAGTATTCCTCAAGGACATTACCAACTACTCTAAGATATAATGCTTTGTGATTGCACGTGGGTCACTTATATCATGTTAGGTGGAACTATGACCCCACCATTTTTTGCTTTTGATATTTAAGCATAACATAAGGAGAGGCAATTGGGTGTCAAGTTGACAAGGGTTGGACTTGTGATGGTTAATCTTGTTAATCCTGGGCGTCAACTTGACTGGATTTGGGGTGAACAAATTTGAGAAAGATCTTCAGATTGGATTATCTAAAGCCAGATGGCTCACCCTAAATGTGGGTGTTACCTTCTGCTGGCAGCCAGTATAAAAGGCTGAGGCAGAGGGAGCTGGTCCCTTTTTTGTGCTGCTTGCCTTCTCTCTCACTAGTGAGTTTGTCTTGCTGCTGTGATGAACTCTCTGGATCCCAGTTTAGACTGAGATGGGCAGATTTCCCAGAATCCATAGGGCCTTCAGCACCAGATTGGGACTACTGAGACATCCAACCTTGTGGACTGAGCAGTTCCCTGGATTCTCAGCCTCTCCAGTTCAGCGCAGCTACTGTTGGACTCCTTGAGCTCTGTCACGTGAGCAAATCAATAAATTGTATATAGCTATATATTCCTTCTATTGATTCTGTTTCTTTAGAGAACCCTGACTAATACACCTGTCCTTTATAAAAACAACTGTACCTAACCACTGGAGAATCTCTCCAGGCCCCTAGACAGCCAATTATTTGAGGATCAATAGAAATAGCACCTTCACCCTAACCACTTAATACATTAAGCCTAGAAATAATATCTACCTTCCTACTTGAACTTTGCTTAAATACATATTTCCTCCACTATAGTGAGAGTTTGGGGGGACAGGAACTATTTATCATCAACAATGAATTAAACATACATTAAAATATTCTGAAACAGTTACTTTGGAATACAATGAGACATATATCAAAAATACATCCTTTAATTCCAGCACTCAGGGAGCAGAGGCAGGTGGATATTTGTGAGTTCAAGGCCAGCCTGGTCTACAAAGTGAGTTCAGACTAGCTGGGACTTCAGGGAGACCCTGTCTCAAAAATACCAAAAAAAAAAAATGTAAAAATAAAAAATAAATCCTATGATCACTGTACTTTTATCTGCCTGTGGAATGGGCACTCTTTCTTGCATTGGTGGTGGTGGAGGAAAAACAGTTTCTTCACTCTGAAATCTTCAGGGAGTATACACAATAGTTGTCGGCATCTGTGAAATGAATGGTTGACTACTAAATTCTTGTACCTCTCAGCCTTAGGTGAGAACCATCCAGAGCAAGAGCAGCCCTCTTCATTCCACATCTGTGCTACTGTTCTGTCCTCCAGTGCTTCACAGGGACTTTGTTTCTCCTTTCTACAACCTGTGAATTTCAGGCTCTTTTCCACACCTCTTTTGACAGTATGTTGTTCAAAATCAACAAAATGACAATAGGAATTAAGATTCTGGCTTAAGTCGTGAGAGTTAGGCTTAACGACCCCTGATTGATATAGTATCCAGCATGTAAGGATAAAAATGTTTAGCTTATTTTCTGTTTCTGGCTTGTGAGTGACCCAGAAGATGGAAATTCTTTTCCATGGTTTTCTATTACTGTGTCTGGTTTGAAAAAGAACTTTCAAGGTTTTATTTTTCATAACAATCTCTCTTCTGGGCAGTGAAAATCCAACAGTTTGCAATGTAATTAGAGAAAATTTAAGTCCCCTGCAATAAAATTATCAATAAAAATGATAATGCCTGGAAACAATGTCAATGAAACAGTGGGCTGGGAACAGCTTGGAACAATGGCTTGTTCTTGTGTACATGTTTTGATGTTAATTTACAGAGCTATAGATAGAGCATCTGTTGAGGTTTTGGAGAAAAATCAAAATTTGTACTAATTTTCATTGACAGAAAAAAATATGATCATGGTAATTATCACCTAATTACAATGCCCTGAATCTAATTTTATCATCTTAGTAAAAGTATGGAAAATTAATATAAAAGATGAGAAAATGCAACAACTTTCTATTTTATAATCATAATAGGACCTTAAGGAAAAGATAGGATTAGTTTATGGAAAAAAATTATTATCTACAAGTTTTATAACTCTCTCTAAATTTTCCTTTGTGAAAAATACTTATCATTGGTCTAAATAAAGAAATCCAGCAACTTCTTTAAAAACTTAATTAGAAAGCTCCACACTGGGGCTGACAAAATGTCTTAGTGGGTAAACTTCTGGCTGTGTAAGCATAAAGACCTGATGGGGTTCAATTCCCAGGACTCTAGAGCCAAGGTAGGTAGACAAGGGCATATATCTGTAACTCCTGTGCCTGGGGAGGGAGACAGAAAAGGTGGATCCCAAGAATTCTTGGCTATCAATTCTATCTAAAACAATCAGTTCCAGATTCATTGAGAGACACTATCAGAAAAAATAAGTTAGAGAAGTGATTCAGCCAGACATACCAACATCAACCTTTGGTCTTCAAATGTGCATGCAAGAGTAAGCACACCTACACATACCTGCACAAACATGTATAGGCACACATATGTACAAAAAGAAAACCCCCTACTAATTGTGGAACACAGTGCTGAGCCAAGATGGACTCTGAAGACATTTTTCTCTTCACTTCTGAAGAGGGCCTGTTCTGCATGCTGATGTCCAGATAAGTGTCAACCCCAAAATGAGTTGATGAGACAAAGAAAGAAAACACTGCTTTTTTTGTTCCAAGGAGAAATAACTCCCTTGTTGCTCAGAACTGTACATTTGAGGAAAAATAAAATGTTTTGGTGTCAAGAAAAAACTGAAGAGGACAAATTTGAAAGCTTAATTTAGCACAAATTCTCTGTGATGCATTCTTGACCTCACTTTATGATCTGCAACTGGGCTGTGATAGTAGATATTCATAAGCTTCTCATGAATAATGATTATGATGCAAATAAGTCAGGATTTGGTAGCAGAAGACATTCATTAATGAAATATTTTCCCCATTAAATGAGTATTTTTCACAATTCAGTCTCTAAACCAACCACTTCTCTGGGTTTCATAGAAATAGAGATGGTTTGTAAAGTAGCAGAATAAGTCACTTGTTTTCTTCTTGTCCTTTGATTCCACTGATAGCTTACCTAGAGGTTAGATGATATTTTTTAAACATACTCTTAAAATTAAGACTCAACTAAGACTCAAGACTTTATTATCAAACCTATGAATTTCCAGTGTTTCTTTCAACCACATACAGTACTTACATGAAGTTAATTGGAAGCACATCTACACACTAAATTTAGTGTGGGGAAAACATGCATGTTCCTACTCATTGCTCTGAATAAAGAGCTCAGATAAGTTCTAAAAGTTCAGAATTCTTCAGGCTATACTTAAAGGTCTTAAGGACTGAACATAGTCTCTTTATTCTTCACTCTAACTTGAGCCTTGTCTTCTCCATATTTGAGACCCTTTCCTGTCTATCATGAGTGATAACACATACTTGGGTTAGAATTTTTAGGGATGTATTGAGACCACACATGCAAGTATACAGATGGCCTCTGGAATGCCAGAGAGTGTTACCAAAGGCCACTAAACCAATAAAACAAATATGGGTCTCCCTGAGTCAAGCAAGACTCCACCGTCAGCACCAGCTACACCTCACCTGCCTGGAAATACTGTGCAGCAGAGGCAGCCATGTGCCTGTATATCCCAAATCTAATTGGCTATTGGCTCTCCCCTTGGAGAAATAACCCATGGCTGATGCCACAAGCTTACATCCTCTACAGGTTAGATGTTATAAGCCACAGTAAGACCCTGTCATATTTAACAGGGGGGAAAATTGTAATTCATGGATTAACATATCCAAACATGTGTCTATGCTAAAGTAACCTACCATAACTATTAGTGCTGCTTAAATACCTATATATCTAAATTGCTTGTTCTTCATTACGTAGGATCGAAAGGTTATTCCTGGACAGACTGTCAGCCCATGAAAGGAAACAGCCAGAATTTGACCAGAGTCCAAGTCAACAGCTCCAGAGAGAGTGGACTGTTTTACCTCTCACTCACCTATGCCCCTTTTCTAAGCCTAGGGAACAACCTGCGGAAAGGGGGCGCTGGTAGAATGTAAGGGCTGCAATTGGGGTGAATGGTGAAACTACAGCAATGTAGTCTGGACACTCATTTGATCAACTTGATTGAACAAACAACCTGTCCCCCCCACTGGATGGTGGCTGTAGGTGTTGGGCGCAACAGCCTGCAGTCTAGGTTTTGCATGAAGGATGTCTTGTACTCTGGATTATCACTTATAGCTAAAATGAAAAAAAAAACCGAGAGAAAGATGGCGGACATTATGGCGGAATGCATGATCTGGGATGGGGGGGGGGGGAAAGGGAAATAAGCCTGAACTGAATTGGAAAAAATGTATGAAATGCCCAAAGCACAATCAAAAATTATTTTAAAAAAAAGATTTTTAATTTTATACAACTAATAACACATGTAAATATAAATCTTCACAGATGCATACAGAAAACAACTGTGTTTATGCAAATAATTTCCTAAAGTGGCATTAAGATATTGATGATATTTGCAAGTTAGGGTTTTTTGGTTTCACTTGACCAAGCAATTCTATTTGAAGAGTCCTTAAAATGTTTTTCTTCCTTTCTTCGCCTCCACCCACCAAGCAGTTAGCATCCTGGGTTTTCTTCTCTTTCACACATCATGCACAGACCCCATACAACAGAACCAGGGCCATAAGATAGGATAGTGTTTTGAATTTTCAGATTTTCCATGTCTGAATTTCCCCACTTCATGCTGATGCATTTAGCCTCAAGTGTCTGTGACAACAATGTCAGAACTTATAACAAGGAGGTAAAAAACTGATGTTATTTTGAGACAAAAGCCACTCTTGATTCTTCACAATTTTCTAAGATACACAAATTTCTCAAAAAGAGGACAGGAAACATCATGAACTTTAAACCTTCCTAAAATTGCTTGATAAAATTTCCTCTATGAAATAACATCCTTAACTTCAGTGGCAAACATTGACTTCCAGAAATGCATATCTCCTTTGAATAGAAATATTGGCAGTCTCAACAAGGCAGTCTGTGGTTGTGGGATTATTCACAGAAGACTTCATTAAGGCAGGTGGGTGTTGAATTCTTTCCTCTTTTTTGCTGGGAGGTCATTTGCTGGCTCCTACTTACTGAAGCATTGGATTTTTTTTTTTTTCAAAGGGAACAAATTTAAGGACTCCTTTTAGAGCATCTCCCCAATCCCACCCATGGCCTTAGGCTTCTATTTGGGCTCCATTCAAGGCAACTTGTGTGTGTGTGTGTGTGTGTGTGTGTGTGTGTGTGTGTGTGTTTTGAGACAGGGTCCCCCTATAACTCCAGCTTTGTGGCTTTGAACTCACAAGGATCTCCCTCCAAGTACTGGGATTAAAGATATGTGCCACCACTTTTTTGTTTTTTTTTTTTTTTTAGGTCACACACACAGGCACACAGGACTTGAAAAACAAGAAATTTTTACCACTTTTTGTATTGAACTATTCATTAAAGATGAAATATCAAGGCTTTGCATAATCTAGAGTTCTGTTTGCTTCAAGTTTGTCCCATTTGATTCATAAGATTGTCCATTTACACCTTACGTTGTCATCTAGCAAGCATGTCCACTTTGCAGACTACCACTGGGCTAATGAAAATTATGATTATAGGTTGATGGTGAGAATGACATTGATGATGATGTTGCTGATAATGAACGTGTGGATAATATACCTTGGTAGATACCTTATACAGCTTTATTTAATCCTCAAATGGCAATGAAATTTTGGTTGTGCAAGGTTTGTTCTTTTCATGTCACAGTTAAAAATCTCTTGCATTTTCTCCCTTTAGTTCTTTCCAACCTTTGTCATTGTCTCCCTCTAGGTCCTTCTTGAGTTTTTCATTTTCTCCCTTTAGTTCTTTGATTTGTTCTTTATATTTGATTTCTTTGAATACATCTACAATCGTTCTTCTAAGGTCCGGGTTTTGGTTTCCTTCCAGGGAGATCTAGTTGTAGGAATCTCCTGTAGGGTTGGTAGAGTTCAGTTTGGATTTATTATGAGCTTTTTCCATGTTGTTTATTCGTTGTCTTTGGCATGTGGATTTGTTTGTTTGTTTGATTGTTTGTTTGGATTCTGGTGCCTCAACATTGGCTGCGAAGACTATAATCACTAATACTGCACCTGCTCGGTCCTCTGCACCACAGCTCCACCAGGTTGGGGGGGGGGAGCGGCAGGGCCCTGGGTTGTGTCTCAAATTTGGCCCATGTTCCTGTGCTGGTAACCTGTTGGCCTGCTGTCCACGTCTAATTCTGCCCACACTGGAACCCAAAAGTTGGAGCTTTTCTGGTAATACCAAGCCTCCGTGGGTCAGGAAGGAGTAAGCAAGGCACCAAGGGAGATGGGTCTCAGCCGGGCGCAGGCTGCTGTTGTGCAGGCCACGAGTATATTTCCAGTCATGCCATGTGAGATTCCTACTCACATGAATTCCTCCAATTACAGTGTGCTTTTATCATGTGTACAGATATTTAGAAAGGAATGAGGGCTTGTTCTGATCCTTAAAACCCTCACAAACCAAAAATTAATGTAATGCACAGAAATAATAGCTAGAGGAATAACAGTGATCAAAAAATTTTAACATAAACATGCTTCAAATGTAAATAAATATAGACCATATTCTGTTATAATCACATTTTACTTTTATTAGTTATACACCATACTCAGGCAACCCTTCTTGATATTTCAGGGAAACATTCATGCATCTGTTTCAAAATCTTCATGTTTCTTTCTTCTCGTATTTTTATGTAATGACTAAAGTCATTGCTCTCCATGAGTCTATTTCTTTCTTTGCTATCCCAGTTCTCATTGATTGCTGTTGGCACAGAGTTTATGTTGTATACTGAAAAATCCAATTCCTGTGTCACATTATTTTGTGTGTTAGCTTACCCTACACTCGGTAGCTATAACAGTATGGTGGGTTAGAAATAATATCATATGATATTTTTAGATTAGAAATTGTATTCACACAGTATGTCATACAATAATTTGCCAAGATCATGAAATGACTTACAATTTATTGATAAAGCTGTGAAGAGTAAACAAGTCAATAAACACAAAGCTCTAAAAATCACACCAGATATGTGATTTGTACTTATCAGTGTTGGGTATGTAAGAAAATGAACCAATTTTCTGCAAGCTCTGTTTTTCTCTATGAATGTACAAAACTGGATTGCCATTTGTAGCAGAACAAAATTAAACCCCTAACTCTCACCCTGTAAAAAAAAAATCGAGAGATGGCCTAGCGGTTAAGAGCACCGACCGCTCTTACAGAGGACCCGGGTTCGATCCCCAGCACCCACATGGCGGCTGAGAACCGTCTGAAACTCCAATTCCAGGAGAACTCCAGTTCCAGGGGAATCCGACACCCTCTCCTGACCTCCGCGGCATTGCACGACACGGGTGCACAGACTTGCATGCAGACAGTACATTCATACACATACAGAAATAAATAAAATTAATTAAAAAAAATCAACTCCAAGTGGATCAAAGATCTCAACATGAAACATGAAACTCTGAAGGTGATAGAAGAAAAAGTTGGCAACAACCTAAAGACATAGGTGTAGGGAAAGCCTTTCCTTTTTTATTGTTATTAAACTTCTTCCATAGGTCATACCTCATTTCTCAATCGAATCTAGAGTCACTTCCCTTTCCATGCCCCCAACCCCACCCATGTCCCTGCACTCTGCCATACAAGTCCTGCATCTTTTTCTGAGTCTTTCCAGAGGTTTTTTTCCTATTCTTTTGTTGTTGTTCTCTCCAACTTGTATTGCTACAGTATATATATACATATATATATATATAGTTATATATGCATAACATATATACATACACATATCACTTGAATTGGAGGATTTTTTTTCCTAAAAGATGTCATGTTTACCTTAAGGTTCCTCCTTGGCAATCCCAAACAACCATCAATCCTGCACTTTTGCTCCACATTGGAGTCTTTCCCTCCCATGGTCCCCCGAATGAAGTCCAGTAAGCATGCATCCTTCCTTGATCCCCCTGTACTGGCCTCCATTATACAGCCCTTTCTAAATCAGATAGCAGCTGCATAGGAAATAAGATCAACAGTTGACAAATGGGATCAAACTCAAAAGCTTATGTACAGCAAAAGTAACAATCAAGGAAGTGAAGAGAAAACCCACAGAGTGGTTGTACCAGTTTACATTCCCACCTGCAGTGGATGAGTGTTCCCCTTTCCCCACAACCTTTCCAGTATTTGGTGTCTTGTGTTCTTGATCTTAGCCAGTCATATCTTAGTGAGATGATATCTTAGAGTGGTTTTAATTTGCATTTCTTTAATTATTAATGGTATTGAACACTTTTTAAGATATTTCTCAGCCATCTTTACTTCCTCATTGGTGAAGTCTCTGTTCAGCTCTTTACTCCATCTTTTGAGTATGTCATTTGTTTTCTTTGTTTTTTGAGTAGTTTATGTACTCTGGATGTTAATTCTCTGTCAGATGTAACACCAACATATATATGTTATACACTCCCACAGAATTCAGAGATTGTATTCAAAATTAACTTTTTAAATCTTTATTATTATGATATAAATGGACTTTTTATTTATTTAATTAAAATTTTTTTATTAATTTTTATTTATTTCTGTATGTGTATGAATGTACTGTCTGCATGCAAGTCTGTGCACCCGTGTCGTGCAATGCCGCAGAGGTCAGAAGAGGGTCTCGGATTCCCCTGGAACTGGAGTTCTCCCAGAATTGGAGTTTCAGATGGTTCTCAGCCACCATGTGGGTGCTGGGGATCGAACCCGGGTCCTCTGCTAGAGTGGTCGGCACTCTTAACCGCTAGGCCATCTCTCCAGCCCCGATATAAATGGACTTTATGAGAAAGTGTTAATACATGTCATTCCTATGATCCACACATATGACAGGAAACAAATCATGAGATTCTTTGGGGGGGGCAATAAATGTATCCAAAGATAGTTTATCCTACATCAGTGTAGGAACATACTCTTAAACTCTGAGAAATGTCTTGTGGGTTATAAACTTGTGGGTTATAGTTATCTTAACTATAAAATCCAAGGTCTCTGTAAGATTGTGATTACAGTTGTTTAATTAAAAAACTGGGAGAGTGCACAGAGCTTAGATCAGGGATTTCCCAGGACCACCTGAAGCACAGGTAGGAGCCGGGCACTTGAGCGAGGCAGATTGCTTGATATTCATATCTAGCCTCTTGGATAATTCTCTCATTGGTTTGATTCAATCTTCTTGTGTGGCTGTGGGAGCAGTGTTGTCCTGCTACCTGGTATAAAAGGTTGGCCTGCTGACACTGTGAGGTTTTTAGGAGACCTTCCCACTCATGATAGCCTCAAAAACAATAAAATACCTAGGAACAAACCTAACAAAAGACACCAAAGATCTCTACAACAAAAATTTTAAACCCCCGAAGAAGGAACTTGAAGATACCTGAAGATGGAAAGAACTCCCATGCTCATGGATTGGAAAAATTAATGTAGTAAAAATGTCCATTCTACCCAAACTAATATACAGATTTAATGCAATACCAATGAAAATCCCCAAGAGTTTCTTCACAGGCTTGGAAAAAATTCTTAATTTCATATGGAAAAATAAAAGACCCCAAATAGACAAAGCAACCCTGAGTGAAAAGATCAATACAGGGGGGATCTCTATACCAGATTTCAAAGTATCCTACAGGGCTACAGTCATAAAAACAGCTTGGTACTGGCACAAAAACAGACCTGTTGACCAATGGAACAAAACTGAAGATCCAAACTTGAGAACATACAATTTCAGCCATCTCATATTTGACAAGGGGGCCACAAAGGCGCAATGGAGAAAAGACAGCATCTTCAGCAAGTGGTGTTGGCAAAACTGGATAACCACTTGTAGAAGAATGAAATTAAACTCCTACCTCTCACCCTGTACAAAAGTCAACTCCAGATGGATTGATGAACTCAATATGAAACCCAAAACTCTGAAGGTGCTAGAAGAAAAAGTTGGAAGCATACTACAAGTCATAGGAGTAGGAAAAGACTTCCTAAATCAGACAGAAGCTGTGCAAGTGTTAAGGTTGACAATTGACAAATGGGAACTCATTAAACTCAAAAGCTTCTGTACATCAAACGAAACAATCAAGGAAGTGAACAAAAATACCACAGAGTGGGAGGAAACCTTCACCGCAGATACATCTGAGAAAGCATTGATTTCCAGAATATATAAACTACTCAAAAAACAAAGAAGAAAACAAATGGCCCACTCAAAAGATGGAGCAAAGGGCTGAACAGAGACTTCACAAGTGAGGAATTAGAGATGGATGAGAAACATCTTAAAAAGTGGTCAGTATTGCTAATAATTAAGGAAATGCAAATTAAAACCACTTTAAAATATCATCTCACTCCAGTAAGACTGGCTAGGATCAAGAAAACAAATGATATCAAGTGCTGGAGAGGTTGTGGGGAAAGGGGAACACTCATCCACTGCTGATGGGAATGTAAACTCATATAGCCACTATGGGAAGCAGTGTGGAGAACCCTTGGAAGACTTGGAATGAACTTGCCACCTGACCCAGCCATACCACTGCTGGGTATGTACCCACAAGACTCATGTTACCACAGAGATACATGCACAGCCATGTTTATTGCAGCTCTCTTCACAATAGCAAGGAGCTAGAACCAATCCAAGTGCCCCTCAACTGAACAGTGTATAGAGAAATTGTGGTACATCTACACAATGGAATTCTATGCAGTGGTAAAAAAAGATGACATCATGAACTTTGCAGGTAAATGGATGGAGCTAGAAGATATCATGCTGAGTGAAGTAACACAGTCCCAGAAAAACAAATGACAAATGGTATCTTTCATCTGTGGATGCTACCACCAATTACCTAATTGTATGGCAAACTAAGCAACATTAATGCGATCTGAAAAGAACTATGCTCTTATATTGTAGAATCTCTTAAAAAATAAACAAAAAAACTGGGAGGGCTTAAAATTATCTTCAGTATTAAGAGTTACTGATTTAAAGACATTATTTAGAGGAAAAACATGTGACTTAGATGTTTTGGTACCTCCTCTGCACATAACTGTTAGGCATAGAATTGCTCAAAATATTGCTGATAAAAGAAAAAGAAAAGAAAAAAGATTTTCTACTCAATATTAATTAACAACTATTTGCTAGTTAACAATGGATGGCAAAAACTGTTGAAAAGTTGGACTTGGTGGCTAAGTGATCCTCTTTGGTAGCCAATTCAGAAAGGGTATTGAATACTATATGGAAGAAATAATACTTCTCAGAACTCTTAATCTCTTACAGGCACATCATTTGGAATTTAATATGAAACTATTAGGTGTACAAATATATATGATCAAAAATCAACTGAAAAGGGAAAAAATAGGGTACAAGCTCAGAGTTTGAAATAAAAATAGCTAACACTGAAAAAAAGGAATGAATAACAATTTTACAGACGACTAGAAGGCAGAATGGAAATATGGAACTGAAAACTCAGTGTAACCTAAAACATTTATAGCCCATGAATAAGTTAAATGACAAATTATATACAGCCAATAAAAGTACTAATTAATTATAAGATAGCTGTGTTGATATTTGAAGATTTAGTTAACAAAAACATGACTAAAATCAAAAGTAAAATTTTTGGAATTAACATACAGTTCATTTTCAGATGTTACATGTGTGACATATATATATATTATATATATATTATATATATATATAACATATATATTATATGTATAATATATATGTTTATATGTATAATATATAAGTATTATATATAATATATTATACATATAATATATATATATGTATTATATACTATATATACATTATATGTATATATCCCTTACATATACATATATATATTGTATATATAGTATATATTATATACATAGACGTGTATTGTATATATGTATATAATTATAGATAACATATATATATCTGTATATACGATTATATAGCATATAATATTTTACAATATATAATATGTAATACTAAATATATTATTATATTATATGTATAATTTATATTAATATATAATACTTATATATTATACATGTAAACATATATATTATACTAAATATTGTATATAGGTTTAATAATCTAAATCGCTCCGGTGTGTCTACTTGGAACCTCCCATATCCAACGCCGTCCCCAGCCCTGCCTTGACTGTCATTGGACCCGTAAGGCTGGCCAAACGTTGGTCATTTTGCTCCGTGACAGGGTGAAGCTCCACGCCTCCCCCATCAGGTTTCCTGGACCTCCATCCTGCTCCTCAGGTCCTCTTGCCCTCCCTTGCCTTCCAGTCACTGTCCCTAGTCACTGGTAAATCTTAGCTCTTTTCTGCTCCACAGTATCCTCATCATCAGGCTCTTTACCCCCATCCCAACCTAGGCCCTGGCACCCATGTTAACTCACTACTCACCTACACTCCAAAAAACTCCAGGTCTCCCAGCTCCTTCTCAAGCCTAGCCCCTTTACAATGACTTTCAATCCCATGTTTCTCCATCTCAAGCTTATCTTATACTGCCCATAAATATCCCTGTAGTCCTCCTCCCCATTAACCTTTCTCCAAGGAGCTATATATTACCAGTTCTTCTTAGCCCCCCCCAATACTCCTCCAGTCCATCCCCATGCCTTGCTAAAAACAAATAAATGCATGAAGAGTTTGGATAGTTAGTATGCATGAAATGTACACTTTGCTCCTGGACATATTTTCTCCTTTTTCCCAAGTGGGAAAATTTCAAATTTCCAAATTCCACTACTCCAAATCCACTGGCTTGGGGTTTACTCTATGGTAAGCCTGGCTCCCTAGAGGCTGAAAAAAATGACTTTCACTTTTAAATGTACACTTGGGCTCAAAATTTAAGGCACAATTTAAATAAAAATATTAAATAAACAAATGATTACATAATTTAGAGTTAAAATTCACCCAATTTGTTTACTTTTTTCCAAATTAAGTTGACAGGATTAGTAAATAGCACTCTTTAACAAATGCAGAGACAAATGGTAAAGTAAGAAAGCTGGGGGGCTGGAGAGATAGCCTAGTGGTTAAGAGTGCCAACTGCTATTGCAGAGAACCCAGGTTTGAGCTCCAGCACCCACCTGGTGGCTGAGAACTCTCTGTAACTCCAATTCCAGGAGAACTCCAGTTCCAGGGGAATCCGAGACCCTCTTCTGACCTCAGAGGCATTGCACTTCATGGGTGCACAAACCTGCATGCATATAGTAAATTCATACACATGGAAAATAAATAAATAAAATTAAAACAAAGAAAGAAAGCCTGGGTCGCTCTCCATTTTGTCTCTAGATTGAAGACGGCGGCACCTGCAGAGAGCTCAGCACACCACTAGGGTTACAAGTAAAACCTCCACACAAATCAGACTCTTGCCAGCAGGGATTCATCTCAGACGTGAGCAGACATTTAAGGATGATCCCCAAAAGAAGATTCTAGACTCTCCTACCAAGCCTTTCTAAGGGACACCCACAGAACTGAACAAGGACACTGTCCATTTTCATCAAGCCACACAAGATGTCAGGAAGAGTGAAGAGGTATAACTCCGGCAGGGGTCCCAGTTTCATTCCAGAAGACGTCCTGCACTATGATTTACAATTTGGGACAGTTGAAACTCACTCTGCCTAGTACTTCTGCATACTATGAAACTCATAAATTCATTTCCTGATTAAGGCATCATTAACATGGCATCACCCCCTGGAATTATGAAATTCTTTGGTGGCCTTGAAAGACAGAGTCACACCAAACCAAGTACAATGAGACAAATGAATCCTCAAACCTGGATTTAGCAATTGATATTACTTTATCATTAATAATATGATCTAGCAAATGATAAGATGCAGCAAATGGAAAAATCATGCATAGGCCAGGGCATACAAATAGTGCTGCATACCTTCTGTGACTCTGGGAGAGACTCTTAGGTATTTATAAATTCTGTCAGCTTTGTTAATGCTCTGTATATTTCATTCAAGAAAGTGAAATAATTTTCTTTAGTGAGTTTTTAAAAAAAAACTTTCCTGACAGAATGGAGGGCAAACATTTAGAAAGTCTGAGCGAAGGGTTTCACCGCGTTTTTCCTTACAGAAGAACAATGCAAGTATTGCCATGGTTGTGGCTACCCTGGGGGTGTGCGCTAGCGTGGGAGGTCTGTGGTGAAGGATAACATGGCCCCAAAGGTTGGAGATCACATCTGACCAAACGATGAGACCCATTGAGTAAAGAAATGCAACACACATTTATATACCACGGAACATTACACGTGTATCTTTGGTGGATGCCAAGTTTCCCATCCACTAAGGAAAATCTAAATTTAAAACATCTAAATTACTTCATTGAGGGCTGAGAGATGGTCTCAGCGGTCGGGTGCCGACGACTGTGGGTGGAGGATGGCCTAGGGGTTAAAGCCCCGACTCCTTGCGAAGGACCCGAGTGTTGCATTCCCAGCACCCACATGGCGGCTGAAGAACCGTCCTGAAACTCCAATCCAGGAGAACTCCAGTGTCCAGGGAGAATCGGAGACCCTCTTCATGACCCCCGGCAATTGCACGACACGGGTAGCACAGACCTCATGCAAAAAGATATAGTTCATACAAAAATAAAATAAATAAAAAANAAAATCAATGGCCTTTCTTTACACCAAGAACAAGCAACTGGAGAAAGAATTCAAAGAGACCTTCCCACTCACAATAGCCTCAAAAACAATAAGATACCTAGGAACAAACCTAACCAAAGATACCAAAGACCTCTACAACAAAAATTTTAAACCCTTAAAGAAAGAAATTGAAGAAGACCTCAGAAGATGGAAAAACCTCCCATGCTCATGGATTGGGAAAATTAACATTGTAAAAATGTCCATTTTACCAAAACTCTTGTATAGATTTAATGCAATCCCAATCAAAATCCCCAAGAGTTTCTTCACAGGCTTGGAAACAAAAGTTCTTAAATTCATTTGGAAAAACAAAAGACCCCGAATAGCCAAATCAACCCTGAGTGAAAAGAGCTACACAGGAGGGAACTCTATACCAGATTTTAAAGTATACTACAGGGCTATAGTCATAAAAACAGCCTGGTACTGGCACAAAAACAGACCTGTTGACCAATGGAACAAGTCACATATATTCTCTAGCATTTGTTTATTGCAATACCAATCTCTTTTATATGAGTATATATCCCGATGTAAAAGCAGAAACCATTAAAATGGAAAGGAAACACAACAGTGAAGGGAAATAAAGAACTCAAAATTTGGGGATACTAAGGAACAGATGTAGGGGGGAAGTGGGAGTGTTCATCTGGAAGTGGAGGAGGGAGGAATATGTAGGTGTCTGTCCATTCAGGAGATGGGCAATTGTGGAAGACAGGTGTTATTGGGGGTTGATGATAATAAGGGCATTTTGACAAGGATAACGGAAAGAAAGGAGAACTTAATGGAGCTTGGGAGTCTAGGAAAGGCAGAGAGAAATGTGTTGGCTCTGGATCACCGTAAGAAATGTATATATGGTGTCTGAAGATGAATGCATGTGTAGACCTGGGGGCTGTGTGACAATGAGCACAGTACCAGACAGGAGAAAACCCCCCTCCCCTTCAAGGATTAGTCAGAATATTCCAAGAGACTCACAAGGTAACTCAAGCTATTTCTGGAGCCTTGGTCAGCTCCCAGAACTCTAATATAGACCCTACTGCTGAAGAGAGGACACAGTTTGGACACAGGGCTTAGAGCAGTGAAACAGGAACTGATCTGAAAGCCTTCTACCTGAAGTCTAGCTCTCATTGTTCTAGAGGATATAGCAAGTCACTAGGGAGAAAATCAATCAATGGTCAAACCCAGCCCTAAAGCCTAATAACCATAACAATTGGCACAGAAAATACCTCTATTGGTGCAGTAATGTCATTGTCATCTGGGAGTAATCAACTGCTATCAGATTGAACTTTAAAGCCCTTTCAGTAGGAGTAAACTCTTGTGTTATTTTAATTATTTTTTATTTTATTTTTTGGTCTTTTTGAGACAAAGTCTCCTGAATCCCCAGCTGTCCTTGAACTCACAGAGAACTGCCTGCCTCTGCCTCCCTAGTGCTGGGATTAAAGGTGTGTCACCAATTTTTTTAATTACAGGAAATAAATAAGAAAATTAGAAATAAGAAACTAGAAAATAAAACATAGAATAGAAAATAAACATGTGTAAGAGACATATGAAGCATGTTGGAATGTTACCTTTTACTTATACTTGTGCACCAAGAGGCAGAACAAATATTGTATGTGTACATATTAACATATTGGCCAAAATACTTAAAATCACAAGTTCAAGAGAAGATAAATCTTAAGAACTAATTTAAAATCAAAACTAGTAAGAAAACAAACTAAAATGGAAAGAAATCTTCAAAGGTACAAAAGAGGAAAATATACATCACAGATTTATTAAACAAGGTCATCATCGCATGCTGATTTTCAATAGAAACAATGCATGCCAGGTGGCAATGGAATGGAAATTTGAGCACACTGGAAGGCAATAACTACTGCCTGCAGTTTATACCGAGTAATCAATTTAGATAGTCGGAATCCAGAAGAGTTATCTTAAAAGGGAAAGTAAAGCCACTCCTCAAGAATAAGGGAAACAATAACAGAAAGTACAGAAATGTAGGTCAAGATGACAACTGACAAGAGGGGGAGTCTCCATAAATAATAACAGATTTAGGCTACAGATAGGAGTCATGAGAATCAAGTGAAACTGAGCAATGAATTAATGACTAAAGGATCACTGTTATATAAGCTGCTTAGAAAATTCAGAGAAGATAACAGCTACACCAAGAAATTTGAACTCGGAGTATCTGTACCCAAGATAGAGTAATGACATGACACCACGAACTATTGAGCACCTGTAACTTCTGGGAGTGGCAGACTTGATTTTCTACAAACATGTGATGCTAGATAGGTTAACCAGGCTCCAGTGAATGAACACACCTCAATGGGTACCTGAAGCCACAAACTTGGCTTGACAGGCCTTAATATATTGTATAACATATGTGAAATACAGGGCTGGAGAGATTGAAGCCACAAACTTGGCTTGACAGGCCTTAATATATTGTATAACATATGTGAAATACAGGGCTGGAGAGATGGCCTAGCAGTTAAGAGCCTTCTGTCTCTGCAATACAATGTTGAATCCTTTGAGTATATGCCAAAGAGTGATATAATCAGATAATATAGTAGATCCATCTTATTTTTTAAGAGTTCTCCACATTGATTTCCTCAGTGGATGCACCAATTTTGCAAAGTCACGAGAAGTAATGAGGGTTCCCATTCCCCCATATCAACACCAACATTTGGTATCATTTGATCTCTTGATCTCAACCATTGGTTGAGGTTAGATGAAAATTTAAAGCGAGTGCACAGAGCTTAGATAGGGGATTTCCCAGGACCACCTGAAGCACAGTTAGGAGCCGGGCACTTTAGCCATGTGGATTGTTGGATAATTCTATCATTGGATTGTTGGATAACTGTATCATTGGATGGTTGTATAATTGTATCATTGTTTTGCTTGGATGTGGGGGCAGAGTCACACTGCCAGCTGGTATAAAAGGTGGGCCTGTTGCCACTGTGAGACTTGAGTGCACAGAGCTTAAATCCAGGATTTCCCAGGACCACCTGAAGCACAGAGTACCAGGGACGTGGGCTAAGCAAGGCCTCCCCCACCCCAACTGAAATTATTACTGAGGGAGTGTCCAGTGCAACCACAATAGTGATTCTGAGGCACAAGGCAAAGCAATAAATAAATGAAACAGTGAACCTGAGACACCTCCAGTCCCTCATCAAACAACCTAGAGAAACTGACTGGCAGGAAGCAGAGTGAGCACAGTGCTCAGCAGGGTAGTGACTGGATTGTTCCCTACCCAATTTTTTTGAGAACCTTCAGAACAGAAAGGGAAGAGTGAGTTAGGCTTCCAATATATAAACAAAATTGAAAGCCTGAAACCTAGACAAGTCAACACTCAATAAACAAGGAGGAAAAAAAAAAAAACCAAAACAAAAAACAAAGGCATCAGAAGGAGGCAAGCAAAGCAAGCTTTCAACACAGTGAAGAAGCATTTGGGATTCACATCAGAATACAGGCAAAGGGAAGCCTACATGCCAGGGGCACAACAAAGGGACAACATGGGAAAGGTGCAGGATAATTCCACACTAGGCTCTACCAACCCTGTGAGAGATTCCTACAATGGGATCTCCGTGGGGGTGGCCCAGAACACAGATCTTAGAGGAACAATTGTGGACATATTCAAAGAATATAAAGAACAAGTCAGAGAACTAAGGAGAGAGAATGAAAAACTCAAAAAGCACCTAGAGGGAGAGAATGACAAATGCCAGAAAGACATAGAGGGAGAGAATGAAAAATTCCAGAGGAATTGGAAAAACTGAAAAGATCTCATGCTGAAATAAAAAAGGAAACCAACCAGTGAAACAAGGACCTAAAAGAAGAGACTGAGAAGCTCCAAAAGGAAGTGGAAATACTAAAGAAATCACAGGATGAAATTAAAAAAGAAATCGAACACTCATCCAATCAAGAGGAAAGGAACAGAAAAAGCCTCAGAAGTAGAATGGAGGTTGCAGAAGAAAGAATATCAGACCTGGAAGATAACACAGAACAACTAAAAACCTCAAGTAAAGATCATGAAAAATTTACCACAGAGATACATACACAGCCATGTTTATTGCAGCTCTCTTCACAATAGCAAAGAGCTGGAACCAACCCAAGTGCCCCTCAGCTGATGAGTAGAGAAAATGTGGTATATCTACACAATGGAGTTCTATGCAGTGGTAAAGAAAGGTGACATCTTGAACTTTGCAGGTAAATGAATGGAAGTAGAAGATACAATGTTAAGTGAAGTAATACAGTCTCAGAGAAACAAATGAAGAATAGTATCCCTCATCTGTGGATACTAATGCAAATTACTGAGTTGCAAGGCAAACTGAGCAAAGTTAATGTTATATTCCTCCTGTTCTGAAACCAACTGTGCACTTATATTGTGAATCCCTTAATAGGTTCTAAAGTGAAGCTACCATTTATTTTCAGACTTAGAAATTTTTGGTATGTGGGTGGAGGTTATGTATGCATATTTTAGAGTAATATAAGATCAAAACAATGAAGAAAAATTACTTTGTCATGACATTATATCTAACTACACTATTTATTTTATGGGAATGCTTCTTAGTTTTTCTTATACAAGGCTGCTTCAGCTTTTGTCCAAGCCTTTTGTAAAATATTATACAGTAGTTAAAAGTATCTGGCTGGCATAACTTAGCCTTTCTGGATGCTTAAGGACAATATTTAATGCCCATAGCAATTTGGCCAAGGGTCTTAAGGGATAACTTTGTTCCATGCCCTCAGAGTTCAACTAAGTCTCAGGGGACTGCATGGGGGCATCTCTTGAAATGTCCTGCAAATGTAAGTTACAAGTCTTCCTGTGCAGGGAGATCCACTAATGGGACTTCAGCCAGTGTCCAGTCTATAAAGAGGAAAGTTCACTTATCCTTCAAAAAGGGAAGCCTGGTCTAGCAAGACCTGACTGTCCTTGAGTGGATGGAATTGGTAAATGAAAAGCCAAAAGGAGCCAAGAGCTCCCTGCCCGCCCCCCCCCCCGAAAAACAAACAAACAAACATGAATGACCCTTGAGGATCAGATCCTCAAGTGACCTTGAGAAAACAAAAACCTTGGTTAATCTGGACTAACTGTATGGCCTTAAACATCCAAAAGGAAAGTATAACCAGAAATAAATAAACAGTGAGGCTTGAGAAATTGTACTTCAGATATAAAACTCGAGATCTTAGTAAAAAGACAAAAAGTAAAAAAGAAAAAAAAAATAGCACAATTGTTTTGCCTGTCTTACTGGCAAGTGCAGCTACCCTGTGGCTGCCACCGCTTTTGCCATCCTTCAAAGACATGAGACACAGCTTTTCAACCTTTCAATATGGACTTAAGAGTCATTTCTCTCCATGAATCCTCCAAATCTTCAGTGCCAGATGGGGACTGCTGAGACATCCAGCTTGTGGACTGAGCTACTACTGGGATTTCAGCCTCTTCCGAGTATAAACTGCCATTGTTGGACTACCCAGGCTGTATCATGGAGACCAGTACAGGAAGATCAAGACAAGGACCTGGTGCTTACTGGACCTCATTTGGTGACCATGAGAAGGGAAAACCCGTGTGGAGCACAAGGGCAGAACTGATGGTGGTTTGAGCTTGCCAAGGTGGAGCCTTCAAACATGACATCTTTTACCTTAATAAAAAAAAATCATAAGCTGAAGTTGCTAAAACCTATGATATATGTTGCATGCATATGTGCATATTTTGGAGTGATGCATATTGGAAGGAATAATGACAACAACAGCAACAACACCAAAAACACTGGGTCAAAGAACTGACTGAAATGGTGAACTGCTGCTCGAAACAGTAATCTTCTGCATGGAGAATTTTGAGAGAGACTGAGAAAAAGATGAAAAACATGTTTGACAGAATGCATGAGCTCTGATGGGGTGGGGGACATTGAAGGGGCATGGGTCTAGATTTGATTGGAAATTTTGTATGAAACGCACAAAGCAGCAATAAAAAATTGGCTTTGGAATAAAAAAGAAATTTTAAAGCAATTTTGGTTTGCATTTCCCTAATTACTAAAGATATTGAACATTTTTTAGTGTTTCATAGCCATTTTTATAACTTTTGAAAGCTCTGTTTAGATCTATAGTTCATTTTTAATTGGATCATTGTTTTTTTAATTCTTGTTCTTTTGAGTTATTTATATATTCAAGGCATTGATCTTCTGTCAATGATTTTATCCCACTCTGTGGCTTTGCTTTTTAGTTTAATGAGATCCCATTTGTTGATTGTTGGCCTTATTTCTTGTGCAACTCATGTCTGATTTTTTGCAAATACTTCATGTAATATATATATATATATATATATATTATTTTTAAATATTAAAAAAAAGAAAGTCCTTTCCTGTACCATGTCTTTTAGGATACTCCCCAAGGGTTCTCCTAAAATTTTCAGTATTTCATTTTTCACATTGAAGTCTTTGATCCATTTGAAGTTGAGTTTTGTGCAGGGTGATAGTTATGGATCCTACTTCATTCTTCTACATGTGAAAAACCCAGTTTTCCCAGCACCATTTGTCTTTCCTCCAGAGTGTGTGCTTGGTGCCTTTGTGAAATACCAGTTGGCTGGTAATGCATATGCTCATTTGGAGGTCTTTTCTTCCGTTTTGTTCCATTGATCTATATGTCTGTTTTTGTGCCAATATCATCCTGTTTTAATGACTAGAGCTCTGTAAGATACTTTGAAATCTGGTATAATCCCCCTAGCACGTTTTTCCTGCTCAGGTTTGCTTTAACTGTCCTGTTTTGTGTTTCCATATGAATTTTAAGATGCTTTTTCTAGTTCTGTGAAAAATGTCATGGGATATGGATTAGAATATCATTTAATCTATAAATTACTTTCAGTAGGATGGACATTTTCACAATATTAATTTTACCAATCCATGAGCACAGGAAATCCTTCCACCTCCTTGTGTCTTTTTCAATCTCTTCAAGTATTTAAAGTTTGTCTCTATTGTCTTTAAGTTGATTCTTAGATACTATATTTTAGATATTATTTTTTGAAGCTACTGTGAATGGGAGTGTTTCCATGAACTCTTTCTCTAATTGTTTATCATTAGTCTATAAGAAAGCTACTATTTTTTGCAAGTGGATTTTGTGTCCTGCCACTTTACATAAAGTGTTAATGGTTTCTATAAGTTTATTGGTAGAATTTGGGATCTTTTATGTGTATAATCACCTGAAAATAGAGATAATTTGATTTCTTCTTTGAGAATTAATATACCTTTAATCTCCTTCTCTTGTCTTCTTGCTCTAGCAAGAGTTTCAGTCACTACATTGAAGATGAATGAGTATTGCAGACAGCCTTGTCTGGTTCCTGATTTTAATGACAATCCTTCAAGTTCTTCTCCATTTAAAATGATGTTGGTGTGTGTTTGTTGTATGTAGCATTAATTATGATGAAGAATGCTCCCTCTTTTCCAGTTCCTTTTAGGACATTTATCATGAATACATGACAGAATTTTAAAAAGCCTTTCCTGCTTCTATTAAGATGATCACATAGTTTTCTTTAAGTTCCTTTGTATGACTTATTGTGTTTACTGACATATATATTTATATATTTAACCATCACTGAATCTTTATAATAATGCTGACTTAATCATGGTGGATGATATTTTTTCTGCATTTTCTGCATGCAATTTGTGAATACTTTGTTGAGAATTTTTGAATCTATGTTCATTATGGATATGGGCTCTTAGTTTTCTTTTTGTTGACTCTACCAGTTTGTGGTATCCAGAAAAGACTCACTTCATAGAAGGACTGTGGGAATTCTCCCTCTGTATCTATTTTTGGGGGAATAATTTAAGTGTTGATCTTCTTTGAAGGTCTGGAAAAGTTCTGCTGTGAATTGATCTGGACCTGGGCATTGTTTTTGTTGGGGGTTTTACATTACTATTATAATTTCCTTATTGGTAATTGGCCTTTTGTGGGTTATATAAGAAAGCTAGTTAAGCATGAATGTGTGAGCAAGTTAGGAAAGAGCATCCCTCCACGCTTCTACCTTCAGGCTCCTGCTTGAGTTCTCTCCTGATTTCCTTCAGTGACTGAGTGTGACTTGGAAGGAAAAGTCAAATAAATCCTTTCTTCCTATCAGTTCTTCTTGGTCATTGTGTGTGTGTCACTGCAACAGAATGAAACCATAACAGCAACTACAGAATAGGAGAAAATATTTGCTAGCTGTATATCTGACAGAGGAATAATATGTAGAATAGATAAAGAATTTTAAATTAAACAATGTGTGTTCAATGTCATTTGAATATTTTTATTTTCTAGAATTTTGTCCTCCATTAAGAAAGTATTTATTCTTTACTAGTCTAACAATATTCATGAGAATAACATCCTGCCTTCCTGATGGCTCCTATCTTTATTAATTAAATGCAGTGCAGTGATATGACCTCTCGTTTAGAAAGCTCGTTCTTGATTTACAGCTGTTTTGGCAAATAGATCTTTTCTGTGATGAATCAAAATTAGGTCTTTAGTATTATTGACACATTCATGCTAGTTCTGCCATCACATATAAGTGATGTTGCTCCAGGGACCTTCCAAATTCTGAATTCAGGAAGCACAGATCTTCTGGTACTCAATTAATAGCAGTTGTTTCACTAGTTAGAGAAAGCATGACAAAGTATCCTGCTATTAATGACAAAAATATGATTCCTTCCTCTGTGAATTCCATTAAATATAAGATAGCCATCTTTACTAGTGGAATCTCCCTAGGTTCTGCCAGTGTAAAATAGATGAGCAAAGTATACATTCACACCTACGGAAACTCTTGCTCTAATGCAGGAAGATAAATGTGAGAAAACATACCAGGTGATAAACCATGCTATAATACACAAAATATTGAGCATGTTGACATGGAGATAAGGATCGAACTAGTAGAAGGGGATATGGATAAGAGAAATGTTCTATGTGTGAGTAAGAAGGAAGGGGCATTGGCAGAGACATCATCTTGAGAAGTGTGGAAGCTGGAACATGCCTAGTGATCTTCTTATGCTGGTCAAAATAGTGCTTTTCCAAAGAGACTCACTGTCTAATTCCCAAAACCCATCGCTATCTACCTTACATGGAAAAGGGACACCATGCCTGTGAGTACAGGGATTTTAGAATGGAAGCATTATCCAACGAGTGTGGGTCAATACACTTATAGGGTCTTTATGAAAACAAAGAACACAAGGTCAGTCATAGAGAGCTTGAAAGTGACATGTTGCTGACTTTGAAGTGGAAGAAATGGACTCATGAACCAAGGAATTCAGGCGGTCTCTAGAAGCTAGAAAAAGAAAAGATACATATTCTCCATACAGCTTCACAAAGGGACCAAGTTCTTTTTTTTTAAGTTCTTTTGTTGTTCTCTCCAACTTGTATTGCTACAGTATATATACATATATATATATATATATATATATATATTTTATATACATACATACATACATACATACATACATACATACATATCACTTGAATCAGAGGACTTTTTTTTTCCTAAAAGTGTCATGTTTTCCTTAAGGAAGTGCTGGAAGTTTCCTCCTTGGAAATCCCAAACAACCATCAATCCTGCACTTTTGCTCCACATTGTGGTCTTTCCCTCCCATGGTCCCCCGAATGAAGTCCAGCCCTTGATTCCCATCTACTGGCCTCCATGATATAGCCTAAGTAGTCCAACAATGACACTCTATATTCTGATGAGCTGAAATCCCCTTAGCTGTTTAGTCTACAAGCTGGGTATCTCAGTAGTCCCCATCTGGGATTGAAGGTTTGGAGGATTCTTGGAGAGAGACTCAGAAAAAGATGCAGGACATGTATGGCAAAATATAGGGACTCAGGTGGGGTGGGGGGCATGGAAAGGGAAATGACTCTAGATTTGATTGAGAAATGATGTATGACTTATGGAAAAAGTTTAATAAGAATTAAAAAATTGAAAAAAAAAACCCAAAGGGACCAAGTTCCAAACACCTTCACCTAAGTCCAGTATGATTAATGTTGCAATTTGGTACTCTAAAAGAATAACATAAGTTGAACTCTAGTCTGTTCAGGTTGTTTCCCTTCATGGGTTGACAGCTTATCCAGTGATACCTTTTTAGTCATACTAACAAAGCACAAGCAATTGGATGTACAGGCATTTAAGCAGTACTAATTATTATGTCAAGCTAAGCTGTGAGCATAGACACAGATGCTTGGATGGTATGCTAATCCGCAAACTGTGGTTTCTCTATAAAGGGTGACAAGTTCTTATTGTGGCTTATAACATCTCCTAACCACTAGAGGACATAAGCTTGTGGCATCCGCTGTGAGTTATTCCTCCAAGGAGAGAGCTAATAGCCAAATAGATTTGGGATATATATAGACACTTGGCTGCCACTGTTGCACAGTATCTCCAGGCTGTTGAGGTGTAGCTGATATTGACGGAGGAGTCTTGCTTGTCTCAGGGAGACCAATATTTTGCTGTATTGCTTTAGTGGCCTTTGGTAACGCTCTCTAGCATTTCAGAGGCCAGTTGTACGCTAGCAAGTGACGTCTCATAACATTTTTCATGCTCACACCAGGTCTTCGACAACAGGGACTTACTGCCTTTCTCCTTGCATATATCCCATTTATAGGCAAAAGGCCTTTATAATTGGGGGGGGCGGGTTTGAATCCCCTAGCCAACATCTCCTAGGCAGAATAATTCATTGCTGATGTCAGAGCTTTCCTGTAGTAATATATTTTGCTTAATTACACAGCTTATAAACACTTTACTATTGAATTTGGCTCTAGATAGAGAATTATCCTTTCACAGTTCCTATGCCTATCAGTCAATTAAAAAAGGGTAGTTATGCCTATTTTATAGGAAATTACCACTGTAACAATTGGCTCTAATTTACAGTTAGGGAGTGGTTTCATTACCATCATGTTTTTCTTTTTCCTATAAAGGGGAGAGGTAGGAAGGTTTCTCAGTATCTGGAAGGTAAACTTCATTAGGGCCCATTATAAACAGTTAACCCCAATAGAATTCAGAGAGATGCTCAGTGTCTGTGACTCAGGCAGTCTGAGGTTCCTCTTTCTTTAATGTTCAGATGGGTCAGCCTCTCTGCTGGCATTTCCCAGTCCATCCTGCACAGCCAAAAGTTGTACGTTTTCAGGCATTTAGATTGGTGTTTTTACCTGTGGGAACATACAAATCTCCTCCCATTGTTAGTTTCAAGATCTCAAAATTGAAAATTTATCAATAGGATTGGAACACAGAGTTTTCCATTTGTATCCCAGAAGGGATACTACCCCACCTCCCACCTCCCTGTTTTTGTTTTCTTAAATTTTTATGTTTTGACCTATAGATGCCTAAGTTGTATTATACCCATAAACAGAAGCCAAGGCATAAGTTTTCATTAAATTTACTCAAACTGTTTCTCATTGACCGTATGCTACTTATTTGGGAAGTAAATTTAAGCTTAATTCCTTTTAATTGTCCTACAAGTAAGAGAAAGTGTTGTGTTACAATGTGATGTTGTATAATTCAGGAAAATATAGAGACCATTTGTGTACAGACTAGAGTCCAAAGTGACAACTCCAAAGAAAATAGACTGTTTTCTTCTCTTGTGCCCCTTTCCCAAAGCCTAGGGAACAAATTGCGGAAGAGGAGGCGTGGAATAATGTAAGGGCTGTGGAGAGATAGGGGTGAATCATGAGACTACAGCAATATAGACTGGACTCTTAATTGATCAACATGCCTGTGCATACAAGCATCACCAATTGGACTATGGTAACCTTGGGTTGTTCAAAATTTGGACATAGATACTTGCAAAATGACCAATTACCTAATTGTATGGCAAACTGAGCAACATCAATGTTATCTGCAAACAATTGTGACATGACATGGTGTTTTTCTCCCTAAGTACTTCAGAATGTCTCTCTAACTAAAAATAGTAATTTTACATTAACAAATAAATTGGACAAAAGTCTAATATCTCGTTTTTTGTCTCCATAACTGCTTACCACTGGGGAACACTTTGGGCTCTGAGCTGTTTGGGGGTTTGAGCCACTGTTTTCTCCCCATCGTGAGGCTCTGTTTTTGTCTCGGTTTCCAAATGGAGCCATCCATCCACCTGTAAGAATTGGTGAGTCGAGAGTCAGCCTTTCCTCCTCTGAGGTAAATTTTCTCAGATATTGTGCACAGATCTGATTTATTGAGGAGCTCCTTTGGGGTCCTTCACTGCAGCCTGAGCATGGACTGTCAGCTCCTTTTAGCTAATGCTACTCATCTTGAAAACAGGCAATGTTGACCTGAACACTTTTAAGTTTTCCATAAATCCTTTAGTGCTGGTTAGGTGTAGGTTTTTGTTTTTTCTTTTTGAGACAGGGTCTCCCTTTAGTCCCAGCTGGCCTGGTGCTTGCTATGTAGACCAGGGTGGCCTTGAACTCACAGAGATCGGCCTGCCTCTGCCTCCCAAGTGCTGGGATTAAAGGTGTGGACCACCAAGCCCAGCATTGTTTTGTATCTTTTAATTGGGTTACAATCTAGCAAGTTTCCATATGGTATGTGAGAAGTAATTCTTTCTGTGGTTACTCCTTACCCCCTTTTCCCTTAATCTCCCAAGCCCTACTTCCTGGATAACCCTTTCTGCTTCTAGCATCCCCCTTCTCTGCTTTCCTTTTACCTCTGTTCTATTCTCATCCTCTAATCCCAGTGTCCACTTCCTGGCTTCCCAACTCCCACAGGTACACCAGGTTAAATAAAACTGAAGAGTCAAAGGGAGCATTGAGATATGAGAGAGACCATGCAGTGTTTGTTTATCTGGGTCTGGGTTACTTAACTCTGTTTAATTTTTTTCTAGTTCTATCAATTTACAGGCTAATTTCAAATTTTCACTTTCCTTTACAATAGAATAAAATTATATATATTCTAAAAATTTTATTTTTATTTGTGTGTGTCTGGGTGAGTGTGTGCCACGAGTGTGGGGTGTGCTTGTGGATGCCACATGTACGGGGTCTATCTTATATATCTATATATAATTTTATTCTATTGTAAAGGAAAAGGGAAAAAATAACTTGAAAATCACCTACTCGTTTTTGTTTTTGTTTTAAAAAAAAAAAAAAAAAATTAAACAGAGTAAGTATTCGTAAACCCAGACCCAAGATAAAACCAACACTGCATGGTCTCTCTCATATCTCAATGCTCCCTTTGACTCTTCAGTTTTATTTAACCTGTGTGATGTAACTTACACTGTGGGGAGTTGGGAAGCCACCAGATATCAAAAACTAGATGGAGAAACTGGGATTTGNTATATATATAATAAAAAAGAATAAGATAAGTTATGCTGTTTTCAACCCTAAGACTATGGTGGATGCTGTAGCAGCAATGAAAATCTAACAATGTAGAAGAGCATGTGTAAAGGGTCAGGCGAGTGTGATTCTGTGTGCATGGAGGGGGGAGCCATAAAGAAAAGGGAGGTGGGACATGATCCACTGGGAACAACATTGGGGCTGACTGTGTAGAACCTCATACCAACAGAGGTCTGAAATTTCCCTAGAGAATGAGATCAGCTAGCCTTCCATGTATTTCTTTGTTCTGGTTCTTCCTTTAAGGTTCCTATTTGGAAACTATATATGTCATCCTCCTATGCAGAGGGAACTTCGTGTTGGACTCTGACTTTCATCATAGTCTCAGTAGCCACTGTCATTCTAAACACACTCAGGTATACAATGATTTCGGAGTTGCTGAGCTCTTTAGGAATCACATCTAGTATCTATTTGTAAAAACATAGCCACAAACTTTGATAAAAAGCTATAAAACCAAAGAACAGGTAGCAATGATATTAATAAGAAAACTTAATTAGATTTTCAGAGCAGTAAAGGTTTCTTTGAGGTGTCATTCCCTCTTTCTCTTCTAGTTTCCTGTGTAACTCCCATTCTTTATTCTTATTTCCTCTATCATCACCTTGGTTAAAGAAAGTGGTCAGAATTACTATAGGGAGCTTGAGTGGGTGTGTTTAAAGTCTGTTTTTCTCAGTTAAAGGATTTTAAGTCAGGAGGACATAGAGGGAGGGTTAGACAGGGAGAAAGAGGGGGAGAGATAGCAATGCCTTGCTAGTGTAAAAAAAAAAAGAAGGAATATTATTAGTCCAAAAACCTACTGAAAAATAACACATGGAATATCTATCTCTATATGTCATGTGTGTGACTGGTTGCTACATAACAAGAAACAGTCCCAGACAGGAGAAACCTCCCTTTGAGTAGTTGGTCATGGTAGTCCAAGAGACTCCCAAAGTTACACAGGCTATTGCCACAGCTCTTCATTGCCTCCCAGAAGTTGAAGGTAAGACCTTATTCCTGAAGACAAGGCCTACTTTGGACACAGGATTTGGAGCAAAGGCGCTGGAACTGTCCTGGAAGCCATCTCCCAAGAAGGCTAGCTCTGACAGATTTATAGAGCATTATGCAAGTTGCTAAGGGAGAACATCAATAGATGGGTGGACACCAGCTTTAAGGCCTAATAATCAAAACAATGGCTGCTATAGTCAACTATATTGGGACAGTATCAGGACTTTTATTCTGGAACTAATCAGTGGCTACCTAATAAGATGTAAAACCCTCTCAATTGGGTGGAAACTCATGTCAGGCACTGTAATATAGCCAAATATGCCTGGCTGGATAGGTCATACATTATAAACACCAAGGCTGTCATATCCCTAGACAAGTCTCCTAGTCACCAGTCATCAAAGGTGCTTCTTTTACAACAGGTGAAGATTATTATAGAGTTGACCAACTATTTATACACAGAGATTGCCTGTGAACTGTCCAAGCCTAAATGCACATCTTCAATGCAACATCTATACCCAAGGCCCACAAAACATAGAACAAAAAGTAAAGAGAAGACTAATGCCTCTCTCAGCTCTCACCAGTGAAGCTCCCTCATTCAACAAATGGCCATGATCACAAAAGGACACAAATGGCCAAAATATAAAGAATAAGAGTCTGCAGAGTGTGGGTCCTTGGACAGGATTCCAGTATTAAACTTCCCCCACCCAGGGCTCAGGGATCTTTGCAGAAGAAGGGATAGAAAGATTCTAAGAGCCAGGGAGGAGGTGCATGAAGATATGGAAATAGGCTCCTGGAACTCACTCATATGATTCTACAGCAATGGAATCAGCATGCATGAGACCCAAGCAAACTCAAGCAGACAAACACCCAGCACATAACTGTGGAAAGGGGTAGCAGGCTCCAATTTTAGCTGAAGAGCTATTGGCAGTTGATTAATACTGGTTGAGGAAGAACTTGTCTTCTTAGGGACTCTACATGGGTTGGCTAGACTTCAGTAGATGAGCTTGCACTGAATGACATCTGGGGAAACTAACTTGACAAGGTCAAGGCTTAACCCAAATGGCAAGAGGCATTGATTCCAGTGTGGGGGAGGGGATTGCCAGTGGGGAAGGAGCATGAAGATGATTAAAGTGCTCTGTATGAAATGCACAAGACTTGACTAAAAAATTTACAAAAAAAGTCTGTCTTTCCTTTCCCAACTTTAGTCCATTTCCTCCACTGTTGATTTCTTTGTAAAAGAGACAGCTGGGTATGTGCGTGGCTAAATTCAGCAATCATGCTCTTAGAGAAGTTCCTAAAATAGAGAGCAGACCACCAAAAACTAGGTCTGGGAGAGGAAGGAGAATATTTGATACTAGAAGTCCTTGGAAGCATAAGAAAGGCTCTTTTTTGGATGTCAGCAAAATTTCTTTGGATTTGGAACCATTTCTGTGCTGTGTGCAGCAATGCAAAATGTGCTCAGAGTTTCACAATCACTGCGTGGTTTTCTGTGAAGTCACTGGTGGCCTCAACTCTCCAAATCACTTCCCAGTGAACACTTTGATCCTCTATGATATCAGGCTTGAGCCACTAATTGTTTCCAAGTGAATTTTGGCCTGCCAAGAGTCTGGGTGGTGTCTCTCATTGGACACAGTTATTTTCTTTGCACTTACATTTTTGTTTGCTCCTAAAATACACCAAAAAGTTATTAACAGTTAATCATTTCAATACAATCCAACTAAAAGGTGTTCACTTGTCTTGAAGCTAGCTACTCAGGTTCTTTCTTCATACAGTAGCTAACTGACAGGGGACACACTAAAGACTTGTGTCTCTCAAACTTCACTTTTATTTTGAGGAAACTTGCCTCTACCTTGGATGTCAAAGATGGAATGTGTGAGATTTGAAAATCATTCAGAAAAGTGGTTATAGAATCAAACATTCCAACTGCCTAATTATCTACAAAGTATGAATTAATTCTTTTTAAAACTTCTTCCTTATGCCCACAGCCAACAATTGAGCATGCAGTTATGTCTTCTGAAGTTTTCTTTTTTAATATATCAAATGTACAGTGTAGTCATGTTTCCTTCTCTCTATATATTTAATACCATTTCCCTAGAATAGACTAATTTTTTGGTCTCTCTTCCAATGTAAAATTGCTTCTTAAATTCTAATCTTTTTTTTCACTTCCAGATTCCAACATCAAGGTTTTCGTCTGTTAAGTTATCATGTTAATAATGTTCAGGTCTCATGATTATTCTATGAATTAAATGAAACAAATGCCAATATAACTCTATGACTGCCACTGATGAATTCCCAGGTACAGAAATTAGCAAAAACAAAATGTCTCCTCTTTTCTTCCTCCTTGGGATCACCATTTGCAAGTCAAAGTCCTTTCCATGATTAAGAAAGGGTCACATATCTAGACTCTTTGTGCAGAAAATTAATGACCATTTATCACCCATGTGATGAAGTTCAAAGTAGCAGGGTCTTTAAATTTTCTCCCAGCCCATTTATTGATTCTCTATTATACAATCCACCCTACCACCTTGTGCTGGATAGCTTTAGCGTCAACTTGACACACCTGGGTCGAGGGAGCCTCAGTTGGGGAATTGGATCCACTGGATTGGCCTGTGGCTACATCTGTGGAGTATTGTCTTGATCGTCGAGCAGTGTGGGAGGGCCCAGCTCACAATGAGTGGTGCCACCCTGGGCAGGTTGTTGTGTACGGTATAAGAAGGCAGGTTGGGCATGAGCCAGGGGAGCAAGCCAGTGAACAGCATTCCTCCATGGCCTGTGCTTCAGCTCCTGCCTCCAGATTCCTGCCCTGAGTTCCTGCCTTGGGCTCCCTGAGTGATGAACTATAACCCAGGAGATGTAAGCTGAATGAACCCAACCCTTTGCCCAAGTTGGTGTTGGTCAGAGCGTTTTGTCACAATAATGGAAGACAGACTAGAACACACCTTAACTTATGTGTAGATGTAAGAAGAGTGCTTTATTTACTGTGCCTCATTTCTGCACCTCCAGCATGCTGTTCCCTCTGGCTCTACTGAATTTAGTTCCTGCTTAAGTTTATCTCAGTTCCCAAGTCTTCAAAAAAGTGGCTAAGCCCCGCCAAATGCTCTAATTTCTGAAGTGTTTCTCATTATGGTTTCATAACTTTTCTTGGGAAGAAAGGAACAAGGATCTATTCATTACAGATAGGGCCCTGACAACCACCCAGAGCTGATTCCACCCAAGTCTAGTTGAGGAACCAATGACTTGATAGGGATTACTTATAGGAACACAAATGAATTACTTACAGGAGCATACAGAACGCAGGCAGCTGCATCAACAAAAATCCCACTTCATTGTGGGTGATGCAGCTGCCTGCCTTCATGAAAATCATATTAGCTAGATTTTCCTGCACAACTTACAGGCCAATCTACTGAATAACCTCTTCTCCAACAGCAATTGCTTACTGTGTCCTTAAACCAGGGAAGAGTCCTCTTTAGTATTTAGGGCTTGTGAGTTTCCTGGGTCTTGGGGACTTTCTTCTTCTCTCTGAAGGGAGATTTTCAATTCAAGTAAAATTCCTTTAGACCTTGCCTTTTCTTCCCTCTATTCCATGATGTCATCTGAACTATAGAGTTAGGTATCTGTTTATTTTCTTCCATCCACTCCTGAGCAATGGGCCACTATGCCACAGAAATGCTTGCTTATTCTCAGTAACTTGACTATGTCCCTCCACATTAATCAACCCTTACTACAAAAAAATAAGTTCATGACCAAGACTAAGACTGGTAGTAATCAGGGACTGTAAACACAAATGTATAGATGTCATTTTGCCCACCATATCACATTCATTTAACAAAACAGCATTGGGTTCCCTATCTGCATTTATAAACTTCCCAACCTCAGGCAAGATTTCCCCTGGGTTATAGTAACAACAATGGATTCCTTTGTATGGAGCAGGCCTTAAATTAGAGCTGAACATCATTGGGTCCACCTATAACAATCATGACACTATTGCACCAGTATACACATCTTGCCAAGCTTAAATACACTATATAGGGGCAAATTTCCATATGCCATGCCTACCATCTGAGCTGGTAGGCTTCTAGCCAGCTTTGGGACCACCGTCTCTTTGTCAGCCATTGAAAGAATCCTAGGCTAGTTGAACAGTCTTTACCCCAAATTCAATTAAGGGAGGATATAATTTCCCATTCCTATGACAATGCTTAATAAATTTTTATTTGCGGTATTAAGTTACCCATTTTTTCATCCCTTCTGTGACCTTCTGTTCAGGCTTCAAGGACTTCCAGAAGTTCACTAGCACAGCATTTGGCTTTTTGTCATTCTTTTCCTTAGAACCTAAACATGATGCAATTTTTGCCTTATTTCCTTTAAATGATGTAGACGGACCTCACTGTCTCCCTTTTCTTTATCTTGTCATCCCTGGATACTTTAGCACAATATGAACCCAATTTATTCACCAGTCTAAGTCATGTGGATTCTCTAAAGTCTTTCCTACCTCATAAAGATAGCATACCACTATGATATTCAACAAACTATTAAAGCCACAGACCAGTCCCAAGTCCCTGGATGAATTAACTTCTTTCTTAACTCACCTGTGAACCCAGTCATATCATGAACCAGACATCAAATACTACCTCTATGATAAGAATCAGACAGTGTAGGTTTCAAGGATTTAGATTCAAGGAAGGTCTCCTTTAAGATAGATTCAATTTATTGTTTCTTCCCACTTCTACCCTGAAAAGTGTAAGAAAGGGAAAGACAGCACCTCCATCTAATCCTCCCTTTCTTCCACTTTTCCTATGAAATCAGAGGCCACTTTGTGGGAGAGCATCCACACGTTTTCTCCAGTTCCATTCCTCCTCCCTTATGTGGGCACATTCTTTTTGAGCAGACAGCTCAGCCTCAGTTGTATGTTTTGTTACTCAGAGTAAAGGCCATGTCTTAGTTTGTGTTTTATTTCTGGATAAAACATGGGCGAAAAGCAAGTTGTAATAAAAAAAAGTTAACTTCAACTCACAAGTCCCAGGTCACAATCCATTACTAAGAGAAGCCAGGGCAGAGACTCAAGGCAGGACAGGAACCTGGAGGCAGGAGCTAAAGCAGAGACCATGGAAGATGCTTCTTATTGGCTTGCTTCTCTGGCCTCTGCCTAGCCTGATTTTTTATGCAGCCCAGGACCAGCCATAATGCAGACCCACATGACACCATCCTCAGTGGGCTGGGCTTACCTATATCACTCAACAATCAAGAGAATGATTGACATACATTCTCACAGGACAACCAAATACAGGAAGTCCCCCAACTGAGGTTCCTTCTTCCCAGGTCTGTCAAGATGACAATTAAAGCTATAAAACAATGGCCACACAACTGCTACCACAATTGCTTATGTTCACATCCCATACATGTTACTTTAGGGGACTGACCTATACTCTCTAATCCACCAGCCATTTCATGAGGCATATAGTTACCAATATGGCATACTGTCCTCATCAAGGAAATTCAAATTACTGGAACACATAGAGGAAGATGCCACCTTCAGATTTTGGCCAAAGATATTCTACCCAGAGGTGAGTCAGCATTGGTTGCATGACTAAACACCCATAGCAGGGAACACACAACTGTCACTATAGAAATTATGCACACTATTCCACACAATGCAAGGGGGTTGGCTATATCAGGATAGCCCCTTGTGGACCTCCACTTTCAGATGGGTCAGCCTCAGTTGGTTGTCTTATCACAGAGTAAAAGGGCCATGTAGCTTCTTGTTTTTGGCTCATCATGGGTTCTATTGGTACTTGCTGGGTATATTGTGAGATATCTCTTGGGGAAGCTCACTCCACTCCAAGAGGGCACCAACAGCAGACCAAAGAAATGATTCCATGGGGCCTATTTTAACAAATCACTGATTGGTTTCCAGCTCAGTTCCCAATGAGATTGAGTGCTCTTGGTATGCTGGGAATAAATTTTATTTATATTTGTGCCTGTTTTTTTCTACAATTGTGCTCGATACAAAGAGTTTACAAATCCTTATAGATAGACATACTTATTTTATATTACATTTGTTTATTAATTCATCCATCACACACACACAGAGGGAAAGAGAGACAGAGAGAGAGACAGAGAGAGACAGAGAGGCAGAGAGAGACAGAGAGAGAGACAGAGAGACACAGAGACAGAGAGATACAGAGAGACAGAGAGACAGAGAGAGACAGAGAGAGGCAGAGAGAATCTACCATATGCCAGGCAATGTGATAGGCTTCCTATAAGATAAATAAATAAATAGGGCTTGCCCTCCAAAAAACATAACAAATGTTTCATGTAACTAGAACAGAGAAAGTACCAAATGTATTTCAGAGGGAGAAAGATAATGCTCTGTAACTGACAAAACAGATATGCCAAGTATTGCTTAGACAACAGCAGGAAGTACTGATTCTCAACACTCTCCCTTCCATCTGATTTGCATTTAAAGCTGGATTCAAGGATGTATGCCTATGGATAAGCTATAATGACAATAACCCTGGTCAGGACAATTCTGTTTTCTTCCATTAGAAAGGGTCTCTCCTTATTCACCTTGCATTTCTTTTGGACTCTGTAAAGTCTAGTCCTTGCCCATTTTTGTTATTTAGAGGTAACTTTGTCAAAATGGCTTATTTTACTTACTTGTTGAGATAAATGTGAACTCCAACTTAGAATAATGTAAAGGTGTTTTAAATAGCTTTAAATTAATGATCCTGTCAGATTCCTAAAGTATGTCTTAAAGTTCAAGTCTCCATTTGTTTATTCTCTGACTTACTTTTTATTCATTCTTTTGATTGTGTATTTATTTAACCCAGTCAATAAACATTAATTAAACTAGCTTTTCTTACTCTTAGCCTTTAATTACCATCTCTCCTGAATTCCTTTTTATTTTCCTATTAAATTTTAAGCCCCCTTCAAGGTAAGAGACCACATTTGTCTCTTATATTGACCTGACTAGAAACATTCAGTGCTAGAAATTCACTTGATAGCTTCCCACATGGCTCTTAACCAATAAGCAAGCAGTTCAAGCAACACACAGAGACTCAAAATGAAATTCTACTTATATAAAAACAGCAAAAATGATCAGACAGACTCCTTTCTGTTTCATCTCCATGGAAACTTTTATTTTGCTTGGCTGTGGATGAGGAAGTACCATGCTGGGGGATGACATAACCTTGGAAAAGCTCTCCTTTCAGGTTGGAGCATTTACTCACAATCTCTGGCATATGTACTGAAGTCCACAACACAGGAACATTGGGAAATTCATAGACACATCATTTCAAACACCAAATGATTGAATATATATCAGCATCATAAACCATGCACTTCCAAAAGAATACATGCAGTATAAACAAAGCACTTGGAGGTTAAAAAAGTAATTGCAACACAAAGGAAGGATTCATACTGACTTATAGGAGGAGAGGAAGCCAGGATACAAGGCACCAAGCAAGCAATAAAGAGAAAAGTCCGTAAATATTTAAAACCCTGTGAGTGGTTTGATTCCCAACTAAAGAGTGGTTTGATTCCCAAGTAAAGAGAGCCAAAGACTGCACTCAATCCAATTTGAGTACTTCTGGCGAGATTTCATGCAAAAGAGGAAGGCAGAATGGGGATTAGACTTGAATTTGGGGAATGGAAGATTTGGGAAAGAAATAATAATTGCCTATCTACTCTGTGCCCAACATTTAAAGCTAGACTTCTTATAGATATGATTAATATTTAAAACATTAAACTTTAAGGAAAGATGAACATTTAAACAAAGAATCTTTGAGTTAAACAGAAAACACACTGTAATGTGAGAGAGTTTTGTCTAATAAGTCAATGACCGTAAACTGCACCCTGGATCAAGGTGCTACTGGTCTGATTTCTTCTCGTCTAACTCCATGGTTTGTAGCCCGCTGTTTTCTCCCTGTCTTCATAAGGCCTTTGTTCTATACGGGAGCTTTCTTATCTTGAGAGATCAGATTTCCTCTTACAGAGAAGTCAGTCCCATTGGGTTGAAGCCCACCTTAATAACCTCCCTTTAACTGAGTGCCAATATTTAAAATAGCTACCTTTAAATCTAGTCACATTCTTTTGAAGCTTTAACATGAATTTTGAGAAAATACCTTTCATCCCAAAGCAAATACCAAGCCTGAGAGGGTTTGATCATTAAATTTGAAGGATTAGATATAAGAGATGGTTAAAACTCATAGAATTCACAGGATGGAGTGCTGGAGAGAAGATTTTTATGAAGAATGGTGATTCAGAAGACCACGCAGATAGCACCTGCTGTCTCTCTGCAAGGGGGAAATCCACAAGACTGGCTCCAAATCTATTACTCATGAAATAACAGAGTTACTACAAGAAACTATAAGAAAAATGCATATCAAAGCTCATAGAGGTTAACTTTTCAATACCATGTCCATAAGGAAGTATCCCAGAAAGGCTATAGTATTAGAACAGTGAAATGTAATATGAAGTATACAATGAACACTTTAGAGGTCTTCAAACAATGGAGTTTATATGAAAAGAATGAAACCAGACAATATAATACTTAGTTAAATACTAAACAAAATCCTTTATTATATAATATAGAATTCATTATTTAAAACATATAGTCTAAAATTACCAGACACATGAAGAAACAGAAATATCATTGATAATTTTGAGGACAGTTCATCAATAAAACAAACCAAGACAGGGAAAGAGTTTGAGATCACCAGACATATATTTTAAAAAGAGTTATTTTACATTCAAGGTAAGAAAGATCCTAAGAAAGAATTGGAAAATATTAAAAATGAGCCAACAAAATAATGAGAAATAATAAAATATTTGATATATTTTTTTAATTAACAGATGGTTCATTCTGGGGGCCTGTGAGCTCTCCAACAATGAGTTATTGACAAGATTCATAGTAACAACTATGTGTTTTCTTCTGTGGAGCAGGCCTTAAATTTAATCAGAAAGTGATTAGTTACTCCAATAACACCTGTGCCACTATTGAATCCATAAGCATTATCCTGGCAGGTCAATTGTAACTGCAGTTCACAGGGTTCACTGCTGAGTAAGAGACCGTTGGTAGCTTTTTTTCTCCAGCAGCCTGTCCAGCATCTTCCAGTACTATGAAAGCTAGCCATCAGGGAAGAAGCTTCCTGGTGAGTACCAACTTGATTTCTCTGTGTCCTGTGATTGACATTCTGTGTCTTCAGAAATAGAGTTTGATTATCAGGTTCTGATGGTCAACCATGAGCAATTGCAGTAACTTAGATAGCTTTGAGATCTGGACACCAAGATCTCAAGGGAGGTAATATCCCACATGTGGCACTGAGCTTCTTCTTTGACAACTTATAGATCATGGAAGAAACGTTATCCTATGTAATCTAACTCCAAGAAAACTATTATGTCACGGTCATTTTTTTTAGTTCTTTGTATATTCTAGAGCATAATTCATCAGATGTATAGGTGACAAAGATTTATTTATCATTCTGTAGGCTGCCTCTTCAATTGACTAACAGTTTCCTTTGCAGTACTTCTTTTTTTATTTCATGAGGTCCCATTTGTTGACCATCATCCCTATTTCCTTGGTTACTGGAAAGTATTCAGAAAAGTCTTCCATAAGTATATTTCCTGAGGTACACTCCCTACAGATTATCATAGAAGTTTCAGAGTTTAAGGCCTAACATTGAGACATTTGATACATGTGGACTGATTTCAGTGCAAGGGGAGGGGGAGGGATCAGTTGTCACTCTTCTGCATGTACCCTAGTTTCCCAGCACCATTTCTTAAAGATGTCTTTTCTCCAATATTTGTTTTTTAAAATTTTGACCAAAAACGAGGTGACTGGAGTTGTGTGGACTTTCATGTGGCTCCTTGGTTTGATTCCACTGACCAGTATGTCTGACTTTGCACTGTTTCCATGCTGTTTGCACTACCATGGCTTGGTAGTGTAACTTGCAATCAGGACTGGAGTTTCTCCAGACTTCCTTTTGCTTTTCAGGACTTGTTCAGCTATCCACATCTTTTGTGCTTTCATTTTGCTAAATGAACAAAATATCAACTGCCTCTTTTTAAATTTTTATTTATTTACTTTTGATCTGTGTGAGTGTGTTGCCTGCATGTTTGTGAGTCCATATTGTATGATGCCCACAGAGTCAGAAGGAGACATTGGATGCCCCTGAAACTGGAGTTACTAATAGTTGTTAGGTACAATATGGGTGCTGGGAATCAAACCAGGTCCTCTGCAGGAGCAGCCCGTGCTCTTAACCACTGAGCCATCTCTCCAGTCCCCAATTTGTGTCACTTTATCCACACAGTTCAGCACAGCTCTCAGAGCTCATTAGAGACGTTTCATTTTCCAGTGCATAGTTTTTAAGGAAGAAGTTTACAACCAAAGTGCAGAGTGCTTACCTCTAAATGGGACACCTACATCACACCTCTGAACACAAAGCTTAGGGATCATAGCAGAAGAGGGAGTAGAAAGATTTTAAGAGTTAGAGGTGAGGGAGGACTAAACTGAAAAAGTCTCTTTCAAACATGATAGAATTACTACACTTGAGAACTCATATCAGCTATGGCTGCCTGCACAAATATTGTACAAGATCAAGCCAATGGGCATTCCAGCATGGAGTGAGATGGAGCTTAGCTTACCCCTGAGGCACTATGGAGAGTTGATGGCTTTGCAGGAAGGAAGAGGGTGTTTCCTTTAAGCTGTGGCCCCTAGCAGGTCAACCCCACTTTAGTGAATGACTCCACAGCAGTAAGTATATGGACAGCACAAATATGACTGAGAGGGCCATATAAAAAGAAAGGAGGACAAAGAATTTTCAAAAGGGTGGGGTGGGGTGTCAATCTGGGAGGAGTCAAGGGAGAGAGCTGGGGAAGACTATGATCAAAATACATTGCATGGGTGTATCAATTAATTAAAATATTGGGTGTTCCAAATATAAAAAAGATAAATCTAAGCTTATGGTCTTGTACTTCAAGCTCTCATGCTCGTGGTAGAAAACAGAAGGAAAAAAATACATCAGTTCGAAAATGTCAGCAATCAAGCTGATTTAATTGCTCTTTCAGAATACTTCAAATACCTATGAACATTCACAAAGGAAGAAAATTTACCTGGTTATGAAGCAAGAATGAAATATTTTTTTAAAAATGCACTTATACAGATTAACATAAAATTAAAAATAATAAAGATAATAAAATATGTAAGACTAAAGGAAAATATAAGGCTACTTTTAACAGTCCTTTTTAACCTATAATTCTTTTTTTAACATGGCATTTTAATTTTAAATTTTTTTATTTTTTATTATTTTTTATGCATATGAGTGTACTGTCTGCATGTAGGTTGGTGCACCCGTGTTGTACAATGAAGCAGAGGTCAGAAGAGGGTGTTGGAATCCCCTGGAACTGGAATTAAAGACAGTTCTTAGCCGCCATGTGGGTGCTGGGAATTGAACCCGGGTCCTCTGCAAGAGCAGTCGGTGCTCTTAACCACAGAGCCATCCCTCCAGCCCCCAAACTATAATTCTAAGTAACTGTACGGTACTAGGTGTTTATGGTAGATGACAATAAAAATTGGAGTTCTACACTAGAAATTGGCAAAAATTAAATTCTGAAGTAAGTATGAGAACAGAAGCAACGTCAACAAAATGAGTTTACTAGAAAAAAGAGAAAACAGCAAAAAATTAATAAACCCAAAATCTATTTGAAAAACCAAGAAAGTAGAGAAAATTTCTAGGAAGACGATTGGCAAACAGAATGAAAGAATAGAGACCAAATAAGGATACGAAAGTCTAATGAAGACTATTAACAACAAATACTATAAATTCTAAGTACTGTCTTTTGGATATGATGAACAATTTGATGCCAATGGATATAAAAATACAGAGAAAATGTATGGATTCTTTGACTTGTATGAGTTTCCCAAACTAATTGCATTGATTTAAATGAGAAGTGTGCCCTGTAGGCTGACAGTTGAACAACTTGGTCAGGTGGTAGTATTGTTTGGAGAAGGTCATGGAGCATTTTGGAGGTTAGGCTTGCTGAAGGAAACTTGTCACTGGGTCTGGGCTTGAGAGTTGCTGGCCTTGTTCCATTTCTATCTTGATGTCTCTGCTTCCTGTTAGCTTTCTGTTCCAGCTCCCTCTTGCCATGTCTATAGACTCTCATCCCTCTGGAACATTAAGCCAAATAAACTTTTCCTTTTACAAGTTGCCTTGGTCATGATGTTCTACCAAAGCATCAGAAAAAAAACTAATACACCGATGAAAGGAGAACTTTAAAAAATCTTACAGCTACTAGATAAGTTGAATTTGTAAATGCCAGTCTTACCATGAAGGAGATTTCAGACATGCAACTTGTTTTAAACATTTGAAGACAGACTTTGTAAACAGGGAAGCCTGGAACACCTTCAATTTAATTTAATAGTAGAATCTAAAGCAATGAATAATTTTGAACAAGGTTTTAAAACATTATATGCAATATCTGTATTCTGAAGGTTAAAACTTATTTTAGGAGACATGCATGGAGGTAGACTCTGTGTTCATGGATTGGAATGCTTAATATTGTTAAGATGTCATTTCTTTCCAAATTGATGTACAGATGACCTTAATCGAACTTCACCAAGTCATAGACACACTCATTTAAAATTAATATTGGAAATATGAATACCTAAAATAGGTAACACAATTTTATAGAAAACAACGTCAGAAGAATGTTAGGTATAAGAATTGTTATAAGACTAGAAAGACGTAAATAAAACAAAATGGAGAACATAAAAACAGATGCTTGCATGTATTGGCAACTGGTTATACAAAAGTATACCAGGAAGTTAAACAGGAAAAATAAGTTATTTTTAACAAATATTAGAAAACGGTCTTCCATCACTCCTTTATTGAAAAATGCATATGTCTCATACCATGTAAAAAATGAGCTCAAAATGCATCATAGACCTACATAAATGCCAAAATTATCTAACTTCTAAAATAAAGTATATGAGAAAATAATCAAAACCCAATGATATGAAAAGTTTTCTGAACTGAAAATAAATGACCACAGACTAAAAAAGTAACTAATACTGGATTTTGTTAAAATCATGAATGTGTGCTCTGAAAGAAATCATTAAAAGATTGAAGAATAAAGTAATTCTGAAGAAAATATTCACTCTATTTTGATTAAAGGTTGTGCACATAAATATATAAGACACTTTGTGGTGGCTTGAATGAAAAATATCCCCATAAGACTCTCAGTACTTGGACACTTTGATCCCAGTTGGTGACAGTGTTTCGGGAGGCTTGGGAGATGTGGCCTTGCTGGAGGAAGCCGGGCACTGTGGTGGGTCTTGAGAGTTGGTAGCTCTACACCACTTTTGCTTTCTGTCTCCATTCCTGCATGTGCCTGAAGCTGTGAGCTCTCAGCTTTGTGCTCCAGCAGCTTCCTGCCATCCCTCCCCTGATTTGTTGGGCTTTTATCCGTCTGAACTGTAAGCCAAATAAGCTTTTCCTTCTGTAAGTTACCTTGATCATTGGGTTTTATCATGCAAGATCAACATAATTAGTACAAACAACTAAAAATCAGTAAATAATTCAAAAAAGCACAATATTAAGTCAAAGTATTTCAGAAGATATTTGTATATAAAGATATAGAAATTACCAATAAGTACATCAGAAAATACTAAACTTTACTGTTCAGGAAGAAAATGCAAGTTAGAGCGATCATGGGAAACTGCCAAACATCTACTGGCAGGCGAAAACTAGTAAGATTGTCACTGGTGAACGTATGATTCAGCTGGAATTCCTGGAGAATAAAAACGGAACAAGCACTCCAAAGACAGTTTGGCAGCTTCGCCAGGTGTAAGCAGCCACATAAATAAGACATGAGAACTTCATTTTTAAGTATTTACCAAGGAGACTTACTCAAGGAGATCATGCACATCTGTGGTCATTGCCGCTTTAGTTTCTAACCCAACTGAAAGCAACTAAGTTGTTCATCAACACACTAATAAGCTTTAAGTAATGAAAGAGAACAGGTATACGCTGTGTAGTCATTTCCTCAAAATGAAAATATTGCCCCCTGCAGAGATGAAGAAGGCTCAGAAGCTTAAGGAAACTGAGAAAGTTACAAAATCAACAAGGCCCCTCCCCGACATCATATAAGCAGTGACCATTGTACAGGAGAAGACACTCTCTCATCTGGTTGCCTCAAGTTGCACAGGAAGCCCCAGGGATGCTGTGGTGAACCTTCCAATGCAGCTCCCAGAGTCACCGTGGCGCTGTGAGTAATCCCCCGTGTTCCTGTAATTCCAAAAAACTCACTGACTCACAGAACTAGATTTGGGTGGGATCATTTGTTTGTTTTGTCAGTTCTCTATTAGACGTTGTTCATGTCTACCCAGAAGCCATACAGCGTTAAGTAAATCTCAAAAGTACTCCATTTATTGAAAGAAATTCTATATACAAGAGAAGCTCCTTACGGATCCATTTTATAACAGCTAAAACTACAAGCTATACCAGTACTCACCTGGGGCCAGGTATAGAAGGGAATTTTCAGTGCCCAAGAGTATGGGGGAATATTCTGAAAATGATGTCAAGGTTGTATATTGTGATTAAGGTTGTTACATATGTATATGAGTATAGGTAATAGATGGATAGTAGATAAATAATTTTCAAAGCTCATGGATTGAATACAAAAATGTAAATTATATCTTGTTATATTTGAAGTTTTTAAAGAAAAGAGAATATTATGAAGGAACATGTTCCAGCTGGTTATAGTGGTGTGGTACTGGAATCCTAGTATCAATGAGGGTGAGGGGGATTTTCAATTCAAGGCCAGCCTGGACTATATACTAGGTCTTTTCCCTCCTCTCCTGCCCTAGAAAGGAAGAGTATCAGAAGTGCATGACAAATATTTTCAAACCAGTAGTAGGTATGGAATTGTTTTTATTTCAGCTATTTATATATGATACATGTAATCTTAGTACGGTATTTGGTACACAGGAAACACTTAATTGTTTATAGACCAATTGCATAAAGATGTCCGTTTTCCTAATGTACAATGATTACTAGCTATTACTAACATGTAGATATTTTAATTGAGAAAAAGAGTCTTAAGAAGCACTTATTTAAGCTGCACTCTGCCTTTTCTCCAGAGAGACCAGACCCTTCTCTGATCTGAAGTACAGGCCAGTTACCAGGTCCCAGTAAAAATCTGAAGTGCTTCGGCTGCACATTCTACTCTTATGCAAATCAGAGGGGATACAGGGCTCAAAGAAGTTCTTTTTTTCATTATGCAGGGTTCATAGGCTATTTTCATGCAAACACTTAATGCACTTTGAGCATATCTAGTCCTCCTGTACCATTACCTTCCCCTTTTCTATCCCTCTCCCTCATCCTGTCATTAACCTTTCTTCCTCAAGAGTTTCACTTCTACATTCGTGTCATCTGTACATACACAATTCTATGTGTCTGTAAAGATTAGGACCCAAAAGTGAGAGAAAATGTGGTCTTTGTCTTTCTGACTTGGCTTAGTAATTAATAGGCGAAATGTGTCAGAGTAGGGCAAAGGAAAAGGAACCTTCTTCACAGAAAAGAACTTCCTGGAAGGAAGCTCAGAGTGTGATAAATGGCCCCCAAAGCTGACACCAGTGATCTTAGCCACAGATAGCAGAGCTACCGAGTGGGATGGACTTAGAACTGTGCCCCCTCAGATCCAGAGCCCTGTGTAAGAGTGTCACAGAGCCGCACAGAGCCCCAAGAGATTTGTTAAAGCTTCTTAAACTGCCACTAAAAAGAGGAGGAAAAGAAGAAACACCCTCTCCCCAAGGAGCACTTGGCGTGGGCACATGGGGAAGGGTTAACATTACCCCAGGTTAACTCATTACTCCAGTGGCCGAAGGACCGCATTAAAAGACTTTCTAAGTGAAGCTATGTGGTCCCCGTTTGTCTTACCGGTCTGTGTCACTGCATTTGTTTGTTCTGTGAAGATCAGGATATTTCAGAACTTGTGCAGAGCCTCTGAAAAACCACCCAGAGATTGGCCTAGCTGTGGAAGGGAAGGCATCTTCCTTGAATTTTCTCTGCTGTGAGCTGAAAGGTGGCCCTGTCTGAAGAAGGAGGGCGTGGTTCCCAGGCTGTATGTAAAAGGTAGTGTAGGGGTTTTCAACCAGACTTTGGTCTCCTGTATTCTTACAGCATCACTTTTCTTATCTAAAGTGGTTTCTCTTAGTGTTCATGAGACAGCACTGTGTTGGCCAGGGTGACCTTAAATTTACCACTCTCTGTAGTTGTGGTGTTGAAGGGCACTGTCTGTTCAGTCCTTCAACTCCATCTTTGCTGTTTGTGGCCATAGGTGTCATTGGGCTGTTTGTGATCTGTTGCTACAACTAAAATCCAGTTATTGTACTATAAATGTACCACATATTTTTATAAACATCAAATAACACACACCTCCTCATATACTTTAACACATCTGATATGTGAGATATAAAGCTGAAGACCTTTTTGACCCTTTTCAGAAACTAGTATGAGATTATCTGTACTGAAACTTTGTGGAAATATAACCATATCTTCGTTTAAAAATATTTCAAATCTATGTTCTTATATCAGGTATGATATAACTTCTTCCAAATTCCTCTTTTTTTGTTAAGTCTTCAGACATAGGCCAAAGGGCCCATGGTCACACTTCATGAGCTTCCTGACACATGGAAGGGAATATGAAACCTGATTAATCCATGACCTCCTCTGTATAGTTTTTGGCTACTACATGGCATCTCCAATGTGAACTGCATAGTTCATTCTGTCCTGGATATTGATCTTCACTTTGCTCTAGTCCAGTCATTTGAAACCAGACAACATTTTAAAATAAAATATCCATATATATTCTTTGAGATTTTGCACAAAATACTTTGTTCATTTTCACCCGTCCTGTCTTCTCAGTACTCTCAATCCATCTCCCCACTACAGTTCCAACTTCATATACTTTTTGTTTCTTTCATAAACCACTGAATCCAGTTTGTATTATACTTGTGGGTATGGGACCATTCACTGGAGTATAGTCAGCTTACCAGTGGCCAGACCCTTAAATGAAATTAATTCTCCCTCTCCCAGAAGCCATTGATTTCCAGTAGTTCCAGGAGGACTTGTAAGCCTCTCTCCTCTCCATGTTAGAAAGTTGATTGGTTTGATCTTCTATACATCTCCTGCAGGCAACCACAGCTGCTGTGAACTTATGAGTGTTACAGTCCAGCCATGCCCTGAAGACACTGCTTCTGTTTGGTGCTTTCTGACATCTGGCTCTTAGAATGCTTTCCATCCTCCTTTTCCATGATGCTCCTTGAAGTTCTGCTGGGAGGGTGTTTTAACTGACCCGTTTGTGGCTAGATGCTTCGCTGACACTTATTCTCTGTACTTTCACCCATCGTAACTTTCTACAGTATTTAATGTCCATTTTGCAAAGAAATGAGGTCTGAGAGCTGCACTAATCCATGGGTACAGAGATCTGAATTTAGAGAGCAGTCTAATCCTATGTGCATTTAGCAAAATAAAAGCGGTTGGCTCACCCTGGGACCTGTGAATTATAATACTGCCTGGCATTCAAGACATCCCCATGGGTGCAACAGTGGCAATTATGTCAATGACCAAACTCTTTCTTGTTGTATTTAAGAACTGCTCCACGGGGGGGGAATGCATGCCTGGTACTATAGATCTGGCCAAGAACCCATAGTTGGAGATCTGTCAACATCCTAACTATGCTCAGCCATGGTCTCCCAAGGTCTCTTCCTCTAAGGAGTGGCAAGTTAGCTTAGCCACAGTTTCTCCTGAGATCTCCTTGCACTTGGCCTCTGAAATGACCATTGAGTACAAGGGAATTTTTTAAAATATTTATTGATGCTTTGAAATTTTCATACAATTTATTTGGGGTAGATTCAGAGCCTCTTGTGCCTCTCCACTGAGATCTACCACAACCTCCCTGCCCCATTCACTTCAAGTCCTCTGTTATTGTTTTAGAGGCCTAATTTATGTTCCCAAATGCCCTGGGTGCAGGTCCATCCCCTGGAGCTAGTCCAGCTATCATCGAACCTCCCTTCCCAAGCAGGGAAATTTTTAAGGCTAATTTTATTTTAGGATGCTGGCTGTTTGTGCTTACACAGGAGCTTGATTAGAATCACCTTATCCTCTCTGGTAACCAAACCACCTCCTTCCCCTTCCCACCCTATAACTCAGAACTTAGGATGGAAGAAGAAATAATTTCAATATTTCTTCTAAAAACAGCTCTTGTCCTTGTGATATTCTGATTTATTTTCTGACCAAATGACAGCTTTGTATATCATGGGGTTTAGGGGATGGAAGACTTAGCACAATTTTTTAAAATGCTACTTTACATCTTGGGGACAGCAATTTATCCTTTTCCTAAATTTAATTAAGAATTATCCAAGTGAGTCTGTGTAAGACAAACATTTCAGAATTTTTAAAATATCCTACCACAGATGGCAGAACAAGCATCTTTAAAGTAAAAGCCTTAGATTAGAAATTAATAGATGTCTGAGGAAAGTTGAGCCAGATAATTCCCGTACTGTCAGCTAAGGAAGGGAAGAAATGTGCTTGCTGTTATTGAGTAATGTTTTTCTTTGGTGTTTGCTATGTGATTTACCTAATAGAACAACAATGTCATATCTGTTTTAATTATATTTTGTGCCAGTGTACCTCATGGTATTTTTCAGATCATAGGGGGGCACAGAACATTTTTAGAATAAGTGAATGAATAAAGTAATGCTTTTATTTTTATTTTTCAGACTTTGAACTCAGTATTAAAGATATTTAGTAACTTGTTCAATTTCACACAATTATTGTGCAGAAACATTTAGGATTAAATAATGGATTATTTCCTTGATTTGAAAATGTATTCTCATGTGTCTATCATAGGCTTTTAGTCAACCAACAAATAATTCTTTTTGATATTTTGTAGTTTAAGAGAACTTTAGTAGTAATGTAAGAAGTAGCACCAGTATTCATTATATATTTAAACTAAATCAAACCATTGAGAAGAGAACTGTGTTGGGCTATCCATCAGAGGCCACCCATTCCTCAAAGTAGGGAAACGCACTGGGGCAGACTTTAATGATTATTCCACACCCACAGAACAGCGTTCATCTGTGAGACACACTGTAAGGTAAATGGAGAAGATGTGATGAACTCTTGTAAAAGGAAAGGGAGAAATGATTTTTATCTTACTATTTTGTCTTCAAATACTGAATGGCTTGTGGCAATATTCTAGAGGTCATGGCAGCCTGAAGGAGGAGGTAGTTGTCTGTGTATGTTGGTGAGAAGGTTATGATGGTTAGCATGGGTTGTGGATATGTGAACTTGGACTCCCAAAAAGAAGTACGGATATGAGACACACATCTAGTACCCTAGAACACACACACAATAGCTAATCCCTAGACTTCTGATTATACCTGTTGTTTACACAAAACAATGCATGGGGACTGGAGAGATGGCCTAGCAGTTAAGAGTGCCGACTGCTCTTGCAGAGGATCCTGGTTCGATCCCCAGCACCCACATGGCGGCTGAGAACTGTCTTTAACTCCAGTTCCAGGGGAATCCGACACCGTCTTCTGACCTCCGTGGCATTGCACGACACAGGTGCACAAATCTACATGCAGACAGTACATTCATACACATAAAAAAATTTAAAAAATTAAAAACATTAAAAAACAAACAAACAAAGCAAAACAAAATGATGCATGGAAGGTAGTCAGACAACCACAACAGATGTGGTAAGAATATTCAGTACAGCCTCAGACTGCTAACTACTCCCTGTTTTCAGTAGAAACTTTGAAAGCTCAAGGATTCTTTACTGAGTATTCCTCCAAGTACAGTATCAAATTAAGAAAATAGCAGAGTCCACTCTGTTATACATATATATAGGCCAAGAGTAGACTCAACAATAGTAGGGCTGAAAGAAATTACAGTGAGATACTGACTAGTCAAAAATGATAAACATAAGAAGTTTAGATATGGATTGGATGTGATCTCTCTCTCTCTCTCTCTCTCTCTCTCACACACACACACACACACATGGATCCTTAATTAGGAAAAATTCAACATTTATAAAAATTGTATATATTTGTTATTGGAGAGCTGAACACGCCACATTCCAGATTCATCCATAATCTGGTTCCTCTTACATACTGGATTCCTGTGAGGTAGGAATAACACCATCATTACTATGTCTCTAAGATATCTCTGCAGAAATTCATAAACTTATTACTCAATAAATACAGTGGATTTCTGGCAAGGTTTATACCCAAATATATAATGAGAAAATATGATTCAACCTAAGAGTAACTATACTGTTCTCTGACACCCTGTAGAATATGGAGAAGGAGAAACAGCTTCTGCCTTGGTTCTTATGAAGCTGCATCAAAATTAGGAAAAACGTAAAAAACAAAAGTCACTTTTATCCTTAAAAGTGTTAGTCAGACTTTCTGTCACTGTAACAAATACATGAGAAGAGTGGAAGGAAGGAAGGAAGTGTTGGAGCTGAAAGTTTTGGTCTAATATTCATAGCTCTGTTGGTTCTGAACCCATGGTGAGGCAAAGCATCAAGCTGTTGGGAGGGCGAACATGTGATGTAGTAGCTTAGCTCATGGCAAAGGAGAGAGACAGGGAGAGATACAGAGAGAGAGCAAGACAACAAGATATATTTTTCAATGGCAGGCCTTAGTTATCTCCTTGCTCTATTGACTCCTCACCTTCTAATTTTCCCATCAACTTCTAATAATGCTGACATCTATGAATCCATCAATGAATTAACTAATTCATTCACAAAGTCAAAACCCTGAGGATACTATCAGTGCCCCAAATCCCACAAGCTTAACAACCAAATTCCCAATAAAATGAGCATGTGGGAGTCATGTTTTAGCATAATGAGGGTGTCACCATCTATGTACTACAGGCTCTGTGGGCCATTTGCTCTGCTGTATAAGCGACATCCCTTTCCAGTGCTTAAGCTGTTACATTTGGAAAAAGCAAGAAAAAAAAAATACTTGCTGATGTAAACAAATGGTACTGGAGAAACTATAACTATGACAGTAAGAACCTAAAACTCTAAAACGCTGAAAGAAAATTTTATATGAGCCAAGCCATATGATGATGTTAAAGGGAATTTTGCTGGAAAGAAAAAATGAACTTTCTTTGATAACCAGATAATTTAAATCCAGAAGACAGGTATTTGATCATTTTATTTACTCTGAGCAGATAGATTGGCATATGTGATCAAAACTGTCAAGAGATGTTGCTCTGTCTGGCTAAAAGGTGATTACTTCATAGCCTTTATTCATGAACATTTAGATTTCATGATGTTTTTTTATCTACATCTTTTGATTTAGGTTCAGATATTTGGTGAAAGAGATTCTGCTGAGTTCACAAAGGGCATTCACTGTGGAAGACTTGCAAGAGAAGGTGAGGTGATGACTCAGGAGTTCCCTAGTCTCCTTTTCTTTCTTTTAGACAGAAACATCAAGACCGCAACCTCGAGGATGGTGTGAGAAGGAAGAATGTGTCAAGATGTGTTATGCATTGATATGAGATTGAAAAATACACACATCACTCTCTGCATAGAAGATATGAAGAAGATGATGGTTTCCAACACACACACACACACACACACACACACACACACACACACACACACAAATTATTTCTTTGAATAAAACACCAGATCAGGAGGCAACTTGGATATTAACTGCCAAAATGTATTTCTGTGGCCTTGGACAGTTGTCTTAAAAGAAGCTTCATCTGTCTCTGTGCTAATGCTCAGTCATTTTTCTTCTAGCCATACATATAGGCAGGAAGGTGTCCTTAATTGGTTAGAATCATTGCTAGGCTGCAAGGGTGCATTTTCTTCATCAATAAAGAGATGATGTAAAGTATTTTCCATTATGTGCATGAATGGTCACTAACTTAGTACAAGTGCTTATTAATAGATGCTTTACAAAACATGCAATAGCTTTGGCAGTAAAGGGGTTAAATGATGGTGCCCCGTACTGAGGAAGTGGTATCACAAATGAGTAGTTGGAATGAAGACCCTTTGAGGAACAAAATCTTAGAAGACACATATAGGTGTGAGATAGCTCAGTAGTCAAGAACACTGGCTGGTCTTACAGAGGACCCAGGTTCAATTCCCAGCACACCCACATGGCAGCCAACAACCACACATAACTCTAGTTCCAGGGGATCTGACACCCTCTTGTGACCTATGCAGCCATTGCGGGGCACAGTTGGCACCTACCTACATGTAGACAATATATATAATAAAAATAATAAACTAAAAAAGAAGAGACATGTATTGGAATACAAATGAATGATGGGAATAAGCAGTGGGATGAATGAGATCTACGGATGGAGTGTCAGCCAGGAAGGAAAGAACGAAGTACTTGAAGTGGAGACTTCTGTGAGTTGGAAAATCTATCCGGGTGAGCTAACTGTATCCTAAAACTTTAACAGCAAATCTCCTGTAAAAATGGAGAAATAATCTACATGTGGTATGCATTTCAATCATTTTTTGAAACTAGTTCTTTTCTTTCTAATATTTGTCATTAAAATTGGATTTGAAAAGATGGGAATTATAGAAAGAAACAGCCCATCCTATGTCTTCAATTATAAAACATAAGTTTACCATGAGCAATCTCTATTAGCTCATGGTAGGTATTACCATAATATACATGTAAGCTGGTCTTGCTTATTTCCATGTTGCAGATGCTGCCCAGAAAAGTTACCATCTGGTCTCATATTGTGGCCTTGCTGGTAATGAGGGGCCGTCATTTGAGAGACTCATGAGATGACTGTCATGTTGTTCTACAGGAAAATGCTTAAAGCAAAGCAACTGAAAATTTGAGTAGGTATCTTCAGAATAATTTAAGAGAACAGTAACATTGGAATATATAATTACGTGTGGGTTGAGATCAGAAAAGAAGGTGAGTAATAACCATCCTCCAGCATTGCTATTGGTAAAGAAAGCTTATTGCTGTGTGTCGTGGCACATGCCTCTAATCGCAGCACTCAGGAGGCAAAAAAAAAAAAAGACACACACACACACACACACACACACACAAACCCTTCTTCATAGGTGGGAAAGAGAATTCCTCCTTAAATATAACTATGCCTCATGCATTTACTAGGAGTAAGGCTATATGGGAAAATATACACATGGTAGATGCTACTATATTTTATGTACAAAGAAACTGAGGCACAGATGGGCAAGGGAAATTTCCCCAAGTCACACAGTTAACAGTTAAGTGTTTGGCTCAGAATTTTAACAATGTTTGAATTGTGAGAAGTGTTTCTGAGAATTGGCATCATAATCATTTTGATTTAGACAGTCTTACTTGCAGAGGCTGTTTTATTATATTATGGGACCATTAGCAGCATTCTTAATCTCTGTTCATTAAGTAATTGCACCCCCTCCTTCAAGCAGTGCCAATCAACAATGCCCAAAGACACTGCCCAGTGTCCCTATGGTATACATGTGTGTTGTCTACTGCATGTGGTGTGGGTACATGCAGAGGCAAGATGAGGGCATTGGGTGTCCTGCTCTGTCAATCTTGGCTGTATTGCTTTGAGAAAAGTTCTTTCACTTACCATGGATGCAGGCCATTGTTAGCCAGCAATCCCCAGCAGGGCTACTGTCTCTGCCCACACAGCGCTGGGGTTAAAGGCAGGTTATAGGAACTTTCTCTCACTATGAGCAGGCACAGCACAGTCCTGTGAAGGGAAGGGAAGCAGTGACTGCCTGCAGTGACTGTTGGAGAACTGACCCCTTAACACAGAGGTCAGCTGGTTACTTTTGTAACCTGACCTAAGAGGTACTTCCAAACCCAGGTCCTTAGCCTGGGAATTGGAACACTTCCCATCTGACTGTGTCCAGTAACCTGCCTGGAAACTGCTGGCCTCTGGACAGGAATTTCAGGCTGATGATTGATGGCTGATCTTCACCTACTACACCCACTACAATTTACTCCATAGTTTGGTGACTTGATTAACCTCCACCCAACCCTGTGCTAGTTTACCAGGTTAGTGATCTGATTCATCTCCTTCTAATTCTTTAGCATCTGACACTCAAAATCCAGGCCTGCTGCAGCCTGTATACACACAAAACAGATCTGGGAATTTGATGTGATGGTAAGGGAGAATTCACTTTATTGCATGCTGCAGGGGGGCCCTTTTTATTGGTAGAATGATATCACATCTCAGGCCCAATCCCAGACCCCAGTCTCACACCTGCCCCTGTACACTGCTGCCCTGTGCCTGGGCCACAAGTTGCTCCTTATGGGGCAGGGTCAGAAGAACCTCATGACTTCCACTTTATGCCCTGAGGGATACTAGCTGAAAACTAGCATTCAAACTGGATCTTCCCACAGCAGGTATCCAGCCATACTTCTACCTTTTATGTTTGTGCTGGAGATCTGAACTCATGGCCTCATGTATGCAAATGTATTATTTATTTTTCTGTTGCTGTGATAAAATGCTCTGACCAGGGGACCTTTTAAATGGAAGAGTTTATTTGAGTGCCAGGGGAATTGGATGCTATCTTAGTGGGGAGCATGGTGGCAGGAGGTACTGGAGCAGCAGCAGAAGGCAGAGGTTCACATCTTCAATCAGGTACAGGAAGCAGAGGGTGACTAGAAATCTGGCAAGGCTTCAGTACTCTCTAAGCCCACCCCTAGTGATGTCCTTCCTCCAACAAGGCAACACCTTCTGAGACCTCTCAAAACAGTGCCACCAACTGGGGACAAAAAGTCCAGATACTTGGAGCCTATGGGGGACATTCTCATTCAAACCACCACATACGATAATTGCTCTTGCCCTCTGAGCCATTTCCTCTGCCTTTACTAAATACTTCTTGCAGCCATATAAAGGTCAGTTCTGGATCTATCATTTGATATTATTCTAACTCATTTATCAAGAAAGTAAACAGTGTTCCCAATTCTAGGAAAAATGAACAGGAAGATAACCCATAGCTCCTGCTGGAGTGGTCCTTATTGATCACCAGTGCGATTGCCAGTTTTGTCCCAGGGTAAAGACCAGACATGACGTAGTATATCATAAATAGTGTTAGTGTTGGGTGATTGAAGTTCAGCATGGCATGTGCCAGACCTGGGCTGGGTTGTGCATCTGAAAGTTGTTTACAGCATTAGGCTTCTCTCCCTACGTAGCTGCACTGGGCTACATCAGCTTTGTTTCATTTTCAGTGGAGTCAATCTTGGTCTTCATTCTGCCTAGAATGCAGTATGAATGTTGGTACCCTGAAAAAGTAATAGAAGCCAACATATTAGCAAAAATAATGAAGGTCATCTTTCTTTAATTTTTATTTTTTAACATTTTTATTGAAGTTATGTGCATTTCATACATCGTTTCTCAGTCCAATCTAGACTCATCTTGTCTTCCATGCCCCACACCCCACCTAAGTTTAAGCACCCTGCATCCCTGCCCTGTATCTTTTTCTGATTCTTTTCAAAGTTTTTTCCAAAGTAGAGGATTATTCTCCTTGGGAGAACTTTGCTGTTTCAGTCGGTTCCCTGACCCTGTTCCTCTGAGGTTGTTCCCTACAATCTGTACTACTTCAACTTATGCATATATATGTCATACCTATACTAAAATTATGTCATTTGTACACAAACTGTCATTTCCATATCATATTTCAGGATTCACATTTTTCCTTTTTAAATTCACATTACTCTAAAATATGCCTATGTATCTTCCACCCATATACCAAGATTCCAAATTCTAAAAATAAGTGGTGGGTTAATTTTAGAGCTTGTTAAGAGATTTACATTTTCAGAGCACAGTTGCTTTCAGGGAAAGGAGTATATAACATTGATGTTGCTCAGTTTGCCTTACAACTCAGAGCTTGGTGCTAGCATCCACAAATGAGGGATACCATTCATCGTTTGCTTTTCTGGGACTGTGTTACTTCACTTAGCATAATATCCTCTAGTTCTATCCATTTACCTGCTGTTCATGATGCCATCTTCCTTTACCACTGCTGCATAGAATTCCATTATGTAGATGTACCACATTTTTCTATCCACTCATTGTTTGAGGAGCATTTGGGTTGGTTCTAGCTCTTCACTATTGTAAAGAGAGCTGTAATGAACATGGCTGTGCATGTATCTCTACTGTAGGATGAGCCTTGTGGCTATATACCCAAGAATGGTATGGCTGGATCAGGTGGTAAGCTCATCTTGATTCTCTTCAGAGTTCTCCACACTGCTTTCCATTGGTTGTATGAGTTTACATTCCCACCATCAGTGGATGAGTGTTCCCCTTTCCCTACAACCTCTCCAGCATTTTGTATCATTTTTTTCTTGACCCTAGCCAGTCTTATCAGATGGAGATGATATCTTAACGCTATTTTATTTTGCATTTCCTTAATTATTAGCAAAGTTGAACATTTTTTAAAATATTTTATTTATTTATGTGTATGAATGTACTGTCTGCATGTAGGTCTGTGCACCCGTGTCGTGCAATGCTGCGGAGGTCAGAAGAGGGCGTCGGATTTCCCTGGAACTGGAGTTCTCCTGGAATTGGAGTTACAGACGGTTCTCAGCTGCCATGTGGGTGCTGGGGATCGAACCCAGGTCCTCTGTAAGAGCAGACGGTGCTCTTAACCGCTAGGCCATCTCTCCAGCCCCAAAGTTGAACATTTTAAAGGATGTTTTTAAGCCATCTTTATTTCCTTATTTGTAAAGTTTCTGTTCAGCTCTTTACTCCATCTCTTGAGTGGGTCATTTGTTTTCTTATGTCTTTGTTTTTTGAGTAGTTTATTTATTCTGGATGTTAATGGTTTGTCAGACGTATCATTGGTGAAAGGTTTCCTGCCACTCTGTGAATTTTCTCTTCACTTCACTGATTGTTTCTTTTGCTGCTCTCCAGCCCCAAAGTTGAACATTTTAAAGGATGTTTTTAAGCCATCTTTATTTCCTTATTTGTAAAGTTTCTGTTCAGCTCTTTACTCCATCTCTTGAGTGGGTCATTTGTTTTCTTATGTCTTTGTTTTTTGAGTAGTTTATTTATTCTGGATGTTAATGGTTTGTCAGACGTATCATTGGTGAAAGATTTCTTCCCACACTGTGGGTTTTCTCTTCACTTCACTGATTGTTTCTTTTGCTGTACAGAAGCTTTTGACTTTAATGAGGTCCCACTTGTCAATTGTCAACCTCACTCCCATGCAGTTGCTGTCTGATTTAGTATGTCTTCTCCTATGCCTATGTCTTGTGGGTTGCTGCCTTCAGAGTTTCAGGTTTCACGGTGGTCTTTGATCCATTTGGAGTTGATTTTTGTGCAGGGTGAGAGGTAGGGGTTTAGTTTTATTCTTCTACAAGTGGTGATCCAGTTTTGCCAACACCATTTTCTGAAGATGCTGTTTTTCCTCCATGGAGTTTTCTTGGACGCTTTGTCAAATATGAGGTGGCTGAAATTGTGTGTGATCAAGTTTGGATCTTCAATTTTGTTTCATTGGTCTATAGGTCTGTTTTCGTGCCTGTACCAGGCTGTTTTTATGACTATAGCCCTGTAATATAGCTTGAAGTCTTGTATAGTGATTCCCCCCTGTATTGCTCTTTTCACTCAGGTTTGCTTTGGCTATTCGGGGTCTTTCATTTTTCCATATGAATTTAAGGGTTTTTTTCCAAGTCTGTGAAGAAACTCGTGGGGATTTTAATTGGGATTGCATTGAATCTGTACATTAATTTGGGTAGAATGGGTATTTTTACTATATTAATTTTTCTGATCCATGAGCATGAGATGTCTTTCAATTCTCTGAGGTCATCTTAATGTATATAAAAACATCATTTATTTTAAAAATCAGCTAAGAAAAATCCTACTTTTTATAGAACCAAAAATATCTCAGAAACTGTCTTCTCTATTTGTAACTTTCCTTTAGGAATGTAACTTCTAACACATATGATACAGAACTTTCTTTTAACTTATCTTTTTTCTCATGAAAGCAATTTATAATATACATTTAAAAAATCTGGTGACAAACTCTTTTTAGGATGATTACAACCATTTGCATTTTTGCATCCCTGATATTGTCATTTAAGTTCTCTTCTGTTTTTTTTTCTTTTTTGAGACTTTTTGATTGAATTTTGTGGATCCAGTACAAGACAGTTTGATTGTATTTAGATCCTCTACCTACATAACCCTCTTAATACCTCTACCCCCTACCCAGCTTCATATCTATATGAATTATGTCCTATATAGTAAAATTTGTGTCCCCAAATGCCCTTCAGTATGGATTAATCTATCCACTAGAATCTGGTCAGTCTACCAAGAGTCACAACCTCAAACAAGATTGACTCTCTCACTGCCAGCAGACATCAGTTGTCAATCTGTTCTTAGGCAGGGTAGGAGGTTCTTACCCACTTCCACTCGTCCATGCTGCAGTTTTGCCAGGTTTTAGCTCAGGTGGCATTTGTGCATTTATGTCACCATTGCTGTGAGTTTGTATGAGTAACTTCCCAGCTGTGTGGAACACTCTGCTTCCTTATGGTCACCTGCCACCTCTGCTCTGACAATCTTTCTGCTCCTTCTTCTGCAATGATTCCTGAGCCTTGGGAGTAGTAAGTTTGAGACAGGTGTCATATTCAGAGAAAAGCAATTTGCATCTTCTTATTCTTTATACTTTGGGAAGTTGCAGGGTGTTATTTTTTCTTAATTTTTATTGAGCTTTTGTTCATTTCATATATTTCTTAATCAAATTTAGACCCATTTCCCCCTACCTGCCCCCCCACCAGCACCGGAACTTATTCATTCTGACATACATGTTAAGTCCTTCTTGCATCTTTTTCTCATTCTATTTTAACTTTTTCAAGGAAGAAGTTTACTGTTTTTGTCAGTTCTTTGTGGGTTTTAATGTTATTCACCATTTGCTGTATAAGGAAGTTTCTCTGGTGATGGTTGAGAGATGCATTAATCAGTGGGTATTGACAATAATTTATTAGGAGTGAGTTTAATACTATTATCTATTTAGCAGAAAACTAATATTGAGCTCCCCACCCCAACTTTGCCCTGGGGCCTGTCTAGCTTCAGGTTCCTACACCTGATATCAATTCTCCATCTTATGACACAAACATTAAATCCAATTAGAAAGTGATTGGTCGCTCCCATAATATTTGTGCCAGAACAGTTGTTGCTGTTATAGCTTTCAGGATTCACAGCTGGGTAGAGATGATGATTAACTTTCTTTTCAGGTAACTTGCATAGCAGCTTTCAGCAGTATGAAAGCTAGCCAGTAGAGATGAGGCTTGGAAATCCCATTTATGTGATGATATAACAATAAAACTAATATAAAACACTGATGTTATTTCCTGTTTTTGTCTTCTCGACAAGGCAATTTGTAAAATATTTGATCAAAAGATTGAGTACTATTTTTGGTCCTATTTTAAATCTTCTTTTTTCTTTTTTACTGAATTACAATATATGGCAGAATTCAATTTCCAGCCATATTTTTCACATAAGATAGACTTACGTGAAATAAGTGTCAAAAGATATTAAATTGGAGGCACTAGAAAACATAGCATCAAGGACACGATTCTTTCAAATGTTAACCCAGGAACAGCTTTGTTCTTACAGGAAGTCTCACATACTTCTTTTTCAAAAGGATGCCACATCCCCTGAGGAGGTGGTTCCCCAACATGTTTGCAGCATGATCACAGCTTATTCCCTCCTCCATCTGAGCTCTGCATGTGGCTGTGGCTCTCAGTTCTTACCTCAAATAGTCTCATGATTTATATTCACCAATTCCATGTACACTGATATTCCATAATGCATGGAGGACTCTCCACAGAGCTGAGAAATCACAGATTATCAACGTTTGTTCTCTTACCCCAAAGAGCATGCAGCTTAATGGAGAAACTAAAGAAAGGAGATGAATGAAAATGCGGTGGAGAGGGTAGGTGGAGATGCAGAGGGGTCACAGGAGAAAGACCTCTGATAGAAGGTCTCATTAGAGATTAGAGGGAGAGCTGGAGCTTGTAAAAGGAGAGGAAGGCAGATGATGCCAAGGCAAAGAGAAAATCCAGGCCCAGAGAGCAAGGAAAGGAGAGGGCTGTGCAGCACTCAGTAAACATGGTCATACTCAACAGGAAGCCAGCTTGAGCCTCTGCTTTTCTTAAACTCACCCCATTCTCAGCACATAGGGGAATGGTTCTCAACTGTGACCTATTATGTGGATAATCTGGGAGATTTAAAGTGAAAGAATGTTAGTCTTGGGTTAGAATTAAAAGTAGAGTCAACTGGCGAGGCTATTGGAAGGTGAACTCCAAAATCATACAGGAAACTTTTTTCAGTGTGAGGATGTGGATAACAAGTGCAGCCCTGGATAATTTGACCATTGATCCTTAATAGGCATTTGAATGGAGATGCCAAGGTGGAGGTTAAGGAGTTAAGTAAGAATTCAAAGAGAGATAGATCCAAAGCTAAGGGAACAGATTAAGAGCTACTAAATTTACCAAATTACAGTGTTTCAAATCCATGGAACTTAATGGGAAAAAATTGCCTGAAACAGCAACCTTGAATGCCTTCAGCACTTATAAACTAAGGCAATTTCTCAAAAGAAAGAATGACAATGAAGTAGTCTAGTGCCACCAAAAAAGTGATGATGACTCAGGCTGAAAATCAGCCATTGGCTCTAGGGATATTTGTTCACATCCTACCTGAATGAGCACTGGAGACAAAAGCAGAACTGAAAAACAAGTGCATGCAATCCAGTGGAGTTTTGCAATCAAGGGAGCAGGAATAAAAAGGAATGACCATGAAACTTGTTTGAAGCTTCATTTCCTGTTGAGTTTAGTTTGACAAACTGTAACAATGTGTATGCAACCTAATGTGAATGAGGGGGAAAAATAAAGACAGAAGAGCCAGGAGATAAAGAAAAAAAAAAAAAAACCGAGAAAGTTTCGTGTAGTTGACACAACTTAAAACACAGTTCACAAGTCTAGGAATTGATCACCAGCAGAGCAAGGACAGCTCACCCATTTTAACAGAAGAAAAATAGTGCACTTAGAAGCTACTAAGGTGATAAATACGTTGTTGAAAAGATTGGAAATTCTCTTCTAATTGCTTCCATTTTCTCAGTAACACAAACAAGGTCACAGTCAGGAGATGAGAGGAGCTTTGATGAGAACAGAGAGTCTGTGAAGAGTGGCATCCGGATGAACTAATTGTGAATTGCAGTGTACACCTGTGGTTTCTCTTCATGAGGTGCATGTTCCAATCTGTCATGTTCAGCTCCCAGAGGATAGGTGGAAACTATGGATTCAAGTCTAATTCTACCTCGGTGAGATGGTTTGTCTCTTTGGTACAACAGCAGGGAGAATCAAGGCCCATACATAACCCCGGAAACATGTGATTGTGTTGTCTCCTGTGACAAGTTTGAACTGAGACTGAAGATGAAATTTATTGGAAATAATTTGCTAGTCAGTAGAAATAGGGGATGTTATTTGGTAGATAACTTCAACTAATTGCTATGAGTGAAAGAAAGAGTGGAGAGTTAGTATCAGTGTGGTGTCTTGTCAGGACTCAAATCAGTCATTGCTAACTCTGAAAGGGAAGAAAAGCATGTGGTAGGCAATCAGGAGGATAAGGAGGCAAAGGGCCTTTCACAAAACTTCATCCTCAGAGGAACACAGATTCAGATCGTAGCTCCATTTTAGCTTTGATTCATTTCTTTTAAAATTTCTGACCTGAAAAAATGTGAGATACCTAGCTCATGATATATTGAGGTTGCAGTAATTAATTTTTAGTAATAATGGGGAAAAGATAGAAGAACCCAGAGAAAAAAAGCCCACCTCTGATTTTAAACCTAGTTCCTGGGATACAAGTAGAAACAGGGTATGTAATTGCATGAGATGGGGAGGGTATGAGTTAGTGAAAAATCTTAGTAAAAAGAATTATATCTACCATCATGCTGTAGAGTGTACAGTGAGGTAGAGAAGTCATGTTCAGCAAGGAGAGAGAGAGAGAGAGAGAGAGAGAGAGAGAGAGAGAGAGAGAGTAAAAGATTAATCAGAAGGACCATTCTAGAGTAATATTAAGTTTGGGTCAATTGTAAGTCAGGGCAAGGACTTGAGTAAGTTAATGTGGAAAAAAATGAGATCACAAAAAGATGACGGGTGTTAAAGAGAGACCCATGTGTACAAATGTAGAAATCACCAACATAGATAGCAACAGTGGCCACAGGAGCATGAGTGAGAAGCAAGTGTCCAAGAGTTCCAGAAACTGTAACAAGAGGGAAAAGCTCATAATATTTTCCCATGTGATGTGGGAAATTTTAGAGAGGGATAATTCACCCTTAAGAAAAGCTGCTAAAGAAAACACAGAACACCCACCCAGTGCAGACCCACAGAAGACGCAAAAAATAAAACGGCATCCAGTGACGGGAGCTTCCCCAGCAAGTCCCTTCTCAGGTTAGATTAGAGGCAATTTGCGAATGCCTAATTGTAAATTCCCAACAGCACTGTAGAAGAATTTGGAGGGATTGGAGGAGTGGAGAATGTGGTCAGGATACAGGATACAGATCCTGTAGGCTGAGGACTATTTAACAAGACATGTTTTGTGTTGTTTCTTTCTTTCTTTTTTTTTTTTTTTTAACTTAATCTGTGTATTCACTGACATCTAGTCAACTTTCCAGTTGGAGTTTTCCATGAGTGTTGACAAATGTTACTTAAAATTCATCTGAAAGAATAGATGTCCAAGAATAACTAAGGAAATTCTGCCAAAGAAGATTTTACTTTCTCTGGCAGATATCAAGACTTACATTTAAAATACATTAATTAAAATATGTAAGATTGATCACTAGAATTGAGTATACTACCCAGACACATACACACACACACACACACACACACAATAATATATAATATATATATATATATATATATATATATACATTTACATGGCAAAATAGTGGAGAAAATGGAACTTTCAAAAGTAGAGTGGTGGTGGGGTTTGGTGCCTCTGCTTTGTGCAGACCAGCTCCTGAGGCACAGGCACCGGAAGGTCACTCAGGCAGGTAGATTTTGGGGTAGAACTGTCTCCTGGCTGCTGGAAGAGGGTGCAACTCTGAGCCCTTTTGTAGGGTGCTCTGGGAGGGTGCCCTTTACCTTTGCAGCCGTGACCAGAGGGTCGGGTTTGTTTTGTGCCTCTGGGCTTTGTGGGTGGCTCCTGAGGCACAGGCAACTGGAAGTTACTCAGGCAGATACCGGAGCACAGGCTAGGTCAGGCATATCTCCCCACCCCCACCAACGGGAATTAGTGAGAGAGTATCCAAGTGGATTTTTTTTTGGAGAACCTCAGAACAGGAAGAGAAAAGTGATGAGCTTCCAATATCAATACATAAACAAAATTGAAACTGAAACTAGAAAACAATATCCAAAAAAGGAGAAAGGGAGGAAAAAAAGGATCAGAAGGAGGCAAAATCATCTGCTACAACTGAAAAGACATTCTGTGATTGAACCACAAAAGGGAAACCCACATGCCAGGGACACGACGAAGACAACATGGGAAAGCAACAGGATAATCCCACACCAGGCTACCAAAACTGGAGAGATAGCACAATGGTATCCCCTTGGAGGTGACCCAGGAACAGATCTTAGAGGAATAATTGCAAACCTATGTAGAGAAATTAAAGAAATAAAGAAGAATTCAGAGAACTAAAGAGAGAGAATGAAAAACTCAAAAAGGACCTAGAGGGATACAATGAACAACTTTGGAAAGACTAAAGGAAACAGATTGACAAACTCCAGAAAGACTAGGAGGAGAAAAAACAAACTCTGGAAAAAAGAAAAACACATGAAAAGGAGCCACCAACGAAGTAAGGAGCATCAAGAAGACATTGAGAAGCTCAAAAGGGAAATTGAAATACTAAAGAAAACACAGGATGAAACGAAAAAGGAATTCGAACACTCATCCAATCAAGAAGAAAGGAAAGGAAAAAGCCTCAGAAATAGAATGGAGGAAGCAGAACAAAGAATATCAGATCTGGAAGATAACACAGAGCAACTAAAAAGCTCAAATAAAGATTATGAAAAATTTAAAAATACACAAAAGTGGAACAACCAGGAAATATGGGACACTTTAAAAAGATCAAACCTCCACATCATAGGAATAGAGGAAGGAGAAGAATCTTGAGAGAATAGTATTGATCAGATCTTCAACAGAATCATAGATGAAAATTTCCCCAAATTAAAAATAGACAAACCCATACAAATACAAGAAGCACATAGGACTCCAAATAGACAAGATCAGAAAAGAAACTCGCCACACCATATCATAGTTAAAATGCTAGTTGCCCAAAACAAAGATAAAATTCTGAGGGCTACAAAAGAAAAAGAAATCACATACAAAGGGAAACCCATCAGAATTACAACTGACTTCTTGGTGCAAACCATGAAAGCAAGAAGAATATGGAGAAAAGCATTCCAGGTACTAAAGGACTATGGATGCCAACCCAGAATACTTTACCTAGCAAAAATGTCGACTATAGTTGAAGGAGAGAGAAAAATCTTCCATGACATAAACAAGATGATGGAATACATGTCTGGAAAACCAACTCTTCATAAAATACTTGAAACAATTCAAAAGGCAGAAGAGAGGAGGAACAATCCTCAAACACCTAGGAAAAGGAACTAATAAAAACATAACCGTAGCAGTAAAATCAGAAGCTAGAAGTCCAAATGGATAATAAAGTGAAAGAAAACAACATCCATCTTTCAATTATAACCTTAAATATTAATGGGCTAAACTCCCCAATCAAAAGGCATAGACTGGAAGAATGGATTAGGAAACAAAACCCATCTATATGCTGTCTACAAGAAACCCATCTCAATTTCAAGGATAGGCACCAACTTAAGGTGAAAGGATGGAAAAAAATATTCCAAGCAAATGGTGCCAAAAAGAAAGCGGGTGTTGCCATTCTAATATCAGACAAAATAGACTTCAAAGCAAAAGAAATCAAAAGAGACAAAGAGGGCCATTACATCTTTGTTAAAGGAACAATTGATGATGAAGATCTCACAATCATGAATATATATGCAACAAACACCAGTGCACCAAGCTTTATAAAGACAATTCTTCAGGATCGCAAGGCACAGATTAACCCCAGCACACTAATAGTAGGGGATTTCAATACCCCGCTAAGACTCCTAGACAGATAAACAGGACAAAGAATAAACAGAGAGACATCTGAACTAAATGATACAATAAACCAAATGGACCTCACAGACATCTATCGAATATTTCACCCAAACACCAGAGAATACACTTTCTACTCAGCACCTCACGGAACATTCTCCAAAATAGACCATATACTGGGACACAGGAAAGAAATCAACAAATACAAAAAGACTGAAATAATCTCATGCATTCTATCAGACCACAGTGAAATAAAACTCAATATCAACACCAGGATAAACCCTACAACCTACAAGAACACATGGAGACTAAACAACACTCTCCTGAATAATGAATGGGTCAAGGAAGAAATAAGGAAAGAAAACCACATTCCTGGAACTGAATGACAATGATAAAACAACACAGTAAAACCTATGAGACACTTTAAAAGCAGTCCTAAAATGGAAGTTTATAGCGTTAAGTGCCTACATTAAAAAAGCAGAAAGAGCACAAGTGAATGATCTAACATTGTAGCTAAGAGACAACAACAAATGAACCCTAAATGCAGCAGACAAGAAGAAATAACAAAAATCAGAGCAGAGATCAATGAAATAGAAACAAAGAAAACCATAAAGAAAATCAATGAATCCAAAAGTTGATTCTTTGAGAGAATAAACAAGATAGACAGACCTCTAGCCTAGTTAACCAAAAGAAAGAAGGAACAACTCCAAATCAATAGAATCTGTGATGAAAGTGGAAATACCACAACATTCAAGGAAAGATCCAATCATACAGGAATACTTCAAAAACCTATACTCTACTAAGTTTGAAAACCTAGAAGAAATGGATGAATATCTGAAATCCTGGGAATCACCAAAGCTCAACCAAGAAGAGATCCACAGCCTAAATAGACCAATAATACATGAAGAAATTGAAGATATAGTAAGTAGCCTCCCAACCAAAAAATGCCCAGGCCCAGATGGTTTCATGGCAGAATTCTATAAAATATTTCAAAAAGACTTACAACTGGGGCTGGAGAGATGGCCTAGTGGTTAAGAGAGCCGACTACTCTTGCAGAGGACCTGGGTTTGATCCCAGCACCCACATGGCGGCTGAGAACTGTCTGTAACTCCAATTCCAGGAGAACTCTAGTTCTAGGGGAATCCGACGCCCTCTTCTGACCTCCACGGCATTGCACGACACGGGTGCGCAGACCTGCATGCAGACAGTACATTCATACACATAAATAAATAAATAAATAAATAAATAAATAAATAAATAAAATAAAAAAAGACTTACAACCATTTCTACTCAAGTTGTTTAGAAGGATACAAATGGAGGGAGTTCTCCCAGATTCCTCATATGAAGCCAGCATCACGCTATTACCAAAACCAGGTAATGATACAAAAAAAAAAAAAAATGGAGAACTATAGACCCATCTCCCTAATGAACACAGATGCCAAAATTCTCAACAGGATACTGGCAAATCGCATACAGACCCACATCAAGAAGATCATCCAACATGACAGAGTTGGATTCATACCAGAGATGCAGGGATGGTTTAACATATGAAAATCAATAAATATCATCAATCATATAAATGGACTGAAAGACAAAAACCACACCATCATCTCAATGGATGGTGAGAAAGCCTTTGACAAAATCCAGCATCCCTTCATGTTTAAAGTCCTAGAGGGAATTGGATTGGAGGGAACATTCCTCGATGTAATCAAAGCCATATACAGGAAACCCACAGCCAATGTCATCCTAAATGGGGAAAGGACAGAAGCATTCCCCCTAAAGGTAGGAACTTGGCAAGTCTGCCCCCTGTCACCACTCCTTTTCAATATAGTGCTTGAAACCCTTGCTAAGGCAAGAAGTCAAGAAAAGGAAATTAAAGGAGTTCTAATTAGAAAAGAGGAAGTCAAGTTATCCCTTTTTGCTGATGATATGATTGTCTACCTAAGAGATGCTAAGAACTTCACCAGAAAGTTCCTAGAAACGATTAAGAGCTTCAGTAAAGTTGCAGGATACAAAATAAATCTAGAAAAATCAGTAGCCTTTCTTTACACCAACAACAAGCAAGTTAAGGAATAAAAGGAGACCTTCCCACTCACAATAGCCTCAAAAACAATAAAATACCTAGGAACAAATCTAACCAAAGACACCAAGGATCTGTATAACAAAAATTTTAAACCCCTAAAGAAGGAAATTGAGTAAGACATCAGAAGATGGACAAACCTCCCATGCTCATGGATTGGGAAAATACATATAGTAAATATGTCCATCCTACCCAAACTAGTGTACAGATTTAATACAATCCCAATCAAAATCCCCAAGAGCTTCTTCACAGGCTTGGAAAAAAAATCCTTAAATTCATTTGCAAAAACAAAAGACACTGAATAGCCAAAGCAACCCTGAGTGAAAAGAGCAATACGGGGCGGCGGGGGGGAAATTGCTCTACCAGACATCAAACTATACTACAGGTGTATAGTCATAAAAACAGCCTGGTGCTGGCACAAAAACCGACCAGTTGACCAATAAAATAAAACTGAAGATCCAAACTTGAGCACATACAATTTCAGCCACCTCATATTTGACAAGGGGACCAAGAAGACACACTGGAGGAAAGACGGCATCTTCAGTAAGTGGTGTTGGCAAAACTGGATCACCATCTGTAGAAAGATGAAATAAAACCCCTACCTCTCGCCCTGTACAAAAGTCAATTCCAGATGGATCAAAACCTCAACGTGAAACCCAAAACTCTGGAGGTGATAGAAGAGAAACTTGGCAGCAGATTACAAGACATAGGGGTAGGAAAAGACTTCCTAAATCAGACAGCAGCAGCACAAGGAATAAGATTGACAATTGATAAATGGGACCTCATTAAACTCAAAAGCTTCTGTACACCAAAAGAAACAAATCAAGGAAGTGAAGAGAAAACCCACAGAGTGGCAGGAAACCTTCACTGCAGATACATCTGACAAAACATTAATTTCCAGAGTATACAAGCTACTCAAATAAACAAAGAAGAAAGAAAACAAATGAACCACTCAAAAGATGGAGCAAAGAACTGAATAGAGACTTCACAGAGGAGGAATTGGAGGTGGCTGAGAAACATCTTAAAAACTGTTCAACATCACTAATAATTAGGGAAATGCAAATTAAGATCACTTTAAGATATCTCACTCCAATAAGACTGGCCAGGATCAAGAAAACAAATGATATAAAGTGCTGGAGAGGTTGTGGGGAAAGGGGAACACTCATCCATTGCTGGTGGGAATGTAAACTTGTACAGCCACTATGGAAAGCAGTGTGGAGAACCCTTAGAAGACTCAAAATGAGCTTTCCATTTGACCCAGTCATACCACTCCTGGGTATATACCCACAAGACACAACTTACTGCAAAGATACATGCACAGCTATGTTTATTGCAGCTCTGTTCACAATAGCAAAAAGCTGGAACCAGCCCAGGTGCCCTTCAACTGACGAGTGGATAGAGAAAATGTGGTACATGTATACAATGGAATACTATGCAGCAGTAAAGAGGGACAACATCATGAAATTTGCAGGTAAATGGATGGAGCTGGAAGACATTATGTTAAGTGAAGTAACACAGTCCCAGAAAAACAAACGACAAATGGTGTCCCTCATATGTGGATGCTAGTACCAACAACCCAGATATAAATATTTCTCATGGAGAGGGATGCATAGTAAAAGAACAACAACAGAAAGACTGCATCAGAAAATGGACTGAAATGGTGAATTGGGAAGGGGGGAGGGGTGGGAGAGGGACACGGGTGTATATTCGATTAATGCATATTTAATTGACATGAGTTCAACAAGTATCCAGTTTTGCCCACACACTGTCTACAGGTTACATGGTGTTTTAGGACTTAGTAAAAGTAAATATGTGTATATTAAACAACATTGGTTTAAAGGTTCTGATAAAAACGGTAATGCACCTGAGTTAATTGGAAATATAAATTGTTGTTGTCCACATTTGTTTTACTTAAAATCTGTATAACAATAACTTTGGGATTGGCACATACAAATGTTCTCTATAATTTTTCTGTTGTACAGTATCACCTTGTAGCATTCTCTTTTACCTGTAGGATGATTTAACTTAAAAAATTAAGTTTGCTTCCCAAGTTAACCACATACAGTCACCCAAAACAGCATGGGTGAATTTGATGAAATCTGCACCTTGATTCCAGCCTATAGGTATGTATAATACAACTGCCTTTTTGAGACTCATGGGTCAAAAAAACAAAAACCTAAAATAAAAAAGGGGGATACAGATAGATATGAAACCTTTTTGTCAAAAACCTTGCAATTCAAATCTTAAAACTAACTATGGGAAAAGATTTGTATGTTCCAACAGGTCAAAATGTCACCAACTTAATGGCTGAGAAAGAAAAGATACAGCTTTGCATTGTGTAGGATGTACCAGGAAGTGCCAGCAGAAAGGTTGGCCATCTGAACATTGAAAGGAAGAAAAGCCTCAGATTGCTAGATATCAAACCCCTTTGTGGATCCTACTTGTAACAACTATTTATAATGAGTCCTAATGAAACTTACCTTCTAGGTGCTGCAAGGTTTTAATATGAGAGACTTTCTTACATCCCCCCCATAGAACAAGGAGGAATATGATGATGATGAGGTCATTCTCTAACTGTAAATTGGCGCCAACTGCTATAGAGGTAACCTCTTATAAAACTGGTAAAACTGCCTTCTTTAATTGACTAATAGACATAGGAACTGTGAAAAGGATTGTTCTCTATTCAGATCCAAATATAATACTAAAGTCTCCTTAAGCTATGGACTTAAGCAAAATATATTAATACAGGAGAGCTCTGATATCTGCAATGGATTATTCTACCAAGGAAATGTTGGCCAAGGGATCCAAGCCCCTCCAAAATGTAAAGGCTTCTCGCCTGTAAACTGGGATACCTGCAAGAAGAAGGGTGATATGGCCCTACTTTCGAAGACCTGATGTAAGCATGGGAAAGATGCATTGAGGCCGCACTTGCAAGTATACTGTTGGTCTCTGGAATACCAGAGAGTTTTACCAAAGGCCATTAAACCCAAGCAAATATAGTTCTCCTTGAGTCAAGCAAGACTCCTCCATCAGCACCAGCTACACCTCACCTGCCTGGAAATACTGTGCAGCAGTGGCAGCCATATGCCTGTATTTTCCAAGTCTAATTGACTATTAGCTTTCTCCTTGGAGGAATAACCCATGGCTGATGCCACAAGCTTATATCCTCTAGTGCTCAGGTGATGTTATAAGCCACAGTAAGACCCTGTCTTATTTTACAGAAAAAAACATAATTCATGGATTAACATACCATCCAAACATCTGTGTCTATACCAAAGTAACCTACCATAACAATTAGTACTGTTTAATTACCTATATATCTAATTGCTTGTGCTTCATTAGTAGGATTGAAAGGTTATTCTTGGACAAACTGTCAGCCCATGAAAGGAAACAGCCAGAATTGACCAGAGTCCAAGACAACAGCTCCAGAGAAAGTAGACTGTTTGGCTTCCTGTCCACCTGTGCCCCTTTTCTAAGCCCAGGCAACAATCTGCAGAAGAGGGGGCATGATAGAATGTAAGGGCCGCGATTGGGGTGAATGCAAAACTACAGCAATATAATCTGGACACTCATTTGATCAACTTGATTGACCATACAAGCCCCCCCCCAGCTGGATGGTGAGACCCATGAGCTGTGTGGGTTTGGGCACAACTGCTTGCAAATTGGCTTTACATGAAGGATGCTTGTACTCATAAATTATTACTTATTGTGAAAAAATGAAAAAAAATATAAAGTAATTAAAAAAATCTTTAAAAAAAGTAGAGCAGTGGTAATCAGCATTCAGTGTTTGAAGAAATTAAATATCAAAACTCTTGCCACATTAAAATATATTCCACATGGTTTGAAAATTGAAGACAAAAATTATAAATATGTTTACAACTGGATAAAATGTATAAATATAATATAGTAAATTATAGCATAATATACTACATATTTGATGTATTCATAATAATATATATTACAATATGTAATATAATCAATAATTATATTATAATACATTCCAATATATTATATGGGGTGAGGTTGTGTGTGTACATATACACTGTATTATTGGATGGAGACTTAGATAAGACACAGTATTAGTCAGTCATAGTGATACTACACACTGATAATCAGAACCTGAGCTATGGACACAGAAGGAATGAGTGTTTGATGCCAACCTACATAGAATCTGTTTTAACATCTCTTCACATACATACAAGAAAAAGAAAATGAGGCAGACTTTTCAGTGTGGAACAGAATAAAACGACCCAATTTCCAGGTACACCAAGGCTCTGAATTTTTGATACATGATAATTGTATGCACATGGAGATGGAACAGGGAAGCCCCCAGCCTTTCTTTGACTTAACTGACTTAAGCATTTCAGATGGCAATGAATGCATTCACTTAGTTATTATTCTCATTGAGTTGCTGAATTACTGCAGTGGGAGAAATTTCCCTCCAATATCTTCAAGAGTTTAAGAGTCCTGGTTTATTGTACAGAGAACATTTGAGGCTTTGTTTTATTATATGTAACAAGAATATTTTTTTTTATTTTATGTGTATGAGTACATTGCCTGCATGTGTGTAAGTGCACCCATGTTGTGAAATGCCCACAGAGGTCAGAAGAGGGCACTGAATCCTCTAGAACTGGAGTTATGGACAGTTATTAGTAGCCATGTAAGTGCTGGGAATCAAACCTATGTCTATTAACAGTTGAGCCTTCTCTCCAGCCTCAGCAACCAGAATTATTTGAAGGTCATGCCTGTGTCAAAGTCTTGTATCATGAGATCATGTTAGAGAAAAAGTCCCCTGAAGTTAATCTTGGGATGACCAGGGTATGTTTGTATGAAGACAGAGAGGGTTAACACATCAGACTCCATGAATAATCTACATAGAGAAGAGGAAGAAGAAGAAGAAGAAGAAGAAGAAGAAGAAGAAGAAGAAGAAGAAGAAGAAATAATTATGGGGGAGGAACTGGACCTTAGAATCTCACTTTTCTTTTTTTCTTTTTTTTAACATTTTCTTTTATTGATGCTTTGTGCATTTCATACATCATTTTCCAATTCAGTTCAGGCACATTTCCCTTTCCCTTCCCCCCCACCCCCACCCCATCCCAGATCATGCATTCTGCCATAACTGTCCTGCATCTTTCTCTCAGTATTGTTTTCATTTTTTTAACTATAAGTGATAATCCATGAGTACAAGAATCGTTCATGCAAAACCAATCTGCAGGCTGTTGTGCCCAAACCCCTACAGCCCCATCATCCAGTGGGGGGTGAGGGGTTGTATGTTTAATCAAGTTGATCAAATGAGTGTCCAGACTACATTGCTGTAGTTTCACCATTCACCCCAATCGCAGCCCTTACATTCTACCACGCCCCCTCTTCCGCAGATTGTTCCCTAGGCTTAGAAAAGGGGCACAGGTGGATGAGAAGCAAAACAGTCCACTCTCTCTGGAGCTGTTGTCTTGGACTCTGGTCAATTCTGGCTGTTTCCTTTCATGGGCTGACAGTTTGTCCAGGAATAACCTTTCGATCCTACTAATGAAGCACAAGCAATTAGATATATAGGTATTTAAACAGCATTAATAGTTATGGTAGGTTACTTTGGTATAGACACATATGTTTGGATGATATGTTAATCCATGAATTACATTTTTTCCTGTTAAATATGACAGGGTCTTACTGTGGCTTATAACATCTCTTAATCTGTAGAGGATGTAAGCTTGTGGCATCAGCCATGGGTTATTCCTCCAAGGAGAGAGCCAATAGCCAATTAGATTTGGGATATACAGGCATATGGCTGGCTCTGCTGCACAGTATTTCCAGGCAGGTGTGGTGTAGCTGGTGCTGATGGTGACGTCTTGCTTGACTCAAGGAGACTGAACCTCGCTTTTCTTTGTCTCAGGTGATGAGATTTCTGTCATCATCATAGGCTGTTTTGGGAAATCAAAATATTAAAACATTCTCACTACAAAACCAATGTCAGACAGTGGAGAATAATTAAAGATGAGAAAGACACCTCCATCTCGGTATTGGCAATAAGTAAAATAAGATATGCAAGAAAAAGGGAAAAAATGAATCCTTAAAACAACAACTCTAGGAATTCTTCAAACTAAAAGTGTTTTTCTGAATTAAAGACAAACACAGTGCGTGGTAATACTGCATTTTCAGGTGGTCAGGGCACAAACAAAACCTGCAACACCTTTCCAGTTCTAAAATAGCAGAAGTCAGCTTTCAGACAGGTGAGAGGCTCTGTATGCTGCCTTTAGGTGATGAGTCTCTTCACCCAATAAAACATCTTACTAAAATTACAAGAGTACAAACTGCTAAGAAGCCCAGGTCTAACTCAGCTGTACCATTTTTTCCCCTTTGGAAAAATCATCCTGAAAGAAACAAATATCTCTCTTGATTGAAAACAGATTTGTGAATTTGTAGGGCCAAAACAACTGTTCTATAAAAAGCCTCTGTCATCCCATTCATCCTCCAAAGCTCAAATGAAAAGATCATGTCTGTGCTTCAGACATGTTAGTCACCAGTCAGCTCCTCACCGTTTCCACTGGGGCCAAAGGGACAATCTGTTCCCAACAGCCCGAGGAGTCTTTTTGTCATTTTACAAACATGTAAAAAAAAAAAAAAGGCACCAAGTGCTTGGCTTTGTGAGAAAAGAGATTGCAGTGACAATTTTCACACATCTTGCTCTCCTTGCATTAATTTTCAGTGCTACACTCTTCCAGGGTGGGTGGGAATTTGAGTAAAAAAGCACTGATTTTCTACTGGCTGGTAATTGAAGCCAGATTACCTATGTTCCTCTTGCTTGTGCTCAGGGTGCACACTGTGTGTCTATACAAAACTACTTTAAAGATGTAGTTCTTGAGCTACAAATAACATCTTTCCGATATGATTGCTTTTGTGTGTGTGAATGTTGAAAGATATCAATACTGTATTGCACTTTAACATATGTCATTTTTCTCCTGGCTTTCCTGGCATGCATGGGGCAATAGTCCAAGCAGCAGGCACACCTGTTCCCCTAGGTCCTCCCCCAGCTTCTGTCTTTTAGGCCAGGTAAGAAAGACCCATGAAGAAAGGTATCTGAAAGGAAACTCATATCTTCAGGACATAGGAGCAAGAACACACCACACATTTCAGCCCATCCCCTGGGTCCAGTATGCACCTGTAGATGCAGCATGAACATGTAGATCCTTCATTTCTATCTATTCTCCACCCCAGACACCAGTTTACCTCTGTGGTTTCAAGCACCAGAAGTAGACACAAAGACAATAAATAGCCTTACATGGACTTGGGGACTAGCTTCGAAACTTGGGCAACATCAAATCTTTACAACCCTATATTATGGATGGGCATGTTTCTGTTACCTATGATTCTGCTTTTCTCACTGGACATGGCATAATGGAAAGATCATGGGATTTGTTCCAGGAAAAAGCCCCGAGTTTAAACTGAACTCAACACTGCTTGCTTTTAACAATCTATGTAGAATATTCTTCTCATCACCCTCTTCCTCCTCCTCCTCTTCCCTTTCTTCCTCCTCTTTCTCCTCCTACTCAGACAGTTCCTGTTCCTTCTGTTCTTCCTGCTTCTCCTTCCTCTCTTCTACCTCTTCATCCTCTTCCTCCTCCTCCTCTTCCTCTTTCTCTTCTTCATTTCTGTTCTTTACACTTTTGGGGGGACAAGATTTATCATGGAACTCAGCTGGGGTGAAATTCCCTAGTTAAACAAGGCTGGGCTCAAGCCCATGATGGAGTCTTCTCTGCCTTAACTTTCCAAGTGCTAGGATTCCTAAGACACTAATCAGGGAAAGTGGTGGAGACAGCTAGATTGAGTCGAGCTGTGCTTGCTTCCTCAAAATAGGTTAAGGCCAGCAGTTTCCTCTTCACTATAGGAGGAGAGCGAATACCTCTCTCAAGTCCACCACGTGTTTCTAAGTTCTAATCTCAAATATTTCCATATGGCCTGCTGACTTGATTGTCAGGATTGACTCTCCTATTCCTTCTTGCCTGTTTAAGTTATCAGAGTATAGAAGGGGTAAAGTTGTTGAAAAGGAGGATGGTGAGTGCTTTGCCAGTCTGCTTCATGAGACCCCAGGAGTGACTGTCATAAGAAGCCATAAGCAGCATCTGGAAGTTTCTACAGCAAGGAATCTGTGGTCTTACATTAGCAGTTATCTTGAGACATGCATAGAAGACTTTTAGGTTAATAAATGTTGTTTTTAGAGCTCAATCCCTAGGGACAAGTCCTTTGATCAAAACCTTTCCTTGTATTTATTTAACAAGGCAGAAGTCACAGAGAGTAGTTCAGAGAATAAGCATCAATCCTTAAGTGGGTTAATCCACTGCACAGACCCTAGGAAGTATGAGGTGCTTGCTGTGTGCCAGACACTTTATGGAATGCTCTTAGAATGAATAATCAGAAAGACATGATTTGTATCTTCAGAATAAAGCAAAGAATTAAGCATTTAAGAAATTATGTAATATTAAAACAAGAGAAAATGTGTTAAAGGCAGACTGTAAGGAACTGTGATTTATGGAGAAATGAGTCAAAAGAAGTCAAAAGGGGCTGGAGGGATTAAGAGCACTGGTTGCTCTTGCAGAGGGCCCAGTTTCAGTTCCCAGCACTGCCACAGTGGTTAACAACCATCCATAACTCTAGTTCCAGAGGTTCCTACACCCTCTTCTCACCACCATGGTCATTACATAGCACAGGTGCACTTACCTACTTGCAGGCAATAAATTCATACATGTAAAAATAAAAATAAAATGTTTTTAAAAGAAGTAAAAGGCATTGCCCTAAGAATTAAGGAGATATGTTTTCATCTGATGTATGTGGGCTTTGGATGGGCAAGAGAAGAAATAAAGCCATAAAAGTAAACTAGATTCTCTCAAACTAGACAACTGGTTATGGAAAGATTCTAGACATCTCAAATCCTTAGTTTGCTACATGGGATTGGTTGTTGGGTTAAATTGCCTGTGTGTGTAATTAAATGTCAAAGCTCATTCTTTGTACAACAGTGGCAAAAGAAAGCCCTTCTTTATCAGCCCAGTGGTTTTGCAAAACAGCATCAGTGAGTATACACCTGGTCAAGCAGAGAGATTAAGGAAGAAGAACACAATTTACTGGATTACTAATTTAAAGTCTTCACTAATGAGAAATGTTCCAGGAATGGATCCCTGGGAAATGTAGTTTAGCCTAGCTAAGTAGACGCACAAGGTGTATGGTGACAGGGTTCCATACTTAAATATCTTATGGAGACCACAATGCAATCCAATAAACTTCCTCTCCTGGTAGCCTTTCCTGACTGCTACTTTGTGTTGTTTCTTGGTTTTCCAATCCTGTTTCAAGGTCTCTGTCCATCATACTTCTAATTCCTATTATTGTTTCTCTGGTACTAATCCAATTTCTTCCACTACATCCCCTCTGCTCTTGCCTCATGGATGACAACTGCTTTGAGCTATTATTATGACTTTTGTTATTGTTATCTTTGTTGTTAGATGGCTTTGGTCCCTGAGAGACATTTATGTTCAACTCTATATGATATTGTTTGCTTTCTCTTCCAATTCCATCAAACAGAGAGGGCTGCAAGGAACAGAATGCAATGTCGCTCCAGGGAACCAATTTATACAAAGGAGTACAAATCCCACTTGTGCCTCACAGAGGGGTAAGACTAAGATACAGCTTTTATAAACAGACCCTTGAATCTCAGCAAGGGGATTTGAAAAGTCAAACATGCTGAGGCCGTGACTATAAAAGTAAAATTACAAGGCTCAGGAACCTTCCCAGAGTCGGACTCATTTCAAACATTGCTATCTTGTATGCGTTATTCTTAGCAGAACCTAGGTTTATGTCAGCTTCCACTTCAACATCCAGCCGTGACGGGAATCTCACAAGAGCTTCCTCTGGGTGCTGCAGAGTTCATTACAACACAACTCTGGGTTTTCCTCAGTTCATATGAATGAGCTCTGAGCCCACCCCGTACTTTTGTACTCTCATTTAAAATTTCTCAAACACTTCCTAGTGGATTTGATATATCAGGGTGCATATGCTTTGCCAGGAACAGAACTGGGGTCCAGAGGCTGTAAAAATGGAAACAATGAAGCCCCTATCCTAAGACTTACAACTAGGACAGAAAGAAGATAATCCAAAGTGTTTAACAATGCACTGCAGATGTAATAACAGAAGTCTCGATGGGGGAAAATGGGAGCACACAGCAGGAGTAGGAAGATACTGAAGGGTGCAGCTGAGCCTTCCTTGGAGAGGTGGATGTTAGGGGATGTCAAATGACTAGACAGCCTTGTGGAAACAGACATATGTCATACCCCAAGGCTTCTCATCGGGGAGGTGGGGCTCTGTCCCTTCGTTCTCAGTTCTGTGAAGATGTGACATACTCACACCTTCACAGTGCATTTTCCTCATTATTTTCTGCTATTCATTTGCCAGAACTTAATAATGTTGACAGGCAGCTCAGTAAAACATCTCTGGAAATTTTGACCTTGCCATTTGCCACAAAAGTTATCCTGAAAAAGTTCTCCAACACTTGATTTTATAAAGCAGCAAAGCTGTTTATTATGGACTGTATGAAATTTCATAAGCTAAATGGTCCTTGTATGTCACCGGGGATTCAGAGGGTTTGTTTATGCTGGTATCATAAGCACACAAGCAACACAATTGCATTAGGTTCTCACAAAGGCTTCAACTGACTATGTGAATTTTTAGGTCTCTTTATTATTTATTTATTTATTTGTTGTTATTTTTTGTCTGTGTGCATGTGTGTGCATGCATGCCATGGGGCACATGTGGAGATCACAGGATAATTTGGGGAGAGGGCTACATTCTTTCCTTCCACACTGAACTCAGGTTGTCAGGCATGGAGGCAGACACCATTACCCATGAGATGCTATCTTGCCTGCCACTTTTTCTGTATTTTAATATTTTTTTTAAATTTTTTTTAATTAATTTTATTTATTTCTGTATGTGTATGAATGTACTGTCTGCATGCAAGTTTGTGCACCCGTGTCGTGCAATGCCGCGGAGGTCAGAAGAGGGTGTCGGATTCCCCTGGAACTGGAGTTCTCCTGGAATTGGAGTTTCAGACGGTTCTCGGCCGCCATGTGGGTGCTGGGGACCGAACCCGGGTCCTCTGCAAGAGCAGTCGGCACTCTTAACCGCTAGGCCATCTCTCCAGCCCCCGTATTTTAATATTTTTACAAACACATGATAACAGCACATATTTATGGGGTACAGTATGATGTTGCCTATATGTAAACAACATATGCTTATCAGGTCAACATATGTGGCATTATTTTCTCCTCATTTAACTCGATGGTGTTTTGAACTTTTCTAATGAAATCAGGACTAGTAATAGTACTTATCTTATGTGATTGTTCTGGGGATGAGTGCACTGTAAACATTAACAGCTTAGAATACTGCTAGTTTCCGGTGAGCTCTACAGAAATGCTCAACTTGAAGAAGACAGTTTCTTCTTTTATTTGACATGGATAGAAGAGAAGTTCTCAGTTAAGCTTGCAAGTACGCTCTCATTTTCAACATTGAAAGTTTTAAAAAAATGACTGTAGGTTTTTGAGCAATTCAGCACATATCTTGGGCCACAGTCTGCCCTCTACACACCCAATTAATGGAAAGAATACCCATGACATGTCAAGCATTCTTTATATTCTTCAAAAGTGTCATCTTCACTTAGCATCACAAAAGTTCAGAGAGGTGGGTTTGCAAATAAGGAAAATGAGATAGAATCTATCTCCTAAGACAAGGTAGCCATCATAGGTCCCTTTCTAGGAGAAGGCTAGATGTAGCCTTTATTCCGACATGATTTGAGGGGCTCTATACATAATGATTTGCACTGAATTTACATGAATTTACATCCTCACACCCCTAGCTCTAAGACACAAAAGTTGGTATTGTTTTGTCCCATTTTATCACTTTCCCAACTAAGAAAGATTGAATAGCATGATTTGTAAAATGGAATTAATGACTAGTGGACACTCTGTGAGTCTTCATGTTACAAAATACTATTTTGTATTGCTTATGGGATATAGTAAAGTGGTCATAGTACTTATACACACAAACACACATACACTTCTCCCAACAATTCTGCAAATGATCTCTATTGGTTACTTTTCTGTTGCTGTGGTAAAGTGGCCAGAGCAACATATAGAAGGAAGAGTTTATTTAGGCTTATGGTTCAAGTGGGATATGACTCTACAAGCACAGGGAGACATGTCGGGAGGCAGCCCGAGCAGAACACTACACGCTCTCATCTTCAAGCAGGCACAGAAAGCAAAGCAGAACGTCAGTATGGAGCAAGGCTAGGAACTCTCAAAGCCACTCCCAGTGTCCTGCTTCCTCTAGCATGCATACACCTTCTGAAAAGTTCCATGACCTTCCCCAACCAGCACCACCAACTGACCAAGTGTTCAGTTTTTGGAGCCTATGGGGAACTCCTCATTCCAATTACCACATTCCACACCCTGACACCCATAGGCTCATGACCACATCACAATGCAATGCAAAATGCATTTAATCTAACTTTAAAAGTCCCTGTAATCTTTCACAGTCTCTTTTTTTTTTATACATTTTTTTATTAATTTTTATTTATTTCTGTATGTGTATGAATGTACTGTCTGCATGCAAGTCTGTGCACCCGTGTCGTGCAATGCCGCGGAGGTCAGAAGAGGGTCTCGGATTCCCCTGGAACTGGAGTTCTCCTGGAATTGGAGTTTCAGACGGTTCTTGGCCGCCATGTGGGTGCTGGGGATCGAACCCGGGTCCTCTGTAAGAGCGGTCGGAGCTCTTAACCGCTAGGCCATCTCTCCAGCCCCTCACAGTCTCAGTCTCAATACTATTCAAAACTCCAGAGTCCAAAGTCTCTTCTGAGACCCAAGTGTCTCTTAATTGTAAACCCTTATAAAATCGAAAGGCAAAATTACATATTTCCAACATACTATGGCACACAATACACATTCCCACTCCAAAAGAGGACAGGAAGTGGATAATGCAGAATTTCAGACAACAGCAAGACTGGAAACCAGCAGGGAGAATGCCAAATCTTGTTGCTCCAGTTCTAGCTTCTGGGGCTTTAATTCCAAAGAGCTTAGATGGCTCCACCTCTCCAGCTTTGCTGCCTGGAACATTCATCACTCTCTTGGACTGGCACCACTCTCTGAATACAACTCTCCTCGGCAGACGTCTCACAGCTCTGACATCTCCAACATCTTGGGATCTCCCCTGCAAACCGGACTTGACCTTCAAATCTTCATGCAATAACCTCTCAGGGGCTTTTGGCCTCCCAAGGTTGCCTTTACACAGAGACCTCTGCTACATGCTGCCTGGCCTCAGTGACTCTCTGAAACAATGGTCGAAGAGTTAATAACTTCCTCATACTTGTATCTCCCATATCTAAAATGGACATCACATGAATTCCAGGACACCTTTGGCTGCTTTGACTAGGATGTTAAACTGACTAGTGCTCTTTTTCTCTCCAAACTGTGCATTCTGCATTTCTTTCTGCCCTGCTTGCTCTTCTTCACTGTAGACCTGCAAAATATCCATCACTAATACCTACCCCACAGTTTTATTAGGCTTTCTGAATTTTCCCCTGTCAAAGAAATTAGTCCATTATGTTTTTCTTCCATTTAGCCTCAGGCAAGTTCTTAGGCCAGGGAGCGACAGCAGACAGATAGTTCACCAAAATAGCCCAGGAGCTGTTTAAACCCTTCTTTTCACCACAGAAGCAGCTCGCCCTCTGGTACCAACTTGTGCATTAGTTACTTTTCTGTTGTTGTGGTAATAAAACATAGCTGATCCAATTTATATAAGGAAGTCTATTGAGCTTAAGGTCCAGAGGGATAAGTGTCTTCTTGGCAGAGGGAGTCAAGCCAGGAGGCAGCCAGAGCAGAAAACTGAGGACTCACATCTTCAAGCAGGCATATGAAGCTGAGAAAACAAAATCACAGTGGTGCAAGCTACTAATTTGCACAAGACCCCTAGTGACATAGGTCTTCCAGCAAGACCTCACCTTCTTGAAAGGTTCTAGGACCTTCCCCAGATAGTGCCACCAATGAACCAGTATTTAAATACTCACGGCGTATGAGGGGCATTCTCATTGAAACTTCCACCTGATAGCAGGAGACTTAAGGATACTCCAAGGCCTTCCATAAGATGGCATATCTTACTACTGGGGACCTACTGTCCGTTCATTCCAACTTTTACACAACTTCAACCGAGAACACTCACTGTGTTTTATTGGAAAGTAAAATAAATTGATGATGATTTCTTTTACTTGTTTTCTCGTAGGAGATATTGACATAAATCCTGGATCCGCCTACCTCTGGTCCTGCCCTGATACCACTGGTCTTCAGTCTGTCCAGCTTTGGGTTCTTCGACTAGATGAATTCTATGTTTCTGTCTAGATCTGAATTTCTGTCTCTTGTACTGTAGAGTACCTTTACAGTAAATTTAATAATTAATTCATCTTAGCACTAAAACTTTTACAACCAAAGGTGACCCTCTTTATATTTTTTTCTTACATTTATAGTTAGCCTACTGCAAGACACAGTCCAGGGCTACCTTACTGTCTATATAGCGTTTGTAAGGAAAGTGTTATTGGAACAGAGCCACTGTAATTTGTTCTTGTGTTGTCTGTGGCTGTTTTCTCTTGGTCATAGCAGAAGTGCCCATGGCTCAAACTATGTGGCCATAAAGCCCAACATGTTGACTATTTGGTTCCTTCCTGAAAAAGTTAGCTAAATGATCACTTGACTTAGATTATAAGTTTTATAGGACCCAGACATATAATTCACTTCATGTTGAATAAAATTGGGAAACAGTGTGATAAAATATTTAAGACAGAAATACCTAGAATCAGGTAGATCGCTTTTTAAAATATTGAATTTATTTTAACTGAAATATTTTAAAACCTGTACATATTAGTAAGGTTATTTTCTAGTTTGCTTTCCTATTGCTGTGACAAAACAGTCTGACCAACAACAACTTAAGGGAGAAAAGGATTTATCAGCTTATGCTTCTGTCACAGACCATCATTGAAGCAGCAGAAAGCAGTAACTCCAGGCTAGCCTTGCTTGCTATTACTCATGCAGGGTTCCTTCTAACCCAGAAACTCACATCCAAGAAAGTACAAAATAAAATGAATAATTCAACTTGATGGTTCAATTACAGCCCATGCTTAGCTAGCTTTCTTATATATAAGGTCCAAGACCACCTGTCCCACAAGAGGTATCCTCCTACGCCAATTAATAGTCAAGACAATCCTACGCAGATGTGACCAGTCTAGCCAGGGCAATCCTTCCATTGAGACTCCCTTCTCAGGCTGACCATTCAAGGTGACCAAGACAAGTACGGTGTGTGATGATTTAATACAAATATGTAGTGTATAATTTTTAAATCAAGATAATCATTCTCAAACATTTATCATTTTTTTCATGAACAACAAAACCTTTATTATGGCTTTTCGGAACATGTGGTATGAAAGTGCTGTTATAGTCAACTGACTGCAGTAGCACAACAGAACTTCTAAGCCTTCATTAATTGTAATTTACTACTGTTGATCACTTCTCAATTCTCCTCCTGCCCCGTTCTCCTCAGTCTGCAGTAACCAGGACTCCACATTCAACATCCATGTATGAGATCAACTCTTTCAGATTCTACACATTAGAGATGAGGTGATGTAGCCCATTGCTTGTCACTTAATATTCTGACCTCCGTATTCCATGTGTTACAAACGACAAGATTTCATCCTTTGGAGTGGCTGCGAGGTGTTTTATCATGTACGTGCACCATCATTTCTTCGTCCATTCAAAGTTGATGGACACTTTGGTATTTCTGTTTCTCAGCTGTTGGGAATAGTGCTGCAACAAACATGGAAATATGCATATCTTTTCCACATACTGATTTAATTTCCTTTGGATCTGTGCCAGAAGTGGTATTGAGGATCATATGATGGTTCTATTTTTAATTTTTTTGAGGAACCACCATACTGTTTTCCATATGGCTGTGTAATTTGCATTCCCACCAACAGTGTGCAAGGGTTCCCTTCTCCACACACCCTTTCAGCAGCTGTTATCTTTAGTCTTTTTTATCGTAGTGATTCTTAACTGAAATGAGGACCTGTCTCACTGTTCTTGTGATTTACATTTCTCTGATGATTAGTGACACTGAACATGTTTTCATTTACCCGTTGGTCTTTGAATGTGTTCTTGACAAATGCTTGTTTAGGTCTATGACTGATTGTAAATTGGGTCATTTGTCTTTTCACTCATGTTTTAGATTCTGTATTTTGTCCTGTTGTAAGATGTATTGTTCACAATTACCTTCTCTCTTTCTAGGTTGTCTCTTCATTTCTATTTCCTTTGTCGGGCAGCATTTTGGTTTGGTATAATTTTATCCATCTTCTTACCAACAGAGCTGATGAAGCAGAAAGTGTAGGGATAAGGATGATGCTAGTAATGGGGTCTCTGTGGGGGCTGAAGGAGGACATGTGTTCAGCAGTTATTGAGGTGACTGTCTTTGCACTAGTTATTAGCATGATAATATCGAATCACTGTTAATAAAGCTTTAGGTTCCAATCTTCCTGATCACCCTCCGTGTGCTACCTCAGACAGGTATGGTCCTCTTAGCCTCTCTCTTTCCTCACTCCTGTCCACTCCACAAGAAAAAGTGAGTTTCAATCTTAAATGTTAATTAATGGTGTTAGCTCTGCTGAAGAGCCCTCACTAGATCCCCACTGCCTGGAGAAGAACATAAATATCCCTCATATCTCAACACACCCTGCAAGGCTTGGAAGAATCCTGGCACTTCCTGCCTGGCTACTCCTGCTCCTCCCTGGCAGGTGCAGGCACAGTTCTCTCAAGCTCACTGTCCCAAGCACTTACCACTTCTCCTTTGGACATCAAACCTGTTCTGGGTAGTCCAAGTATTGGGTATACGTGAATGGTGAGGAAATCAATGATTAAAATGCAGCAGCAGCTAACTGTACACAATTGATGTTTAATAGATGCTTGATTTGTAAAAAGACATCCTCATGTTCAAGAACCCTCACTTACTGGATATGGCCTCTGGTGGGAACCGTCATCACCCTACATTTAGCACCAAGTGTTCATGCCTCTGATGGCATTGCTTTCTGTTTGGATGGCAAGTGTTCCCACTGCATGAGATCATTTCATCCATCAAAGCCCTGCCTCCCTGTGTGGAAGGCCCTACATCCTGACTCAGGATGCTGAGGGCAGTCGCATGTTTGTCACAGCCAAGACAAAGACTAAATTGTTTATTGCCTGTCTTCAGAAAAACAAGAGATGGGCCTATAGGCTTAGCAGCTGGGCATCTGGACAGACAAGGAATAATCATCTTTTGTTTGAAAATAATTAAAATAGGACCAATGGGATAAAAGGTGTGACTGGTCCTCCCTTATTTCCTGAGTGGGGAAAACAAGCCCCACCTCCAGCCTGTTTACTTATTCCAGAGAGGTCTGCACTTTGGAGCTAGTAAATCTGCTTGGCAGGTAATCTGCTACCCATCAGCCAGCTGCTTCCTTGGCAAAAGGCACATCGCCATCACCATGGCAACTCACAGGCAGGCAAAGGGCATGCATGCCTGGCTTGAGGCCAAGGTAATCTGATGGCACTGGGCTTTGTTAATAGAAAGAGAAAAGAGCCAGAGCCGCTTGCTTCTGCCTTTGCCAGTAAAGGCTGGACGGGAGCAGAGAGCAGGGCTAATTAACCCGCTGGACCAGCTGTTGGCTGCAGCTTGCCAAATCCAACAAGTGGTCCAAGGTTTGTCTATTCCTAAGCCTTTGTCATCTTCCAAGGAGACTGGGCCCTAGGGAAACAAGGGCCTTTTCTCAATGATGTCATCTAAGTATTTGTAGAATTTCCTCTTTGTGGGAAAATTCTCTGGCAAAGTATAAAGAGATTTGGCTTCCTTCAGAAGACCCTGTGGCCTTTTGAATGTAGAAGTGATTTTTTTTTTCTAGATGAGAAACAACTCTGGGATTATAGGTAGAAGCAGGGTGGTGGGGGTACTCATAGCTTCAGAACACAGATTATGAAGATCTTACATAATTGGTGGGGGACCCATGCTATTGACCATGCATTGGATTAGGAGTTCACCTGAGGTGGCTTTCATTATGCAATATTGCTTATAAAATCACATATTCAATGAAACAATTAGAAAACTAAATGGTTTTGAAAACAGCATGTTATCAAGGAAAAGGAGCTAGGACATATTCATGTCTTACTTTATGATAGACAGTCTTGTGTATGAGATAGCTACACTCAAATGCAAATATGAGGGGATTAAGTCTGCAAGGTCAAGGTTAAACCTGCACAGCTGAACTCAGCTCCAACTAAGGTGAATCCCAATGAAAGCTACATCTGTTCAAAGTTCACCACCTTCTTCTCCTCCCTGGTCTACACTAATTGGCCAAAAGTACACTATTATTGATATCCTGAAAAATATTTTGTTGTTTAGGGATAACTTGATTCAGAATATTTTAATTCATCCATCAACATGCTCATAACGAAAGCTTTACACAGCTAAACAACTTAGCTTCACATAACCTTTATTTAAGATGATAATTCTACTTGATTCTTGTGTGGAGGGCATTTTATGTATTTATCATGATATTGCAAAATAGATATTATAGCATCATTTAAGGAAGAAGACACCTAAGGCTTAGGAGGCATAGTGGGAGCAGGTAACCCAAGTACCTAACAGACCTCATCTCAGTTGGAACTCTGGTCCAAGATGACTACATTTGTCTGTAGCCTTGAAACCTTAGCAAGAACTTGGTGTACATAAGGGAGCAAAAGAGAGGGTTCCCATGAATTAGAGATAGAATGAACATGAGAAAGGGCAGTGGAGAAGATAAAACAGGCTGATCCTTTGCCCTCGGAAACCCCACTCACAAGCAGGAAACTTGAAGATCTGATCTCTGAAGCTAGCTTATTTTTTCCTAGATAGAAATAGCACTTCCAGTGGGAAAGAGGTCAGGATGGAGATGGAGAGATATTCTCAGGCTCTGAATAGCCTGGGCTGCTAGCATTTATAGCTGAGAAATGCAAGCACTAGACTGTCATTTAGCAAGCATCCTCTTTTTTTCTATCATCTTCATCTCATTTAATGCCTATACTGCCCCTATGAGATGGCAATCGTAGCTTTACAGTTCTGCCACCACATATGGTGATCAGAGATGCAGAAAATCGTGAATGATCTACTTTACCATCCCTAATTTCAAGGCACATCTCCTTGCCCCAGTCATTGTGAACCATGCTTTCTTAGATACTACGTGCATTTCCTCACACAGTTTCAAGCAGAAGAATGAGATTCAATGAAATGGAATGTGGATTAACCTGGTACAGGTAGCCACAAGCTGAAAAGAAGCAGACCCCTCAGAAAGGATGCTGAGCAGTGAAGTAGAGAAGTCAGGCTTCTTTTTGGTTCAAAGATCAAGGATGAGGTTCTACATTGAAGACACATTAGAACAAGGTAAATATAAGAGTGCAGCAAGAGGGGCTGGAGAGATGGCCTAGCGGTTAAGAGCGCCGACCGCTCTTACAGAGGACCCGGGTTCGATCCCCAGCACCCACATGGCGGCCGAGAACCGTCTGAGACTCCAGTTCCAGGGGAATCCGAGACCCTCTTCTGACCTCCGCGGCATTGCACGACACGGGTGCGCAGACCTGCATGCAGACAGTACATTCATACACATACAGAAATAAATAAAAAATTAAAAAAAAAAAAGAGATGAAGGAGAAAACCAAAATGAATTGTGTAAATTATGATTATTAAAGAAAAGATGTCATGGACTGACTTGATAAAAAGAGCCTACTGCAGGGCCATGGGCTTGGGCAGCCGCTGGGCTCAGATCTTTAATTTCAGTTATGATACTTTTTAATTGGAATTTCACACATGCATATTTGTTCTAATAAAGTCCACACCCCCACACTCCACTATTCATCATTACCACTTTTTCCTCTCATCATCTAGTGCCTTCTTTCTTATTTATGAAACCCACTGAGCCCACTTAACCATTATACTTTTAAATTAAGGGAGAATCTGCCCAGAGTGAGGACCTCTAAATATAGTCACACAAGTTTCTCCTACCAGTCCTGAGAAGTTCTTGTAATTATTGATTTCTATTTAGGAGTAAGGAAACTAAGGCAAGGATAGTTAAATAGCCCATCTAAGATTCCTAAACTGTTAAAGCATAAAATAACATGTATTTCTTATGCCAAGTTATCTATTGGTCAGAAAGACTTGGGATGTGACTTCACTGGGTCTCCTTCACAGTCTCTCTTATGTCTACGATTAAAATGCCCTTTGAAATGGAGACTTCATCTGAACATTTGAGAAGGCCCTGTTTCAGGTTAACCTCTGTGACATTTGGCAGACTTCAGCTCCCCACATAAGGCCCTGGCTGTTTCCTGGCTGTTAGTTATAGGTCACGCTAGTTCCTCCCCGCATGAGCCTTTTCTGTGGAATAACTTGCATCATCAAAGCCAGCAAGGGTCTGCAAGTGGTGAAATAGATAATAAATTAAATGTCCAAATGACAGTCCACAATTTTGGCATCGCTAGTGTTTAAAGCAAAGCATTCATAGAGAGATACTTACACAAATCAAAGAATAGCAAGGTGTAATGATCAATTAGACCATTTTTAGAGGCTATGGATGGATCCCACCTTCCAGATCACAAGAGGCAAAACTGAGACTTGAACCTACATGTTACATTTCCAGAACTCATACTTTTAACTGATAACCTGTCCAGTTTCCTGGCCACAGAAACTTCAGGTAATTCTTTGAGTTTCCATTACTTTTTTCTATGGGAAATTTATTGCTGATATTTGCATTTTAAAGATTGTTGTTGACATCAGTTATAATGTGTATCAAATATTCACATTTCTTAGAGTGTTGAAGGACACTCAAGTAGCTAAAGTGTAGATTGATATGAACATTATTGTTGAATCACAGTAACCCAGTGCAACAATGAAGGCAGAGGGCAAATAGAAAATCCTTGCTCTACAACTTGGGCATGATACTGACTTCTATCACAACACCTTCATATTTAGGGTCTTCTATTCTGAAGTCTAACTCAAAAACTGGATTTTGCACTTCTCTCAGAGAGTGGTCTTGAAGGTTTCTTTATAGTAAAATGTTCTAAGCAACTGAGGTTGATCAAAGCCTACAAATATAGTCTATCCATAAAACGGTGGGAGGAAATCAAGGTACAATTTCACACATTCCAGAGAACTTTTTCAGATTTTCTTCCTGGTGATTCTTTCCTACCTTTCTTCTTTTTCTGCCTTTTGACAACTTTGAAATGTGGTTTTCCTGCAATGTGACTGAAGGCCATACTCAATCCTACTAAAGGGTTCTTGATAAAGTTCAGTTCACCTTGTGGATTTCAGCCATCTTCAGTCTGTTGAGCCTTCCATCGTTCCCCTAGAAAACACAGCATAAGACACACATTTGAATATAACTTCTCTCTTTGTGCCAGGTCTCCTCACGCTTCTCTAAAGTGGAGGAAAATAAGAGCAACATCAGGCTGTGGAGAATGGAATCTTCTGAGGGTCCGGTACATGAGAAAATGTTGATCCAACTGTACAGCTACTACCTTTGCATAAGCGGTAGGATGCCCTCAAGAGTGCAGTTGTTCACATTCTCTAAAGTATCCGCTGAACCCCTTCCTGTGCACCAGGACCAACTCTAAGAAATGACGCTTTTGATCACTGCATTTGGATCATAACATTGGAAATGAAAGACAGGATTCTTGGGGTTCAGCGTGCACATCAGCGTTCCTTCTAGCCCATGCATAATACTGGCAAGAGACCTGGGTTCAAAGTTGGGTTCTTAAAGAATCGAAATTTCACTGTGTGGCTTTTATCAGAGTCTTTTTCCTCACCCGGAATTAATTCCCTCAACTACCAGATGAAAAGCTTTAATCAGATGCTCCATGCATCCGGGGATTGGATTCTGAGATCACGTCTCTCTCCGCATCTGTCACTGAGCTTTCTGTGTAAACTGTAACTTGAGAAACCTTCTCTGAATCTGCACTGCAAGCTATCCTAAATATGGCAAAGCTAAGCCATTTCCTGTTCAGTTTCCTTGGACGCATAAAAAAGCAGAGATTGTGACTTCTCAGCTAAATCAACCCCCCCTCCTGCTCCACTTGAAGGAGGATGGGATGGGAACACTGTGTCAGACAAAAATCAAAACGTACCACACAAGTGGAACTCTCGGCTAATCCAAACAAAATGACGGGGGTGGATGGTCAGAGCCTGAACAATCTTAATGCAGGCATGAAGATAGGCCACACAGTTAGATCAGAATTTAAATAACCTCACTTTGCATGCATTTTCTAACCAGCCCCCCTCACATGTCCTCACAAAACTTCCAAATGTTTCATTTTGGGGAAGCAGATGCCCCTGCAAATGAAGACCATTCCTCTATTGCCTTCTCCTTTCGCTGCTCTCCACAGTTAACTGCTTACACTCCAGGAATGGTCTTGGCAGATGGTACTTGCTCTGTAAAGGGAGGAAGAGTTGCTCAGTATTTTGGCCTGACTCTCATATACAGAGCGACCTCACTTGAGAAGAGACAAGCTCCTGGGTGGGGCTACCTGAGGTATTCTACTCAACTAGTCAGACTTCCCTGACGTCAGCTTCATGCCAAACATCATTCTAGGCACCACAAATAGAATGGGGAATAAAACAGTATACTTCTTGTGGAAACAGAAGTTGGGGCCTATCTTACAGAACTCTAATGGGTTGCTCTATCTCCTTTGTTTCATATGGGGTTGGCAAAGATTTTTGCGTACCCATTTCTTATAGGGTAAGGTAACTTTCTCCAATGAATGTGTAAATGGAAGAAAAAGTCAGGAAAGCATATCTTATATCTGGAAAAAAAATGTGAACACTTTGCTTGTCCAAAGACTAATGTGATCATAAGTGGAAAATGAATCAGAAGATACATGTTTAGGTTGCTGTGAGGTGGGACATAGTACAGACCGACCAAGGTGTTCAGACCAAGTCAGAGAAGAATGCAAAAATGTGGAAAGACTCATTTCTTGCAGTAAACCTGGTGATTTCATCCTAAGGACCATCAGATAGAATAGTCAATAGCCTACAAAGATCCCCATCTCCTTATTCTTTCCTCATTCTTACTTTGCCTGCCACATATTCTTGAATTTTGAAGTTTTGCATTTGTATATTACATCCTTTGATACACATACACACACACACACACACACACACACACACATTAGCTACTTTTCTGCTGTTATGGTAACCCACCATTACCAAGGCAACTTATAGAAGGAAGAATTTGTTGGACTTAGGGTTCCAGAGGGGCAGGAGTCCATCATGGCAGGGATGGCATGGTAGAAGGGTCAGAACAGAAAGTTGAGAGCTCACACACTTGACAGGTAGAGGAAGCAGAGAAGGTGAAATTTGAAATGGGACAAGTCTAAGACCCACCTCAAAAACCACCTCCAGTGCCTTGCTCCCTCCAACAAGGCCACAACTCCAAAACTTCCACAAATAGTACCACCAACATGACCACATATTCAAGTACTGGAGCTTATGGGGGACAGTCTCATATAAACTATATTTCCTGGTTGTCATAGGCTCATGGTCATATCATGATGCAAAATGCACTTAGTCCAAATTACCATTCAAAGTGTACAGTCCAAAAGAAGTCTGAGACAAAGAGAATATCTTAAATGTATTCCCCTGCAAAATTCAAAGACGAATTGTATACTTCCAACATTCCGCGGCACAGAATACCTATTTCCATCCCCAAATGGAGGAATGGAGACACAGCGAGGAAACACCAGACCAAAACCAGCAGGGAAAGCACCAAATCCTGTAGCTGCGATTCCAGTTTCCAGAACTTTAGTTCAAAAGGCTCAGAAGCCTCTGTTCCAGCTCTGCTGCCCAGAGCATACATGCTGTTTCTACTTCCTGTATTCAGTTCTCCTTGGTAGGTAGCTTATGGCTCCAACATCCCCGACATCTTTGAATCTCTCCTGAAAACAAGACTTGATCTTCAAAGACTCATGCCTTGGCCTCTCAGGGCCTATTGGTCTCTCCAGGCCTTTTTATCCAGGGATTCCCTTGCAGCATGCTGCCCGGCACAGCAGCTCTCTGAAACAAAGGAAGAATAGATGATCCCTAAAACTGGAGGAAGAATAGATGAACTGGGGTGGGGTAGGAGGAAGGGAAAGGGAAATATGTCTAAACTGAACTGAAAAATGATGTCTGAAATACACAAAACATCAATAAAAGTATTATATTAAAAAAAGATTGGGGCTGGAGAGATGGCCTAGTGGTTAAGAGCACCAATTGTTCTTGCAGAGGACCCAGGTTCAATCCCCAGCACCCACATGGTGGCTGAAAACCATCTTTGACTCCAGTTCCAGGGGAATCTGACGTCTTCTTCTGATCTCTGTGGTCATGAACTTGCATCTGTAACTGTGGATGATGATAGGTTTTGGGCTTCCCATGAAGCTGTCTTTGAAAAGCAGAGTAAGCATGTAGGCCATTTTTGAAGTTATGCCTTTGGAATTGATGCCAGCTGACAGGAAGAAAAAAAATGGAAAGGGAGAGTCTTTAAAAGTATTGCCTCACTATAGAAAATGAAAGCACTGGACTGGCTTCCCAGTTATTTGAACATGTGCCAGAACTCAATATTCTCAGGTCAATCAGTCATTGAAAACAAAAGATACCAAGTGCTGGAGAGGTTGTAGGGAAAGGGGAACACTCATCCATTGGTGGTGGGAATGTAAACTTGTACAGCCACTATAGAAAGCAATGTGGAGAACCCTTGGAAGACTCAAAATGAGCTTACCACCTGACCCAGTTAAACCACTCCTGGGTATATACCCACAAGACTCATCTTATCTCAGAGATAAATGCACAGCCATGTTTGTTGCAGTTCTCTTCACAATAACAAAAAGTTGGAAACAACCCAAGTGCCCCTCCACTGATGAGTGGATAGAGAAAATGTAGTACATCTACACAATGGAGTTCTATGCAGCAGTAAAGAAAGATGACATCATGAACTTTGCAGGTAAATGGTTGGAACTAGAAGATATTATGTTAAGTGAAGTAACACACTCCCAGAAAAACAAATGATGAATGGTAGAATGGTATCCCTCATCTGTGGATGCCAGCACCAATTACCTAATTGTGTGGCAAACTGAGCAAGCAACCTCAATGTGATCTGAAAACAACTGTGCTCTTATATTGTGAATCTCTTAAAATATAATTAAAGAAAGAAAGCAATAAAACTTATTTTTACAAAAAATTCTTCCTGTTCAGAGGAATAACCCCAAACCTTGTGATGATGGATTAATATTGAAACTGCTAGTATAATATCATATTTATAAATGTAAATACAGGTAGAAATAGATTATATCTGTGTACAACTGGACATACATATATGCTGTTTAAAAATTCCATTAGTTGAATGAGTACAGTGATCAAAATGCCAATTAGCATGTTCAAAACTCAGATCTTTGTGTCTCAACCTCCTCTGAAATGTTGTTTATCATGATGGCACCATCATACAGTGATACATTATTGACATTCTTAAGAATCGTGGTGCTATATTGAAGGAATCTAGGAGTCAGTTAAGAGACTCTGATATTTTAACCAGGGTCAATGTGCACAATAAATACACAGCAATGGATCATAAACCTTATAGATTAAATTAAATATATATTAATTTATATAACATAAAACTTGGAAAATCAATAAGATGGACAGAGTGGTCTGGATGTGATTAAAATACACTGTGTAAAAGTCCCAAATCAATAAAAATATTTTCAGGAAAAGAAAATAAGTCAAACAATGGAGAGAAAGGGGAAATATTGTAGAATTTCACTTAATAAATTTATGTGGAATAATAGCAGTTGAGGAACAACCCAGTAATTGTTACAAGAAAGAACATTAAGTGGATAAAAAGTTAATCATCAGAATAAAACAAGAAATGGGCCATTCACATAATCTCAAAATATTAATCCACAAAGTAGGTATTATAAACAAAGTAGGAAATTGTAACTTCATAGCGAAGAAATCTTATACAAGTGTTCTCATGAAGTCTCTGGTAATAAGACATCAAGGTCCTGTCATACAACTCCTGATGAGATGCAGTGGGAGGGGCCAATACTACTTTAAGGTGGCATCTACAAAAATGGTTAAATATATTTACCAAAAATGTATGCTTCAATTAAATCATAGGAAATACATACAAATTTAAGATGAAGGACTATTCTAAAATAATTGGTACAGACTTCTGAAAGATCATATTGAGAAAACAAAGGATTAAAATGAGACAACTTGTAGATGAAATTGAGGATTGTAGATCTACAAGAGACATGGCACACAAGTGCAATCAGGAGTGAACATTGCCTCATAGACAATGGAAAGGGCGTGGCACTGTAGCTTGTAAAGTCAATACCAGGCCTGTAGATAAGATGATGTTTCTGTAAAACTGAGTTCCTAGTTCTGATCATCTACCACGGTTTTCAAGGAAGCTGAAATTTGAAAAATTGGAAAAAAATAGTATGTGGGGGTTCCACATCTTAGTAAATAGAAAGTCATTAACTTAAATTTCAAAAATAGGAAAAAGTTTTAAGTTATTAATAGCATACTTCCAATTATCTTGCTACCGAGTGACTTTAAGAAAATGACATCAGTTTGGTATGATTTAAAATATGCAATTTTATGGGCTTTTGTAAATATATGTGTATAAATTTACATAAATGCATTTATATAAAATGCATCTCTTAATACTAATTGATTAAATAAGTGAGCAAGAGTGTGATTCTGTCACTTCTTAATTATGTGATTTTGCAAAAATTTCTTAGCTTCTATCCAGGCATGGTGGCCCACATCTTTAATCCCAGCACTCCGGAGGCAGAGGCAGGTGGATCTCTGTCATTTCAAGGCTATCCTATTCTACATAGCAAGTTCCAATCTGCTGGGGCTACAGGGACACCCTATCTCAAAAAGATAAAAAAAAGTTCTTAGCTTCCTGGGTCTTGGTTTTCTGTTCAGGGGAATGGGCACAACCTCACCCAGGTCATAGACTGATTATGGAGATTCAATGAGGTTGAATGTGGAAAGAGGGGCACATATTCCTCTGTGCATAGTACACATTCAAAACTTTCTTTCAAAGCCTATCTAGAGATTCTCAGGCCACATATTAGATCCTATCTCTGTCCCTAGTTTTCTCAGATTGATGGGCATCCCAAGTTTGATTCTACAGTTTAGTGGTGTGTGTGTGTGTGTGTGTGTGTGTGATGTGTGTGCTCCTGCATATGCATAGGTATGTATGCTCGAGCATGTGCACATATGCACATGCATGTGGAGATAACTGATTAATATCAGTATCTTCCTCATCACTCTGCATCTCTTCTTTGAGATAAGGTCTCTCGCTGAACCTGCTGCTCATCAAGTCAGCTGCACTGTCTGGCCAGCAGAGTTCTCCTGCCTCTATCCAAACTTGTTGGAGAATCACTCGTTCTGTTTTTGATGCTTGTGCTAGGGATCCAAACCCAGGTCCAATTCACTGACTGAGCCACCTTACCAGATCCTACCATTTACTTTTAAACTAACAACTTTTGTTATCTGTATTTAGGGCTGTCTAAAGGACTAGGACTTGTAAAATGAATATATATACATATATATATATGTGTATATATATATGTATATATATGTATATATATAATATATACATATATATATAGGTGTGTGTGTGTGTGTGCACTTGTGTGTGTATGTGGTGTGTGTGTGTGTGTGCATGTGTGTGTGTGTGTGTGTGTGTGTGTATTTAGTAGATTTGCTTATAGGATAGAGTCCTGACTAGTCCAACCGTGGCTGCATCACACTGAAGAGTCTGAGAATCTAGTATTTTCTCATTACATGAGGCTGGGTATCTGAGCAGTCCCTGGAGGTTCTGTTAGTCTTCAGTCTATGTTGGAATCTGAAGAACTTGGTTCTGCTATCAGCAGAGGAATGCCACAGCAGCAAGATGAACCTGCCAGTGAGGTAACGCCCACATTTGGGGTGGGTCTTCCAGCTTCAAATAATCTAATTTAGAAAGTGTACCTCATTTCAGTTAATTCCAGAGCCAGTCCAGTTGAAATGAAGACTGGCCATCACAAGTCCACCCCTTGTCAACCTGACATTCTCCTTATATCATGCTCATTTTCCAAATGCAAGATCATCTAGCATGATACAGCTGTCCAAGCATTCTATGCTTTAGAATAGGTGGTAAGGTCCTTGAAGAATGCTTAGTCTTTTAGTATCTCATAACCTAAATATGATAATATGGATTTATAACACCTAACTACCTAACACATCATAATTACACATTTTGTATAAAAGGATACTAAACACAAATATCTGCTTAATATACATGAGTATATCCACAAATATGCTCTTAACAGAATAATACCAAAACATTCATATCAAATACAATTACGATGTATCCTTAGCTGTTATTTCTAACTACCTTACTCTAATACTCGTTCTGTATTAGCTCCACACTCAGCAAGCACCTCTGCTAGTCTTGGCTCTGTCCCTGTAGGAATGGCCCACACCTTCATCCCTCAAGGGTCTGGGCCATTTGTTATCCCACCTAGATTGGGTTGTTGCAGTTTCTCATTGACCTTAATCACAGGACATGATAACACCAAAAGATGCCTAAAGAATTTTCTGTCTTCTGGTCCTAATCTTCCTTACCCCCACTGCAGAGAAACAGTCCAATTTCCCCATGGTAGGTTGCATCAGTCTCCCCTCCTAATACATATTCTTTTTTTAGCCTTTGACTTAAGGACATCAGATGCCCAACACCACTAGGCAGAAGTCTTAGCAACTAGTTGAATGGGATTTGGGTTGTTTCTCCTGGTAGAAGCACTACCCATCTGGAACAAAAACTTCTGGGCCAGAAGAATAGAAATTCAGGAGTACATGAAGCCAAAAATTTTTTCTTAAGAATTTTAATTGAAGGTTTATATGTTCCATGCATAATTTTTCCTCTATACCTGCTTTTTCTTTTTTGTTAATTAATTTTATTTATTTCTGTATGTGTATGAATGTACTGTCTGCATGCAAGTCTGTGCACCCGTGTCGTGCAATGCAGCGGAGGTCAGAAGAGGGTGTCGGATTCCCCTGGAACTGGAGTTCTCCTGGAATAGGAGTTACGGACGCTTCTCAGCCGCCATGTGGGTGCTGGGGATTGAACCCGGGTCCTCTGCAAGAGTGGTCGGCGCTCTTAACCGCTAGGCCATCTCTCCAGCCCTATACCTGCTTTTTCCTAGGCACCCTCATTCAACACCTCCCACAGAGTTCATACATTCTGTCACTTGTGTAGGGTCCATTGTGCTAAACTACTCTCCCCAGCCACTCCTAGGTGCCAGCTCCTCCCCTGAGCTTTAGTCAGCAAATCCAGAGTCCCTTTCATCCCACTGCCAATATTTCTTTGGCCAAGGTTGGGCTGTGCTACCCATTTCTGCAGTTCCATGCTGGGGTTTTGTCTAACTGAGCTTCCATGGGTTTTGTGCATCCTGATACCAGTGATGTAGGTTCATATGAACAGGGTCCCAGGAGCTTGTATGATTAATTTCTGTTTGGTCTTGCACCACCTCCCTGGCTCTTACAATCATTCTGCCCCTTCTTCTGCATTGTTTCCTGAGCCCTTGGTGGATGAAACTGAATATAGGCAACTTGCCCATGGAATAATACTCTGTAGACTCCCAATCTTCAAAGCTCATGGCTATTCATGACCTTTTGAGTTCCAAAGGAGACTAGGAGCTCAAATTAAGAGTTATAGTGACTGGAATCATTTCTACTTCAACCCCTTGATTCCTGGATCCATGAACTATAGCTATAAGAAAATTAGTGTTTTCAAACCATCTAGAGATGGTTTGCCAGTTTAGAAAATCAGTACCATATACTGGATGCTTATTCAAAGCATATACACCCTTCTGAAGGACCCTGCACCAGCCTTCAAGGCTACTGTCACCAATTGGCACTATAACTGTGTCTTTAAAAGACCATTCTACCAGTCTATCAAGCCAGCTACATCAGGATGGTAAGAATATGTTAAGACTAGTGAAATCAATGACCATGGATCCACTGACATGTGAGTTCTCTGAAAAGTGATTCTGTTTAGTATATCATGATGGTGGGTAAGGCATCTATAAGTCACTGTACAGTAGTTTTGGCAAAAGCATTATCCGCAGAAAATGGAAATTCATAACCAGAATAGGTATATATTCCTATAAGGATAAGGTGCTCTCACCCCCAACATGGAAGTGGTCTAATGCAATGAAGTTGCCAACAGGTTGCTTGCTGGTCACCCCAGAGAATAGTGCCATATCAGGGACTCGATCTTGAGATCTACTATTGGCAGATATGACACTCAGCAGCTGCTGATGCCAGGTCAGCATTGATGAGTGGGAGTCCCTGCAGTCAAGCTCATGAATAACACTATCTCTGCCATCATGGCAACTTTGTTTAGGGGCTTATTAGGCAATGAGAGGGATATCTGTACAAAGAGGTTGCATGTCCACAGAACAGGTCAGCTGATCAACTCGATTATTGAAATCATCCTCTGTTAAAACCATATTCATTTTTCTATTGCCATGATAAAACCCCATGACCAAGGCAACTTATTAAAGGAAGAGTTTATTTCAAGTTATGGTTCCAGGGTAAGAGTCCATAGTTCTTGAGGAAGCATGGGAGCAAAGGTGGAGCCAAGCAATCTGTTCTGCAGGGATGCAGAGGACACAGAGAGAAACTGGAAATCCAAGAAGGCTTAAGAACTCCCAAAGTCCACCAAATGATATGCTTCCCCAGAGTGGCTAGACCCTCTAATGACCACCTAAAACAATGCCAGCAACTGAGGACAAAATGTCCCAATATTAAAGCTTATTGGAGAACATCCTCATTCTGATCACCATGTTCCACTCACTGGCCTCCATAGGTTCATGACCATATAAAATAGAAAACACATTTATTTAGTCCATCTTCAAAAATCCCCCTGGTCTTTATCAGTCTCAATAGTCTTAAAAAATCCAGAGTCCCAAATCTCTTCTGAAAATTCAAAGCAATAATCTTAAATGTAAAATCAAAGACAAGTTATACACTTCCAGCATACAATGGAACCTATTACAGATTCCCATTCCAAGAGGGAGGAATGGAGACATTGTGAGGAAATAGCGATCCTAAACAAGACCAAAAACCAGCAAGATATACACCAAATCTAGTAGCTACATGTCTGACTTCTGAGACTTTATGTTCAAAGGGTTTAGATGCCTCAGCTCCTCCAGCTTTTCTGCCTACCCTCTCCTGATGGTACCATTCTCTGTATGCAGTCTTCCTTGGCAGACATCTCACATCTCCATTGTCTTCTTGGGTTCTCCCCTGCCAAATAGGCTTCACCATCAGGTTTCATGCAATGGCCTGTCAAGGCATTTTTAGGCAAGGATGCCCCTGTTGCCTGACCTTGGCCTTGGCAGCTCTCTGAAACAACAGAGAAAGAACCAATGACTCCTTCACTCTTGCATCTTTCATCTCTCTAAAGCCAGGACCACAAGAATGACACTGACAATTTCAGCTCCACACTGGGATGGACCATAGCCTGTGGCATCCACTTAGTAGCTTTTCTATTATTTAGTTTTCTAGCTCCAGAAACTTCTCCCCATTTTCCTTTGGGGAATTTGGAGGCTTTGCTGAGTGTGGTCTTGCCCTCAGTTACCCTTCTGGGCTTCTCCTTAATTGTTCTAATGGACTCATCAAAGAGCCTATCCTTCATCACAAGTCTTGGCTTGGCTCTAACATTAATTTTTCTAGTGCTCTTTTTCAATCCACACTATACATTCTGCATTTCTGCCCCATTTGCTCTTTTTCCCTGTAGATCTTCATAATATTCACCATTAGTAGCCAGGCAATTATTTCTAAATTAGACTGTCCTGAAATTTCCTCCACCAATGAAATTAGTCCCTTAATTTTCAAATTAGCCCCAGGCAAGCTCTTAGGCTATGGGCAACCATAAGCCATACTCTGCTAAAATAACCTAATTGTTGCTTAAGTCCTTATTTTGTTCTAGAACTACACTATTCTCATCACTCAGCATGACTTTCTTGCAGATTATTACTGAAATGGCCCATTAAGTTCTGCTTATAATATTCAACCACTTTTCTAATCCAAACATCCAAAGTCTTCCACATTCCTCCTAAAACCCACATGGTCATGTTCTTTACAATATTTACAACACCCCACTCCTGATACCAACTTCCATATTTGATATTTTTCTGTTGCTGTGGTAAAACACTACAGCCATGGAAATGTATAGAAGGAAGAGCTTATTTGGCTTATAATTCCAAAATTCCATCATGACAGGGAAGCATAGTAGCAGAGGTGGGCTGAAACTGAAAAAAATCACATCTTCAAGCCAGCACAGGAGGCACAGTGTGCCTGGAAATCTGCCAGGGCTTGCAAACCCTCACAGCCCAAACCCAGTCACATGCTTCCTTCAGCAAGGCTGTACCTCTTAAACCTTCCCAAAACAGCATCATCAACTGTGGACAAAATGTCTAAACATTTTGAGCCTATAGACAACATTCTCATCCAGACCACCATATCATCCAAGTAAAGTTCTAATAATATTTGATTTATTTAAAGTTTTTCACTCCAATAATTTTTAAATATGAATATTTGGAAATCCAACATTTATGAACATGGACTGGCATATTCAATCATGAAGTATTTAGATAACTTGTTGTTTTGAGAAAAAGTTGATGGCATATCTAGACATACAAATTTGATGTACATATTTCATTTGACATGTTTCTCTCTTCCTGAGATGATATATAAATGTAATGTTTCAGGCCACCAACCAAGGATGACATTCAATAATGTGATGAATTAATTAACTTATAAATAGATTATAATTTAACAATCTGAAGTTGTTTTTTAATTTGAAAAAAGGAAATATTTTTTACATTTTCTTTTATCTTTCAATGTCATTGATTTGGCTAGATCTATTTATTTTACAGATTTTACAGGTCTTCTCAGGCCAGTATGAGGACTGTGGCTTTCTTATGACATGGAGGCATTGTCAGATGTGCTGATGCTATAAATGCCCCAGAGAAACCAATCCCTAGACCAAACTACTGCCTGCATAACTGGCTTGACACCTGAGTATCTATGCATATAAAGTCAGGGTGACATGGTTATAACAGTTATGGTTTACAAAATTCGGTACATCCAAGACTGGTTAGAGGAGAAATACAAAATAAGAAAATGCAGCCATTCTTTATTAGAACTTACTTTGAAATGAGTTAAGGTTCCTTAAATTAACTTCATGAAATAGGAATAATGCCCATTTTTTGAAATTCAAGAAACTAGATTTCAGACAAGTAAAATGACTGCATAGCATTCCATAAAACAACAGTATCACCCAATGTGGTGGTGTGTGCCTTTGATCCTGGCCATGGGAGGCAGAAATAGGTGGATCCCTGAGAGATTGGGTCCAGCCTGGGCTATGTCCTGGGTGGGCTAGGACTAGTGAGACATGTCAGAAAACAAGCAAACAAAAAACAAAATTATCAAGTCAATAATTGGATATCTAAAAAATTAAGTTGACAAACTTGAATAGACAGGCTAGTTACATGTTAGCCTGTATGCCTCCCAACAATGACATTTTGTTTTCCTCACACATCCCACTTCTGCATATATCCACAGCATTTACCAGAGTATCCTGTGTGTGTATGTGTATGTGTGTGATGCACAGTAACTCTCAAAAATGTAATACTGATCTTTTACATTTCATAAACTGTAGCAAAGCTATAATTAGAGGAACTTTTGACTCTGCATACTATGAGTAAAATATTTATATAATATAATGAAAAATTAACCCTGTACTTTCAAACTTCCTTTTTGTTACTCTGCAATCTTGTTAGTGAGTTCACTTAACAGAGTAGCCAATGAACATGGTTCGAGCTGGAAATCAGGACAAAGCTTTGTAGCTTGCAGCTCCATGGGGGTAAAGCAGAGGTTTCTCCACATGTGACTATTCACTTCCCCTGTCTTTTTCAGTCCTTTGGTGCTACTGATCTGAGGCTGCTTTTCCTGCTGTTTGCCTTGAACATACACTTGCTATTTATAACCCACTTTTGCAGTCTGTAAGGACTTTTCCACATACTAACACATTCCATCTGTACAAACAACCCATGGACTAATTATTATGAGCCACATTTCAAAGATGAAAACATGCAGAAGCCTTAGAAAGGTGGCAATTTGCCCCAAGATCAATGGTTCATAAATGGGCCGTGAAGACCAGACAAGAGTTTAGTTTTTATTTAACACACTAGGACCCTCTGAATACAGTTACTTTCCAAATGTCCTACAGCAGACATCACACACTCATCTCAATGAAAGATCCGATCCTGGAAATCAGTGAACACTGTTTTGAACACTAAGCCCTGTGTCCAGATCTCTTTGAAAGGAGTATATTCCAAGCTATAGGGAAGTTAATGCTAAAAAAAAAAGTGATGTTTATGGGGAAATTTTAGCTATTACATCTCTATTGGTTCTAGGTTTGGTATGAAGTTCCAATTTTTTGTCCTAGGAATTTATTGCATTCTGTCTTTTCCTTGCAATGAGAAAGATGAGAAAACTGCACAAAGAGATAAGATTGGAACTTCTGTAAGACAGGCTGATGCTCATTGAAAAGAAGATAAAAGAAAACTTCTGGAAACAGAAGAGAGGAACTGTTCAAAGTTGAGGAGCATTGTGTATTAAAAGAATGCCAGGGAAAATGTTATTGTGATAATCTTGGTAATTTGAGGGAAAACTGAGTTTGACCCTAAGGATAAATACTCATCTTTTTATGTCCCCAACTCTAAAAAGCTGCAGGAAGTCAGTTTCCAAGGGCATTTTGGCACTGAAAGAAGAAAGGATAAAGTCTGAATGGAATTTGAATAATCAGTATTTATAGAATTGAAACTAGAGTTCAATATGCCATTCAGAGTCTGGTGGGACTTTTCATGCAGCTACTCTGCTTCCCAGGTCCAGCATGGCAAAGTGTTCCAGAGACTCACTGGGAAGAAAGATATTTATTTTTTTTTAATTTTATTTATTTGTTTTCTATGTGTATGAATGTATTGTCTGCATGTAGGTCCGTGCACCGGTGTCATGCAATGCTGCGGAGGTCAGAAGAGGGTGTCGGATTCCCCTGGAACTGGAGTTCTCCTGGAATTGGAGTTTCAGACGGTTCTCAGCTGCCATGTGGGTGCTGGGGATCGCTAAGATATCTCTCCAGCCCCAAGAAAGATATTTTTTGTTTAACTTCTCACCTGAGAACCTTTATGAGCCCCAGCTTCATGGAGAAGACGTTATTTTGAGGAACAGATTGTAATGAATAACCCAGACCCTGTTGTAGCAACCCTGCAGGAGCACTGTACACACTGACTAGTGCTGATCCTGAAAATAATGATTTTATTCAATAGTTTTGATGAAGAAAAAGAAAATTAGTGCACACAGAATTTTGAGTTAGGTTGATTGATAAGTCTCTATGTTGCCTCAATTTCAGTCTCTGAATCAGGTGACTATGTAGGGTTCCTATGCATAAAACAGAAGAGTCACTGGTAAGCCACTTATGTCCTCTGATTTGCTGTACTGCTCCGTGGCCAAAACATCTGGATTAAGCATGTAACAGTTTTTTTTTTTTTCAAAACAAGACAGGCTGATTTATTAGTAAATTTATTTAAAGCCACAAAAGTGAGACTTCAATGCTCTTCAGCCACCTAGATAATAGGGATTCTCAAAGTTCAGTCCTGGAGTTACATATTTTAACTTTTAAAATATGGGTGCTATCGGGCTGGAGAGATGGCCTAGCAGTTAAGAGTGCCGACTGATCTTACAGACGACCCGGGTTCGATCCCCAGCATCCACATGGTGGCTGAGAACCGTCTATAACTCCAATTGCAGGATAACTCCAGTTCCAGGGGCATCTGACACCCTCTTCTGACTTCCGCAGCATTGCATGACATGAGTGCACAGACACACATGCAGACAGTACTTTCATACACCTAAAAAATAAAATAAAATAAATTTAAAAAGTATGGATACTATCTGTAACATCTGTTTATTGTTTTTAATGGTTCATTAAAAAATAACCTAAATAAAATGTCTCAAAAGAAATTTTTTACATGTAACGGTTTTGTAGACACCAGTCAGTGAAGCTAGAGAAATGAGACTTAGAAGGACCTACTAGATTGACTGGCTTCAATTTAGTTCTTGATTTTTGCTTTCAGTCCTAAATTAGTGAAAGTGTGTCCCCGGAGAAGTTATAAACCAGCCTCTCAAATGAATGCAGCACAGAAGAGAAGGAACACAAAGAAAATAGACTGTGAGCATGTTAGCATCAGAGTAAGCTGGACCAGATTTACTCCCTGTGAATTTCCTTATAAGGGAATGACTGACCTTAAGAATGACTGTGAAGCTTAGTTCAGCTCCACTAGTAGACATTTATTGAGATCCATTATCCAATGTCTGGGCTTGGATCTGTCAGTAACAGCATGAGAATAGATAAGAGTGATGATTACTGTTTATTTAGAACTTTCTACTTTTAGCCAGACGACAACAAGAATATTAAAGCCATCCTCTTACTTAACCATTACAACTTACTTAACCATTACAACAACTGTATGAGATACATTCTGCTAATATCAGAGGAGATGGGAGGATTCAGTGATTGTTTACCATATGTCTAGAAAGTCAGGGAGACCGGGATTACAATCTAGGTCTGACATCTCAACATTATATGTGGGGCTTAGCAGGTTGCTGATTGTTTATCAGAATCTACCTCTGTATTTTCCTAAGCACACAACAAGGCTACACTTCCTAGATTATTTGCAATTAGACTTACTCATGTGCGCCTTCTCCTTGGTGGATTATAAGTAGAAACAGGGTGTCTGCCCTTAGGCTCAAGGAATAAAAGATGACACAGACTTACTCCTGGAATGTTTCCTCATTCTGTATACTGGATACCAAGGGAAAGCATTGCTGAAGGATAATGCATCAGATCTTGGGACCAAAGATGCATTATCCTTAAACCATAGCAGCTAGGAAAAACACTTGCCAATAAGGAACATCGTCTTTGATCTGCCATAGATAAAAGAAAGTAACTATGCTAATTTATGCATTGTATAATATTAATTAATCATAATTCTAATATTTGAGTCCAATGAGCTATCAGATGCTCTCAAATCTTGGTTTTGCTTCTTTGTTTACTGTTGTAAACAAAGTAGCAGTGCTGGAATTTGGACTCAAAACCTTGTTTATGTTAAGTCGATGTTCTGGCATTAAGCTACCTCTCCACCCAGTTCGTACATTTTTGGTGGTGCTGGGGCTCCATCAGAAGAACTCGGGCCCTCCACAAGCCAGGGAGTGGGTCTCCCATTTGCCATATTTCCCAGGCTGCACTGCCCATCAGGGAGTCAGCACATCTAAGATTTTAATCTTATCTGTTTTATTAAGACTACATTCTTTAACTAAATTCATCAGCTTCAAGCACAAATCTTGAACTAATTTTATAAAAGGAATATTTGAGATAATTATAATACCTTGGATGAAAGAGATTAGATAATGTTATAGTTTCCAATGTAGAGCTGCGATGTGCATTACCCATACTCTCTGCTACTAAAGATCAAAATGGAGCCAATGGATAGATTATTTGAAGAGTCAAGCTTTAGTTTATTTAGTAAAATGTATAATTTTTATTTCACTGGTATGCTCAAACATGAAAAATACCTTCAGGAGACAGCAAGTCTGTACCATTGGTGAGCTTCAGGAGATTGTGAGGTAGGATGGCTATTTAGTTCAGATATTGATGATTAAACTTGGTGTGGCATGGGGAATTCCATGACACTATCTTCTCTGTTGAGGAGACCCTTTTATTTTAAGAGCATTTGATTTTGTGAGTCTTCAAATCACATTGAATGACACATATTTCTAAATCCCTTTTGATGCAACATTCAGTGTGGATGAGTTCTCATGAGGAAAGCAGATATATTGTATGGATTTTCTTGATTACACAACTGCTCTGGTTTGGATCCTGACTCTACTGGCTTCTAGAAGTGTGCCTTAAATTGGTCCTCAAATTTGTAAAACTTCAAATTTCTTTTTTTTTTTTAAATATGGAGTTTGTGTGTCACAAATTTGTGTGTCATCCTTGCGCAGGGGCCATGCTAATCTTCTCTGTATCGTTCCAATTTTAGTATATGTGCTGCCGAAGTGAGCACAAAACTTCAACTTTCTTATTCTTTTATGTACATACAAATAATAATGACAACACCTGTCATATTTGAGTTTTATGAGGATGAAATCATATCTATGTTGAGCATATAGAACCAATCTTCACACTACAAAAACATACAAGAAATGAGAGCTATAATTATCACTCCAAGTGTCATTTTAGCAAGATATTTATAGCTCACTGTTTCATCATCAATACTTGCAGGGCTAGTTTCTTCTTCCAGGAATTCTCAATCTCTGTATTAACAAAATGAACCAGGGTGTACTTTTCTGTCTTGGAAATATTTCTTAGTTTTAACAGGCAGGTGGACATCCAACATCAAAGTCATTGACTGGTGAAATTTCAGATATCATGGTAGTAGACTGTGAGAAATTGTTCTGACTTTAGAAATTCCATCTGAAAATGAGGTAACTACAGAAGATTGGCCTGACCAGGCAGCCATTTCTGGGAGCTTTGGACATTACATCTAAAAATGGACCCTTTATATCAGCCATTTCTTTCATTCCCTTCCATTGTTCTTAAGCTCACATGAGACATTGTTCCTGAGGCAGTTGAGACTGTTACAGGGACTTTGCCACTTGTGAGGACTAAGGATGTTATTGAGGTAGGAATCCATTGTGGTTCTGATATATAGATGGTTTCTGTGCATTGAAGAAAAAAATGTAGACAATAATGTGACTGATCCATATGACAAAATGATATCAGAATGAATGCAGAACTAAGAAAGTTCTATGTCTCTTTGAAACAACTAGTTTTACTTCAAGAAAGGATTGCCTTGTAACAATTCTTCCTATCTGAGTAGCCCACCTTCCAGGGCTTTAAGAAGCACCTACTGTATTAGTTACTATTCTTTTGCTGAAATAAAACACCATAACCAAAGGAAGAGTTTATTTAGCAGACAGTTCCAAAGGGCAAGAGTCCATCATGGCAGGGAGGCATGGCCCCACAGGTGGCTGGAGTAGGAGCAGAGGCTGAGCTCACATCTTCCAGCAGGCACAGGAGGGAGACAGTGACTTTATATGCAGCGAAGCTTAAGAACTCCCTAAGCCTGCCTGCAGTGACATGCTTCCTCCAGCAAGTCCAAATCTTCCATGATCTCCCAAAACAGTGCCACCAACTGGGCACAAAATGTTCAACTGCTTGAAGCCAGTGGGGGACATACTCAAACTGCCATGTCTACTTTTCTTGCTTTATTTGGAATTTAGTTCCACAAACATTTTAACCTGTGCTTTTATTTTTTTAATTAATTAATTAATTTATTTTCTATGTGCATGAATGTACTGTCTGCATGTAGGTTTGTGCACACCGTGTTGTGCAAAGCCTCAGAGGTCAGAAAAGGGTGTCGGATTCCTCTGGAACTGGAGTTCTCCTGGAATTGGAGTTACAGACAGTTCTCAGCTGCCATGTGGGTGCTGGGAATCGAACCTGGGTCCTCTGCAAGAGCAGTCAGCACTCTTAACCACTAGGCTATCTCTCCAGCCCCTAACCTGTGCTTTTAAATTAAGTTTTGATTCCCAGTCTCTTACTGTAACAAAACACATAAAGTTAGGACACTTTTGAAGAAAAGAAATTTATTTAGCTTATGGTTTGGCAGGTTTAAATTTCAAGATCAGTCAGCTGCACTGGCTCAATGTCTGGTGACAGCATCATGATGACAGTGCCATGGTGGAAACAGCAGAAATCCATGGTGAGGCAGAGCATGGGGGGAGGAATAACAAGAACTAACCAGAGACTCACATCAATTCCTTCCAAAACCAGTATCTTCAGTGACATATATTTACTATGAGACTCACTTTTAAAGGTTCATCACATAAAGGATCAAGCCTGCAACTCATTAGCCCTCAAGAGACCAACCACACTCAAACTTTAGCACTAGTGCATATAGTGGATCTTCATTACATTCGCTTCAAGATTTTTGAATCATTTTTTTTCTTTCCTTCCATTCTTATCTAGAACCTTCCATATATTTTCCTCTTTTAAAAATCCTTCAGACTGGATGGAGAAGTGGCTCAGCAGTGAAGAAGAGCACTGACTGCTCTAGCCAAGGACCCAGGTTCAATTCCCAGCACCCACATGGCAGCTACAGACATCTGTAATCCCTGTTTCAGGGGATCCAATGCCCTCTTCTGACACCCTGGTGCATAGCTGAACATGGCTCTAACTAACTACATGCAAGCATTACACTCATACATATAAAATGAAAATAATAAATAAAATGTTTTACCAAAAAATCCCTGAGTTGCAAGTTATTCCTTCAGAAGCTAGAACCAGACTGTTTGCACTAGCTCCAAAGTATCTTGGAGCCAGAGTGTGAGCATGACAAATACCAAGAGTTAAGTTTAGTCATTAATCCCAATGTCCCAGAGGAAGAGAGCACATAAAATACTTATAATAAGACAGAGAGAGAACTGGGACAGGAATAAATAGATCTTAGCAATTACTATGAGAAATAGAGTTTGTGGTGTTCTTTATATTGGCCTCTAGCTGTTTGAGTTATGATCGGATCAGCACTGGCAAAAAGCTAAATGCCATTTATGATGCCATTTGACCCATCACTCAATAGATGCTCAGTGAACACCTCTTAGGGCCCACAGTGGCAATGCCATTTCTTGTCTCCTTAGAGCTGGCATTCTGGGATAAGATTAGAGACAATGAAGGAAAATACACAGAGAGAGACCAAGTCTCTGAAGGTAGGAGGGTAAGTGATCATGCATGCATATGAAGTGATTATGAAGTGATCATGCATGATGTGGTATCTGGTTGGGCGTGCCCTAGATGAGACCACATATGGAAACATTTGTCTTAGAAGTGGAAGATAAAAAGGAGGCAGACATAGCCATTAGAAGGAAGGAGGTCAGTACCAGCTTGATTTCTCATGAATGTATTGACCTCTGCTACCATCGAGTTCTGCAAAGAAACCAAGAACAATGGCAATAGCCAGCATTGTTTGAGAGTCCTCAGGAACCCCTGGTTAACATCTCCAAATCGGGAGCACATTCCTTCCACTGGATTGTTTATTTGCGTCATCCTTTAGTGTGGAGTAGGAACTTTGCCCCTGCTCCCTCCCCCAACATAACTCAATTTAGATTTTTATATACACATAGGTATAGATTTTAAGAAGTTTCTACTATAGATTTCCACACCTTTTTTCAAAAGATCATTACTGTAAGTTAGTCTCCCCCCCATAATCCCCTCCTATATCTTAATCTCTCATTCTCCAACCCATTTAACCCTTCCCATTCCATTATTCATCTTCCCCCCTTTAGTATCACTACTTTACATCTTTCCTCCAATGAAGAATTTCTCCATGGCCCCTCACTATTTTCTGATCATTATGGATTTTCCAGTTGAAATACATATATCTAAAGACTTAAACATAACATATTATATATGAAATATTAAAAACGCAGACTAAAGAAATGGTACTGCAGCAGCAAGATAGAAAAGTAAAGTCACTTATAAAGGCAGACCCACTAGGATAATACCACTTATTTACAACTTATTCTTCTATTTCTAAACTCGAGTAGCATCATATAAATGATGGGAAATAGTTACTGACTGAATGTCAGCTTCATTTGATACTTTACAAGCAGCCTTTCAAGTAGAAAATGGTCAGTAAGCACTGGACTTTCACTTGATTTATTGCCTACTGTTTTGAATAAGAAATTTGTATCCAAAGAAAAGCACTACTTTTATCACTTTCTTATGGACTTCATTTGGGTTTTCATGCCTTTGTGGAGGAAACATAAATATAAACTCATAAAAGTGACAATTTAAAGACAAGCAAAAGCCATGAGTTGCTATAGCAGAGCTTGGAATTTTCTCTGACACTCTAATCAGATGGCACGTGCTTTAGAGGAGCTTACCATCAACCTTCAGTGCTCTATTTTAACATGAACATTTTCCCAGTTTTTATGACTGCCAATTAAGCTGCCTTGTGTGGTTTAAGACTATATCTGACATGGAAAGAAGATCCTTTTTCCTATACATTTTATAGAAATCTTTTATTAAAGTATTTTCATATTTTCATTGACATCTTAGATCTAAGAAAATGAGACCAAGTTGGATGAAAACTGAAGAAAAATATTTGCATAAATGCAATAAACTATTTTGAGATAGCACATTTTTCAAATGAAGTGTTTTTAGATCCTCTAAGATTTATATATAATGTCCATGTATATAGAAATTCATATTAATGTGGTTCAACATAGGCTAATAAAAAGTAGAAGAGAGACTTAAAAATTGAGGACATTTAATTGGAAGATACTATTTTGTAAAAAGAATCTGCTTACCCAGAAATCATTTGGGTGTACTTCCAATGGACAGCTCTAATCCCATGTGGCTCCTTCTTAACGCATGCACCTGTCTCTTTCCATAAATCACCTGCCGTGTGACTACCCCAACTTCTGGTCTGAATGCAACCTGTTGCTGCTACTATCATCATGAATGTCTGTAAAATTTCAATGGAATTTATACTTGAACTGAAGTCTACAGGAGTTCCTCTCTAGCAGATTATTTTATTATTTGCATGTATTCGGTCTTTTCCTCTTGTAGAAAAAATATGTTCGACTTGTTGATAGAGAGCTTGGCTGTTATTCTACTTGCATTGATCATTAGAATGTTAGTGAGTGTTGTATGTGCATACCAAGTCCAAGCTGTACATATAACTCAGGAGCTTTATTGGACTTTAAGCCCTTTGTAACTCAAATGGCATATGTCTGATGCCTATTATTCCTTTAAGCAAGGCTCAAAAGTAAGAAAGCATGTAGAATATGCACAGAGTTGGAGCAATTACTGACATGTAATCTAATGTAATAAAAAGCAGGCAATCAAACAAAGGCAAGTTTATTGCTACAAGCCACTAACATTTGGGGGATTTTTACACAACAAAGCTGAGTTGTGTAGAGCTTATTTCTCATAGACCTAGTGGAGCTTCAAAGTATATTTGGGGTCAGATACGTAAGCTATGTTTAAACGTTGACTTGATATATGATCTTAGGGAAAGCATGTAACCATTTCACCCTCTTACTTCAAATGTTAAATTAGTCAATGCTAGGCCAAATTAGGAGCTAAAAGGCAAAGATTGGGATTCATCTTTTTTCTGAACAAATATTGATTAAAACCTTTAACTACAAAGTGAGTTTCATAGGATGTTAAGTTTGAAAACACCACCATTATGACCAAAGCAATTTGAGGCCAAACTTAATAGAAGATTAGAATTTATTTCTAAACCATTCTCCATTTAAAACTGTACCATTAGCTCAGTGTTATCCATATGGTTTCCTCAACTGTTTAATTACAGAGGAGGCAGTTAAGCAGATCAAGAGATTCCATTAACAGACAAACCGGAAAGCAAATATGATGAAATGTAATTAGAGGGAGTAAATGGTATGGAGTTCCCAGAGCCTCCCAGAACTCCAAGAAAGTTTTAAATATGATTTATGCCACTGCAAAGTGAGCCCACAGTTACCATTCATTTCCCCATAATCTGATAATTGTCCTAGGTAGAGAAGCACACACATTTGGATGAAATAACTGTCGGTTTGCATAATGATATAGGACTTTTAAAGCCTCTTCCTGCTTTCCACTTGTGGATGTTACAGTATAGTTGGCAACTTGGGAGGAATTTAATTTTTCATACATGATAAAGACCTCAAAACCTTTGAAATAGTATATGCTAGAAAATTGGTGTGAATCTGGTACTAGAATATCAGCAATCATTCAGATCAGAGTATTCAAGTATATGTCAGAGTTTACCTACATCAGGCTGGTACTGATACTGAGAGTTTTGGGCAATGATGTGCATAGAACTGTAGGAGAGTTTGGAGTTTCCTAAAAATCTATGCAGTTTAAACAGCTGATTCCTTAAACACAGATAAGGCTTCAAAATTTAGATGACATGGTATCTTGGGTAAGTGCCACAAAACTATTGATTCAGTTCTAGATTCCTACCATTTACTAGTGACTTGGCTCTTATTACATACATACCAGGGCTTGGTATAGATTTCTTATACTATGGACAGAAGTTGACACATTCATGGTTGAGATAGAAAACATGACTTAAAAAGTTAAAACTAGGCTTTATGTTTCAAGGAGGAGAAATTTCTAGGCTGAATCTAGTTGCAGAAGAAAACACATCTTTAAAAGTTCTTCCTCTCATACTTCACTCCACTCCTCTCATTTAAATACATGCAAAAATACATAAATAACCCTCACTACCAAACATATTTATGTGTTACTTAATATTTATAACCTTTTTCTAAGGCTGGCTTTATAATACCCATTTGTGGTGGTTTGAATGTGAATTCCCCCCTGCTGCCCCCTGTGTTTCAAGGATTTGGGCACTTGATCCCCCACTTAAGACACTGTTTGGGAATGGTCATGGAACCTTAAGGGGGAGAGGTCTTCTTAAGGAAGCACCTTGGGGTGGTTTTTGAGAGTTTATTTCTTTGACTACTTCGTGTCTGGCTCTCTCTGCTTTCTGTACCTGCTTGAAAACAGGAGCACTCAGATTCTGCTCTGACTACCTCCGTTGCTGTCTTCTCTGCTATAATAATGTTGATACCAGGAGTGGGCTGTTGCTGTAAAGAAAAATGCCCATGTGAGTTTTGGGAGGAATGTAGAAGACTTAGAAATTTTGGACTAAAAATATAATTTAATCCTATCCATAGAGCTTAACAATCCATTCCAGTAGGAGACAGGAAGAAAGCAGTATGAGAGCAATGTTGTTCCAGACAGAATCAAGGACTTATACAGCAAGGAGGATATTTTGGCAAGCACCTCGAAACTGTCTTCCCAGAGCTTAAGAGCTTGCCTGAGACTAAGGTGAAAACTAATGGACTAATTTCTTTGGTGGAGAAAATTTGAAGGCCACCTAACATAGAATCAGTGGCATAGTTATTAATGATGAATATTATGATATACAGTGATAAAGAGCAAGTGGGGCAGAAAGAGATACAGAATGTACAGCTTGGATTGCAAAGGAACCCTAGGAAGTTTAATAATTTTGTCGCCAATGTATGTCCTGGAGGAGAGGCTCTCTTTGATATTAAGGAGAGGCCTCCATATTTACATTCAAAAAACGGAAAGAGTACCCTCAGTGCAAGACCTCGCACTGCCAAAATTCCAACATATAAAAGGAAAAGGCCGCACTTTCTTCTTGAAAACGACAACTTATGAAAACAGATGTTGATAATATACATAAGGTAGGCCAAGTTCCATCTAAAAGTAGCAGCCAAACATGGTGATGGTGTGGGCTTTAGAGGGATAAAGAAAGCAAGGGTGAGGGGGCCATTGGTTCTAATTCTCATAGCTTCAGAGAGCTGTGGAAACCAGGCAGTGAGCAGAAAGGGAGCCCCTGACAGGCCAAAGCCTTCTGTGATGTTGTGAAGGTGAACCCTTCCTGGTAGTAGACACCTCAAGGTGTTGAAGGTGCCAAAGCCTAGAGTCATGAGCTATCTTCCAAGTAGAGCTGTCTGTAGGGAGTCATACCAGCCAAGCGAGAGCTGTATTTTGCATGTAGCAAAGGTGGAGGGGCTGAGCCATCTAGGTCCTCTAAAATTAAAATCCTAGGTACTGAACATAGAGTTACTGGATTTGGCGTTTGCCTTCTTGATGTTCAATTTTGCTTTGGTCTGTTATTTCCTCAATATGTCTCTGTTCCTCCCATTTGGAATAGGGATGTGTATTTGGTTCCATGTTATGTTGGAAATATTTGGTTTGTCTTTTGATTTGGCAGGGGCTTATACTTAAGAGAATGCTTTTAGTCTCAGAAGAGACTTTGAACTCTGTATGTTTTAAACATTGCTGAGACTGTTAGGATTATAGGGAATATAAATTTGGACTAGGTACATTTTGCACTGTGATTTGGTCATGAGCCTATTGGGGCCAGGGAGTGGAATTTGGTGGTTTGAATGCTACTGTCTCCCATGGGCTCCAAGTATTTGAACATTCGGTTTCCACTTTGTAGTGCTGTTTGTGGTGGATCATGGAACCATAGGAGGTGTGACCATGCTGAAGGACATACATCACAGGGTGTAGGCTTTGAAAGTATATAGCTTGCCCACTTCCAACCTGGCTCTGCCCAATCTCTGTGCCTGCTTGTAGATGTGAGTGCTCCAATTTCTGCTCTGGCCATCTCTGCCATTACACCTCCCCGGCCATTACAGACTCTTCCTCTTGAGCCATAGTCTAAATAATACTCTTCCTTCTACAAATTGCCTTGGCCATGCTATTTTTTCACAGTAACAGAAACATAACTAATGGGAACACAGAAGATTATCCTAAATCCAGTTTACATATTTCCAAAATGGGAACTCATATCTCCATTACTGACATGGAAATCCATATTGTCATAAGAATAGCAACTTCTGCCTGAGTAGCAAGTTCAGATTATTAAATGACTTAATCTAAAATCTCACTGACCCTGGCAGTCAACTAGCAAGAAAATAAAACATGCTAAACATATCTAATACTTTATTGCCTTCTGCCTGGAATAGTTCCATGAACATGTAAGGCATGTAGTTACTTGGGAGGTTAATTTGCAATTCAGAGAGTTTATTCAACTGAACATTATGTTTTTCTTGATTTTCTGAGATAGAGTCTTGCTATCACCCAGGCAATCATAGAATTTATGATCTTCCCGCTTCAGCCTAGCAGATGCAGAGAATACCAGTGCATGTGACTAATTCCATGTTGAAATTACATTTTTAAACACTGCCTTTTGATATGAACAGAACTAAGATAACATTAATTTTAGGTTTTACTGTATAAGGTAAAAGATTATTTGGAAAAACAAAGAAGCTGGGGAGATGACTTAGTAACTAGAACAGATGTCTTACGAGCCTGAGGACTAGAGTCTGGATACACAGAACCCACAGAAAAATTGGGTGAGCATGCGCCCCACCTACAGTCTCACTTGGGAGGAATGGAAAGGTAATTCCCAGAACAACTACCTATACTAGCCAAATTGATGAGGTCCAGATTCAGCTAGAGACTCAGTCTTACTATATAAGTCAGAGAACAATGGAGGAAGTCATTCAGTGTCAACCTATGGCCTCTTATGCACAGGCACACACGTCCATGTGTACCTGCACTCACGTATGAATCCATGCACATACATAAACACATACATATATGCAGAAAAGGAAAAAGTTAGAAGCCAAGAAAACATGATGTGTGGAGTCTTTTAGACATGTGTCTTTTGGATATGGCAGGGAATCTGCACATATAAAGTCTCAACAATGAGATGGGTTGAACAAGATGTGCAAATGACCACACTAGTCCATGTGTACAGGGGAAATTTCACAAACTCCTACCTCTAGATGAAGAGCTACAAGAAATTAATGGCTGCTGAGAGAGGGAAAATGAGTTATTTCTAAGTCTGAGCCCCTAGTTAGATCATCCTGATTGGCCAGCCCTAAACACATGTACATGAAAGGAACACTAAATGGGCTACATAGGTAGTGTGTGTGTGTGTGTGTGTGTGTTTGTGTGTGTGTGTGTGTGTGTGTGTGTGTTTGTAAAGCAATTATAATTATAGAATAACAAGTCTGGACATCAAAAAGGAGTCAGGGCACAAAAAGAATGCTAGGGGGAGTGGAAAAATGGAAATTTCTTTCATATATCAATTTTAATTATCGAGGTCACAGTATCAATGATGGTAGACTCATGGGGTATTGGATCAAGTGAGTCCCTAACTCAGTGATTTTTTTTGCCTTTTTGAGACAGGGTCTCCATGTAGCCCAGCTATCCTGGAGCTCACTATGTTGAACAGGCCGGCCTTGAACTCAGAGAACTGCCTGCCTCTGCCTCCTGAGTGCTGGGACTAAAGGCATGTGCCACCATGCCCAGCACTCAATGACTTATATAAGAATCTTGCAATTTATTCCTGGAAAAAATGGCTGTTTCTTATTTGGAAAAACACATTTATCTCCTTTGGAGGCAGCCAGGCTCTTCACTGTGAGCCATTGGAAGGTTCTTTCTTACATGGATCCAAATTCAGTCTCTGTAACTTCCTCCTACTGCCATGGCTCTTTATTCAGAATATAACAACCTCCCTTATTTTATATGATGACATTCTTAATTCTTTATTCAAAAATAAATATATTTGCTTTCCTCATTATTTTTCAAATATTCTTGTCATATGAATAATATGTTTTAAATTATTTTATAAATTAAAGTAGCATAGTTTGTAAATTGATTTTGATACTGAATTTTTCTTCAGTTTTGTAAGATTATGACTGTATATTAGAATGTTTCCTTCATGATAACATAAATTTCAAAGCCACCATTAGTTATGTACATTTTAGCTTTTAATTGTGGGCAATATTTTCTTATTAAAATTATATACTTTTGGACCACAACCTTTATATCTTTGTTAGAATTTGGAAAAGGATATGGTAAACACCACCATTAGCCTTTAAGAAAAAAAAATCATTGGGCTAGAGAGACGGCCTAGTGGTTAAAAGTGCCGACTGCCCGTGCAGAGGAACTGGGTTCGATCCCCTGTACCCACATGGCGGCCGAGAACCATCTTTAGCTCCAGTTCCAGGGGAATCCAGCACCCTCTTCTGACCTCGGAGGCATTGCATGACATGGGTGCACAAACCTACATGCACACAATACATTCATACACATACAAAAATAAATAAATAATTTTAAAAAATTTAAAAAAAGAAAAAAAAAACATTAAAACAGAGAAACAGGACAATAGGCTCACTGAAGGAGTGTCCTCTTAAGTTTTCATCTAGAATGTGAAAAGAAGAGAGGGAGGAGCCTGCACTCAGCTCTCTCTATATATATAGTATACACATACTATATATACATATATATATACTATATATATAGAGAGAGAGAAAGAGAGAGAGAGAGAAAGAGAGAGAGAGAGAAAGAGAGAGAGAAAGAGATCACTTTAGGAATATGTTCTCTATGAATTTGCCTTCCAAATTGCACAAGTGGGGGTGAGCTTGACCAGAACCTGAACTTAAGGCGTATTCTGACTTCTATGTTCAGCAGCGTAGGCTGACCGGGAGGAGCTGATGGGGGTTGATGCTGAAGGTTAGCGCCTCCTTCCAGAGAAATAGCTAGATGTTTGAACTTTTTAGAAAAAATGAAACTGGCATTTACTGAATACCAAATATATTTGAGATACGATGTAGCCAGTTCATCACACAATTTCTCTTAATAATCAAAATCCTGTTGTTAAGTATTACCATCATTTTGTAGAATACAAAATAGAGTCAAAGGCACTGTCCTTTTTATGTCTCCTCGGCTACTTAATGTTGATCCTTGGTCCCGCCTCCTCCCATCTTTGAGTTTAGGATGATGTATCTTCTGTCATGTCTCTCCTCTGCAGGAAGGAATCACTCAACAACTAGTAAATCATCCTTTCTCATCACTGAGTAGCTTAGAGTCCTTCATCATCATTACTATTTATTGTTAGTGATTCTAAAATTTCATTTGTGTACATACCACTCCTTGGGAACATATCCCATGATTCCAGTGTACATTTTATGCAGCAACACTACATATGAACGTATACTTTATCAGTTTTATGGTTTTCTTTCCTTTTCTGAATAGTCTTCCTGCTGTTTTTGAGCTAAGACTACAAGTAATTCCATAAATAAATAAGGCCCTACTCAATGTCTAGCTCAAGTCCATGTTTATGAGCCAACATTTTATTATGAAGTGTGGTTGTTTTTAAGTTACCCAACCCAGGCAAGGGAAAAGGATGAGGGAATTTGGGGGAGACAATGGGTGTGAAACAAACCATTGATTTCTTTTATAAGTTCTTCAGAGAAGATGCATATATCTATTACATGTTATAGCCTACCATATTGTAAGCTTCTCCAAGAGGAAAAGGAAAAATAAAACACAAACAAAAAATATAGTGATTTGTTCCTCAGACAGAAATGCACCCGCCACTAGCTGTTGTAATGGGCCACATGGATTGCAAGCTTTGCTTGCTGCAATTACAGTGTAACAAATGCTCTAACTAGTAAGCAGACAAATGGCTGTTGCAATGGGCTTCATCAGCCTGTATTTCAGCAGGACTATCTAAAGCTCTGGGTCTTTTCTAAGCATATTCTTTTGAACTTGTGTTCTCAGCCCAGAGCTGTTACTTGTCCTTCCAGATAAATAAGACCCTGGTGTGATGGGAATGCCATCACCACAATATATTTATCTTTTGATTTTCTGAGACCATTTGAGGCAATAAGCTTACAGCACACCCACATTACTGCTTATGTGCAGTCAGTGAATATAAGTTCTTTACATGCTGTCACCAACAGAAAGGTACTGTTTCATTCTTTTGCACCAGAAAATGTCATTTCCCTTAAATTGAGGAAAGAAAACAACAGAAATGAAAAGAGCTCTTGAGCTTGGAGAGGAAAGTTTCCCAAACTTGCCTGTGTCTTAGGTTTGCAGTCCATTTAAATTTCCATCATAAGTATATAACCTTACATCAGTTCAGTGAAAATAAAACTTAAAGTCGCTAAAGCCCATGCTACCCTACACTGAAATACCTGGTCTTGTATAGAGACACTGAAGTTAAATGTAGTCTAAGCTTATCCCCAAAGGGAAATGTGGGTGTTAAAAACATGATCGTCATGGACTCAAATTTCAGTGAGAGTTTCCAGATATTTTTCTTGGGTTAGAAGGAAAAATAAATAAGTAAATGTTAGAGAAATATGGTGTATTTCTCTCTTTCTTTCTCTCTCTCTCTCTCTCTCTCTCTCTCTCTCTCTCTCTCTCTCTCTTTCTCTCTCTCTCGGGTGTGAGTATGTGAAATCGGTGTGTGTATGTGAAGTTGAAGCACAGGGTCTACAGAATGACCCATATGTAGAAAGAGGATGTGATAAATAGCTCCATTGGGAGAAGTAGATCAGGGGACCATGAACATAAATCCATCCCCTCTTGTGAAAGAGACAACCTGGATGACAGGAAAGTCAAGTTAGAGAGCTTTCACTCTCTATAATCCAGGAAAACTCCATACCTACCCCTGATCTCTTAGAAGAGCACTGGACAGTGTTGTGCTGAGTTCTCTTACTCTAGCTACTAGAGCCCATGAGAAAAGATACCCAAGGTTGTGCTACAGTTTTGGTTCTCATGATAACTCAGCATTAAAACAGCATGGACACCCTCTGTCTGTTATTTTTGGCTGTACATTGAAGTTGAACAACTCTAATTGGAATGGAGGTGAAATTTCTAATGAAAAACAGAAAAAGTCAATCACTTTGGGATTCTTGACAGTGAACTACATAAACGACTGGCCAACTGAAGCTTAAAGTAGGAATGGTGGGAAGTGAGAAGATCAACTGGTTTCCTGCAATTAAGAAAGCAGCCAAATTGTCCAGTTTCCTTGAAGAAGATGGCTAGAAAAGGACAAGAAATCTAGTTAGAAGGAACTAATGGGAATTCTCTTTCAGAATCTACAATGGAATTTTAGTATTTATACCAGTCATCTTAAGCGGAAAGCACTTAACCTGTGTAGCTTAGACCAAGCCTACTCCCCTTCTGAATAAAGTAAGGACATTTGATCGAATGTCTCTCCATGACACTGTGGCATGGGAGTGACTCTTTAGGCAATACAAAGCAAATTTAACAAGGAAACAGAGAAATAAAATGAGGCTGAAACAACAAACACAGCATAATTATTCACGGATCAGAAGGCATTTTACTTATTAAAAGATAATGAAGGAGAAGAAAGAGTTATATCAAAAACGAAAGGGCAGGTCATAGCATAGGAAGAAACAAACTCAAAGAGAAATAAAAGAGGCAGAAGAAATGAATAGGAAAAAGAGGGAGGGAAAGTTTAAAAAGCCATTTACTCTAACCCCTAATCATGCCTGACATCAACATTACTGCTTTCTTTTGACTAAAGACTGAGGTGCGGTATGAGTGACTTAGTAATGGGTATAAAAAAAGTGTTCACCGAACTGGTCAATGCAGGTTTTCTATGCAGAATTTTCTCTTCATAGTCATTCTTTTCATTATAAACCATGAAAGAGATCTTCAAGCGTCAGAATGCTTCGATGACCATTGCCTATTTTCCATAGTGACTGTATGGTGACCAGAAGGCGGGCCACCCTGTTCAAAAACCGACACAATACAGTGCTATGCTGAGAGACCAGCACTGGGCAAGGAAATGAGGCATCAAATTTGGATGAGCTAGAGAGATGACACAGAAGAAACGTAAGACTACGTTCTTAGGATAGCAGCTAGAGGAGAGTGACTTGTGGATAACTGAGTGGAAGCTAAAACCTAGGTGCTGCTAATGATCAGAGCTCTGTTCACAAAGATGTAAATTGGTGGTTAGGCACCAAGACCCAAACTGGACATGCTCAAAGTACACATGACAAAATGCTAGCACAGTCATTCATATATTGAATGAAATATTGAGAATCACTATGATTTTAATAGCCTTTAAGAGTGCAACCAGGACAAGAGACAGAGTGTCATTATCAGTCACATCCTGCAATTAAATCTCCCAGCCTTAAGTCTCATCTCAGTTCAACAGTGTAACCTACAACTACAAAACTAATGTCAACTAGCATCTATTAAACAAAACAAATGTCCACAATGAAGGAAGAGTATACACCATCCAGCAGGAGTACTATTAGCTACACCTATAATGGTCTGAATAATAGCAGTCTATCAATACCCTAGCACCTTGTGTCTTTACAGTGTGATATCCATCTGAGTACCTGAAATACTGCAAGTGTAAATTCAACCCCAAGGAAATCTAATGGGCAGTATTTTCTCACAGGTTGTAGTTTGTCTCAAGCACCTGAGATGATTGGATTTACTATCACTTGAAAAATCCCCCATTTCCTGCCAATGTTTGGGGAAGATACATCTGTATTTAGCAGCAGGAGGGACCCAGAGAAGGTTTGTCAGCCAATCCTATTTTCTCTGAGGAAACAGGGGATTTGGGAGAAGTTGCTTCCTGGACACTATTAAAACAGAGGCTGGAATTTTGGTGTAACTGGAAATTCAATGCTCTTCCCATTGCTTGGCTCTTGCAGCAACATCCTCTGACCTTAACACACTGCCAGCTCCCTGCTTTTTCTGAACACAGACCAACATATACATGGAACTGGCTTCATAGATTAACCAAGCCGAAGTCAGTGCACCAAATTCCTTGATTATATTAGAATAACCCTCTAAAGGAATTCCTCTTGCCCTATTTAGCACATAAAGTCATTTTTTTCCTGTTTGATCATACTATAGAAAATGTAGATTTTTCTATCAGTGCCCAGGGCTCCAAATAAATCTGATTATATCCAATGGAATATGGGTAGCTCATCTAATGAAGAACAGGCAGGGGAGCTAATGGAAATCAGGAAGCCATTCTGAAAGAAATGAATTGAGTCTGTTTCCTTTGGGCTTGTATTTCAGTAGAGGTAATGTTTGGAAGCCACCTTGATCTGCTTCCCACAGCAAAGTAATAATGTGTCTGCATCTCTCCCTGCTTCCCACTCCCCATCAACTCATTCATCTGCCTGGATCCTTCTTATTATTTAGTGTTCTTCTAAATGTTATGACTCCAGGGAAGCCTTCCTGGCCCTCTTTGAGTAGAATAGGATTTCCTTTTAGTCTCTTCTAGTTCCCTTCAAAGCACTTCCCTCAGTTTGATTTTTATATAATAGTTACATTTGGAAATTTGTGTTTCTTATCTGCTTCCCATACATTGCAGACTAGTGGAGTAAAGGCTGGTATCTCTGTAGTACATTACTATTTCCCCAGCTCCCTGTCAGTTACAGACATAATATTAATATTTGGAAGGAGGGAATATTTCCACAGAAGTATTAAGGATATTTTTTCTTTTAAGCAACAAGAAATTAAACCTTTGGATAGAAACCAATTTGTTTTATTTTTACTATGAAATGAGTAAACATTCTGTAGAAAGAGAGAGAAGAGAGAGAAAGATGAATAAATAGATGGACAGACAGACAGATAAATGATAGAGTCAATCACAAATTTTTTAAAGAGCTATACATCTTAAAGCAAAATGTAAATGTATTCTATATATTCATACTTAGGGATCACATTCATGCATGAGGAATTCTAATGAGTTAATTCAAGAAGATTCAGTTAGTCAACATTTATTTTGTATGCCAAGTGATGTCAAAATGGATATTGGGCACTAGGAACACTGAAATATAAAGTTCCCTTTCCAAGTTTGGAAGCTCAATAGTTTACTCTTGCCAGATATAAGTAAATCAACATAATGAGAACTATTACTGAAGCACTGTATAGTCAAATCGCATAGATGTGGGAGGGAAGAGGGAGAATGTGGAGGTGGGATGATTCGGGAAGGAAGAATGGAGGTCAGATAACATGTGGTGCTTAAGCTAGCATCTTAGAACACAAGGAAGGCCTGCTTAAGACATTGTTCAGAGGACAAAAGGAGGCCCAAGGCATGAAGGAAGATGAAGAAACTTGGAGAACTCTGTGATCCATAAGTCATGAATCCATAAGGTATGGATCTGAGGAAGGGTGTGTGGAAAGAGAAGAGAAAGTGGTATGGGGAGTGGACCAGGGAAGATCCTAGTCTTTCATGATGATGGTCTTTTATGGCAAATTGTTGTAGGTAAGCACTCGGTCTATCACGTTAATTGTGCTGAGCATGTAGCACAGAATAAAGCATCAGTCTTTATAGAGATGAATGCCTAGTGAGAAAATCACACTGGCCTGTCAATTTTTGAGCACACTTGTCATAGGTGTTACTTTTCATCAACCTCAAAGTGGTTACAATTTATCCTATATTACTGATGTAGAAACAAAGTTTCACACAGGTCACAGAAGATTCTCAAGGCTGCATGGAGGGTGAATGGCAGGGCCAGAATAAATTTTAGGTCCATTGTGATGCTGAAGCCTGGGATCACTCTCTAGTGGGATGACTTAGCATGAGTCAAGGCATGGTTCCCATTACACTGCTCTGAACATGAGCACATACTTCTCCCTACACAGCACAAAGAAGTGCTCTTTAAAACACCCAGAAATAGTTGCTTTTTAAAAATTTTTTAATTAATTTTTATTTATTTCTGTATGTGTATGAATGTACTGTCTGCATGCAAGTTTGTGCACCCATGTCGTGCAATGCCGCGGAGGTCAGAAGAGGGTGTCGGATTCCCCTGGAACTGGAGTTCTCCTGGAATTGGAGTTTCAGACAGCTCTCAGCTGCCATATGGGTGCTGGGGATCGAACCCGGGTCCTCTGCAAGAGCAGTCAGTGCTCTTAACTGCTAGGCCATCTCTCCAGCCCCAATCGTTGTTTTTTTTTTTTTTTTTTTTTGTCCTTTTGGGAAAGTTATTGGACTACTATAATAAAAGTAAATTAAAGAGAAAAAACAAACAAACAGGAAAAAAGTATTTACATTTTCTCCTTCAAAACATGGATTAAATGGTATAAATAATTCGTGGAAAACATAAAGCTCAAATAACCTAATATCTTCCAAGTTGTCCCTCCTAGTCAACTGGTCCCACTTTCTCCTCTTAATTATATTTGGCATATAGATTAAAGGCCAAGGATAAAACTTACAGTATTTAGGGCTAAGAATGACTCCATATCTCTTCTGAAGAAGGTTTTGCTGACAGGGCAGATCAACCTGTTCATCTTTACTTGGATTGCATTATTGTCACTTTTGATCTTATTTTCATTTATGACATTTTGAGCAAACTCAGCAAACTCATGTGTAACACAGTGTGTTAACATATTTATTCTATCTTTGTGGGCAAGACTTACATCACAGCTGCTGCAGCTCAGACTCCAGAAACTTTCAGTCAGTAATTCTTATTTATTTGTTTTTATTTCATTTAATTCACTCATTTATTGCTCCTGAGTTTTGAGTTTCAAAAAGTTAGTGGAATTGCATCCAGAAAACCTAACCAAGGGTTTTTCTCTTGTTTCCTATTCATTAAAACATTGACCAGAATTCCACTGCTGTTCTCTGTACCAGTGGTTGACACCAAATATGGGGCTGTAACCATTTCAGAGCTGGAAACATCAAATGTCATCAACTAGGTAGGTATCTGTACTTGACCCCATGACATTTATATTACATTGATAAGAACAAAAGGCAGAAAAACAAGTCACTTTTCTTCTAGGACTTTGCAAATAGAACAGGCCTTATATAAGACAGTAATTATTTACCAAAAGTCCTCACCAAATGGCATATGTGGACACAAATCAGACTCTATAGTTCATATTATATATACAAGAGAGTGTGTTAAATTGGAAGGTGGTCGGTGGAGTCGGGTGCAGATAGATGAGGTGATCAAAACAGCATCAAACTATATTGTAGGAAAACTGCAAACATTTACTAAAAATTGAAAAGCTTACTAAGTTCTAAGTGCTAAACAGGGTTGATAGGATATAGAGATTTCTTTGATTTCAGCAGGAAAGAAAGCCATAATTTTTCTTTGTGTGACATGAGAAATTTTTATCAACTGTCTTAAGCTCTGTGGTAAAATTCCAGCATGAGAGGGGAGAGAACCGTCCTTGCTCACCTGTGCCTGGAGAGGCACTGGCTGCTTATGGCAATGCAGGAAGAGAAAGTCAGCTTTCTTTTTTGTAATATAAAACTTTTATTGATGTTTTGCGTGTTTCATGCATCATTTTCAGTTCAATTTAGACATATTCCCCTTTCCCTTCCCCCACCCCACTCCAGTTCCTGCATTGTGCCATACATGTCCTGTATAATTCTAGTACATATATGACATTTATCTAGACATATTTTGGAGCAATACAAATGGGAAGGAACAACAATAACATAAAGACTGAGTCAAAGAATGAATCAATACAGTCAAATTCTGCCCAAAGCAATAAACCTCTGCAGAAAAAAAAAAAAAAAAAAAACTTTAAAAAGACTGAGAGAAAGAATAAACTGTATGTTAACTATGAAATATGTTTAGGAATTCACACTTTTCCCTTTAATTTTATATTACTCTAAAATACGATTATCTACCTTCCACCCATATATGTTAATTACCGTGTCTGAAAATAACTGGTAACTTAATTCTAAGGCCCATTAAGAGTTTCACATTATAACACCACAGTTGCTTTCATATAGAAAGAAATATACCGATAACACTGCTCAACTTGCCTTTCAACTGGAGATTTGGTGCTAGAATCCACAAATGAGGGAAACCATTCCCCGTTTGTTTGGGGGGCGCTGTTACTTCACTTAGCATAATGGTTTCCAGTTCCATCCATTTACCTGCAAAGTTCATGATGTCATCTTTCTTTACCACTGCATAGAACTCCATTTTGTAGAGGTACCACATTTTTGTTATCCACTTGTCTGTTGAGGGGCATTTGGGTTGGTTCCAGCTCTTCACTTTTGTGAAGAGAGCTGCAATAAACAAATGTGCATGTATCTTTGCAATATTGGGTATATACCCAGGAGTGTATGGCAGGGTTAGATGGTAGGCTCATTTTGAGTCTTTTAAGGGTTCTCCACACTGCTTTCCACAGTGGTTGTATGAGTTTACATTCCCACCAGCAGTAGATGAGTGTTCCCTTTCCTCACAACCTCTCGAGCATTTTGTGTCTTTTGTTTTCTTGATCTTAGCCAGTCTTATCAGAGTGAGATGATATCTTAGAGTGGTTTTAATTTGCATTTCATTAATTGTTAACAATGTCGAACACTTTTTAAGATGTTTCTCAGCCATCTTTACTTCCACACTGGTGAAGTCTATTTTCAGCTCTTTACTCCATCTTTTGAGTAAGTCATTTGTTTTCTTACTTCTTTGTCTTTTGAGTAGTTTATATATTCTGGATGTGGATGCTCTGTCAGATGTATCACTGGTAAAGGTTTCTTAACACTCTGTGGAAAAATGCAATGCAGGGCAGATCACCTTACCAGACTTCAAGCTATATTACAAGGCTATAGTCCTAAAGACAGTCTGATACTGGCACAAGAATGGACCCGTTGACCAATGGAACAAAATTGAAGGTCCAAACTTGAGCTCATACAATTTCAGTCACCTCTTATTTTACAAAGGGGCCGAAAAAGCTCATTGGAGGAAAGACAGCATCTTCAGTAATGGTGCTGGCAAAACTGGATCACCATTTGTAGAAGAACAAAATTAAACCTCTACCTCTAACCCTGTAGAAAAATCAACTCCAAGTGGATCAAAGACCTCAACTGAAACTCTGAAGGTGATAGAAGAAAATGTTGGTAGCAATCTACAAGACATAGGTGTAGGGAAAGACTTTCTAAATCAATCAGCAGCTACACAGGAAATAAGGTCAACAGCTGACAAGTGGGACCTCATCAAACTCAAAAGCTTCTGTACAGGAAAGAAACAATCAAGGAAGTGAAGAAAGTCAGTTTTCTTCAGGGATACAGAACATAGGCTCAGTGACCCCACCACCACCACAGACTCACTACCAGCTATTTGAAAACATGGATTCTGATCCAATTGTTTGGCAGTGAGATGCCACATTATTACATGTCTGAATAAGACATTTTGACTCAGCATTCATTTCAAATAAGAGTAGGACCTGAATGGTTCTGAAAGTTTATTTGTTCTATCAGAGTTCATCTGAAGCTGTTATCCTGTACAAAGGTCTTTCCCTTTATTGAAACTACATCCACCAAGAAATGGAAAAGAAAAAGAGGAACTGTTTTTTTATTAAATGATGTCCCTTCTGATCCCAACAGGGCCAGTGTTCTGCTTTGCTTTTCATGTCCACTGCCACCCATGTGAGCTGCAGGGTCTTCTGAGGTTAGTGACTTAGTGTAAGGACTTGAATTTTAATCCATGTTAGTTACTCAAACTTTTTAGTTTACAGTTTATAAAACTATAACGTTCATTATACAACCAATGGCTGAAACTGTCAAGATGAGCTGGATGCTTCAACAGCAGCCCTTCTGGGCTCAGGTGCTTCTCTCCCAGTTAGGTGTCTGAATCTGCAATGAACAAACTGTAGACACCTCATCACCCGGACCAGCTCATATTTCATCTCCTAGGCTCAGCACTCCAAGTGTACTTTCTCTTATGCCTGGCAGGACAGCCATATCTGTCACAGGTGGACTTCCAAAGATGGACATTATAACAGTTTCCAAATCATGAAGGTCCTTTTGTCATCTTGCTTCAGCTGCTCAGAAAAAAGTGTGGGGGATCAAACCTTTATGTACGCCAGTGTCAGAACTGGGCCTGAAAATACCAGGAAGACAGATAATGAAAGAAAAGTTACTGCACACGTGCACGCGCATGTACACACACACACACACACACACACTCTCTCTCTCTCTCTCTCTCTCTCTCTCTCTCTCTCTTATGCATATCTTTAGTGATACATCAACAAGGTCCGAGGACTGGAAAGGAATCCAGGGAAGCTGTGATGCAGGTACTAGCATAACAGCTAAACTTTGGGTATGGATTAACTCTGCTATTGTACCATTGTTTGTAAGTAGTGAAAGAACTAGATGTGAGAGGATTCTATATATCACCTTGACTGAGCCACTGGAAGCTTAGATTAAACTATTTCTGGGTGTACCTGGGTAGTTTAAGCATTTGATTTGGTTTTACTCAATAAAGAAGACTGTGCCCTCTGCTGTGCATAGCAGGATCCAATCTCTTGCCAGCATGAACAAAACCAAACAGCTGCTAGAGCTTTTAGTCTCAAGTTCCTCATCCTTACATTTCATACCATCAGTTCTTAAAAGTTTCAGAATTAATTATTCCAGTGGTCTTTGAGGGGTCTCTACCTTACAGAGAGATCACTGGATTCTCAGCCTCCACAAATCAGATGGTGAAGTTCCTCAGAATAAATGCATCTGTAAACATGTTTGTGGATGTGTACTACATGCATAGAGTACATTTTTCTTGTTGGTTCTATTTCTCCTGAAAGCCTTAAGATAAAATGTGCCATTAAATGCAGCCATCCTTGAGAAACACATATACTATGCGCATAATAGAGGGGTGAAAAGTTGTCCCTTTCCACTTTAAAGATGTGTATGAGAGCAATGAGAAGCAGAGTGACCCGGAGAAGACAGAAATCTGCCTCTACTTGGGTGGACCTCTCTGCAAACCAGGGGATGCCTTTGCTAGCCACATGAGCTCCTCAGGACGGGATGGCAGAGCTGTTGCATTGAGAATAGAGAAATATAGGCAGCGTTGAACCCAGAGACTGGTAAAGATTGGCAGCCCACACTTTGTATTTTGGTTCCAGAACTCTCTGCATCTGGCTGGAATATAAGAGCTCCTTTTGTACCACTGTGGAAAACAAATTATTTAGCTGAACGTAAGAATAACAGCTGTGATTTATTCAGCATGTGCCATGCAACAAATGCTATGTGAGGCAGTCCATAAAAAAGCATTTCTAATTCTCACAAATGGTGACCCAAGTATTGCCAGCCTCAATTTAAGCATGAGGAAACCAACATTTACAAACTATTAAACTGTAATCTCATGGAGAGTACTCAGCAGAGAACCAATGTATCCCGAGTTCTTATTCTTTCTCCTGTGGCATGGTGGCTAGAGGCAGATGACATCAAGCTGCTGGAGAATCATCCCAGCACCACAGACGTCTTCTGGCTGCCTTAGTAACTGTCAATACAAAGTATATTATTGCAACATACCTATAAGCAAGGAGTGTCTCTGGAGTTTATAAGACTGCTTGCTGTTGGAAATTCTATTTCTTTGGGCAGATAACATTAGAAATGAAAAGGATGCCTGGATAAACCTTGTTTGAACAGCATCTGACTTACAGCTAAGAAATCATACTGAGTCAACCAACGGAACAGTAAGAATTCCATGTTGATCCTGACTGAATGGAAGCTCTGCTTATCTACCACAGACTTAGAGAAATATGAATAGGACTCAAGATGGTTTCACTCAGTGTTAATTAATGAATGAGAGAATAAGCTGTTTATCTCAGTCTAGCAAAACACCTATTCCATATCCAAGATGGGACATTGATTGGAAAATTTTCAGAAGTATATACCTTGTGGTTCTGAGATCAGCAGATCAAGAAGGCAAAAAAGTAGAATTGGAACCAAGAGTGTAAGTCCTGTGTATATTCCATTGTACCAATAAAGTATCAGTAATAATAGTGATAGGATAAAACCACAACAACAATGATAATAATAATGAGTAATAGGAAGGATAGGGGAAGGAATTGAGAGCAGAGAATTCAGAAGAGGGCTGAAAAACAAACCATTTATGATTACCATTTATTTTATTTTATTTATTTATTTTTTATGTGTATGAATGTACTGTCTGCATGTAGGTCTGTGCACCAGTGCCGTGCAATGCCATGGAGGTCAGAAGAGGGTGTGGGAGTCCCCTGGAACTGGAGTTAAAGACGGTTCTCAGCTGCCATGTGGGTGCTGGGGATCGAACCCAGGTCCTCTGTAAGAGCAGTCAGCACTCTTAACCCCTAGGCCATCTGTCCGGCCCCTATGATTACCATTTAATGAGCACTTGCAACCTTCACTGGAGGAAGCCCTTACACATATAACACCTCTTTAGGAAGTGGTCATTTAAATCGCTAATTAGGCGACTTAACCCTGGGAGGATATGTGATCCCTACAAAGTCATCCAGCAGGTGATCAGCCAAGCCAAGATTTGAAACTTAAAATTGGAATATGGTGAACCTCTTGGAAGTATTGCTCTGAGCTATCGTGGCGTCTGCATTCAGTGAGGCTCAAATGGCTATGTCCATTTACGGATCTAATAACTTGATCTTTATCAAGGTCATATGTAGATAATGTGAGACAGGGGTTGAATCTTGGCTGAATGAGACAGCAGTTTGTACTTTATAGCTCTCTAGTTCAACTCTCTGTAATTTTATAGAGGAAAGGGGAGAACTAAAGATATATTGTGACTCATCCAAGACATGCCCAGCTTTAAGATAGTGCTGGTTTGCAAGATTTCCTAGAATTACATAAATATAAACCATGGAAAGGGAGAAAGAAGAAAAGCACAGCTCCATTAGGGAAATAAATAGGAAAACACTTTATTGGGGATGAATGGGTGCATTGTTGTTTTTCTTAAGTTATCAGAGGTTTTGGCAAATGGAAAGGAAAGTCTTCAAGGAGCCTTGTAGGGGAAGTCAGATTCCAAAAGTTTCAAAGATGATGTATCAATGTGCCACCCAGAGGGTCGTCAGATGGTGCCTACGGGGTTTAGGTTATAGAAGCACTGATTCCAAGAGCAGCAAGCTGACTCCCTGTGAGATGGTTGTTGGAAGTATGAGGCTGTGTATGAGTGAGTGCAGTGTGAATTTAAGATTCGGGTAGCATGTGGTTCATACAGGAGAGTGAGCTGGGAGAGCCAAGAGCAGCAAGTTTTACTTGGTTGCAATCCCACTGGATATCCTAGGAAAAAAGACTGTGCAGTAGACACCGAGACAAGGTACTGAGGTGGAGGCTGTGGTCATCTCTCACACAGGATACCCTGAGACAAGAATTCGAGCACTTTAAAACAATCCACAGCTGAGATGGCAGAGAGGAGAGGGGATGATTTGTTTCATGATCTGGCGTCCCTTTGTAACACAGAGTTCCATTTCTTCAGTGCTCAGTTTGATTCCTGGACCCAACCATGACGTTTTGTTCTAATGCACTGAATGCATAGTACCATCCATTTTTCTAGAAAGTTGAACATCCTATCTACACTGAATTAGCCTATGCCTATTCCTTAATTTCTTGGATGTGGTTCTCTTCATTTCTCACAACTTGATTGTGATACTTTAAGACTGAGAGCTGGGCCTGGAGAGATGGCCTAGTGGTTAAGAGCACCAACTGCTCTTGCAGAGGACCTAGGTTTGATCCCCAGCAACCACATGGTGGCCGAGAACCGTCTTTAACTCCATTTCCAGGGAATCTGACACCCTCTTCTGACCTCCGCGGCATTGCACAACACGGGTGCACAAACCTACATGCAGACAGTACATTCATACACACAAAAAATAAATAAAATTAGAGCTGGAGAGATGGCCTAGTGGTTAAGAGTGCTGGCTGACTGCTCTTGCAGAGGACCCAGGTTCGATCCCCAGCACCCACATGGCAGCTGAGAACCATCTTTAACTCTAGTTCCAGGGGAATCCAATGTCCTCTTCTGACCTCCACAGCATTGAACAACACGGGTGCACAAACCTACATGTAGACAGTACATTCATACACATAAAAAATAAATAATTTTTTTAAAAAGACTGAGAGCCATATCTTCTGTACATTTGTATCTTTGATTAGACACAGGGGAAGACATGCTTCACAGAGCAATCCTCCAGTGTTACCTAGAGGACTTTTACATTTTTGCTGGAGGGTACATTGTGCTGGGGCACACAGGTGGAGGTCAGAGAACAACTTCCTCAAGTTGACTCTTTCCTTCCACAAAGTGAGTCAAGTAGATTCAGTCCATCAGTCTTGATGGCATCCACCTCTACCAGTGAGCTATCTCTCATGCCCCTGATGCATGATTTCAAGCAGGTGAGGAAGATTAATAATACCTTTAGATTCCAAACCATGTGATTATGTGCGTATGCTCAATGTTACTTTGTAGAAAAAGAGAGTTACACAGGACTAAGTGTAGGCCAAGTACAGGTTTTCTTGACCCAAAGCTAACCCAAGGGATGGGGTAGTATTTGCATTTTCAATATATGAGGACCATCATTATAGAGGAAAGCTAGAGCATAACTCAGGAAGAGTCATGTACACTCGAAGTTCTTAGACAGGTCTAAGGAAAAAATTCTGGCTAAAGCCAGATGGGTAAGAGAGCCTGGGTGATGTCTTTATCCTAAGAATCTGTTGTATGGTTTACTAAGCAAAATCTGAATTGTGCCTTTAACTCTGAATAGCTCACACTTGTGTGGTCATTTGCTAGTTTCCTTTCTGTACCTGAGAATGGAGAATGGATTCCTCAGAACTTCTGTAAGAACAGGAAAATGTGGAGTGCACAGCAGCACTGAAAGCTTTGCTGCGGGGCATTTCTGCTCCACGTTTTTACTATAATACACATTTAATGAGCACACGAATCAGTGAAAGAAGAGGCCAATGACTTCTCCCTGTGGTCTTGGGCACCATGTCCTCATTTCTGCCTTAAAATTCTTTGTCATGGGTTTAAGAATCAATGCATGTCTTTGTTGACATCCAGGAAGAGATGGCTACCTCTGTGCTCTCACATGCTTTGGTAATTTAGACTACAGAGAAAGTAGCAAGGAATTTCATGGCATCAAGGTGGCCTGGAGCTTCGCTGTGCTCTGCTTAGCTGGAATGAGCATTCCTCTGGCAAGAATTATATGATAAGCCATTGGTAAATAAGGGAACCATGTCAATAAAGGATAGAAGTCATAGTGATCTGCGATCGAGGTTTTCGATATGTGAATATCTTGTAGTGATCAAGGGCAACTTACCTTGCAATTAAAGGAAAAGATCTGAGGTAAAAATTGGAAATCTATAGAAGGACCATTTTGTAGTGCAAGTGGTAGCTAATTTACTGCCTTCCAGGATTGCAGGCTTTCCGGTATGTTTGCCTGACACGGAAGGACTTGAGTCCAAATAAAGAACTGAAAAGACATTTCTCTCTAAAAAGAAACAATGGGTGAATGAAGAAAACTACAGCTGTCATTATATTCCCTCTTAAAGGGAAACAACCTACAAACACCTACAAACAGCTAAAATCACATATCTAAGGATCAGTCGCATGCCCCGTATTCAAAGCTACCACAATAGGCCCAAATCAGCTCTGCACTGTTGCTTTTCAATTGGACAGTTGTTTCATTGAAGTTCTGATAAGTTCCTTGGTTTTCTTAGAAACACCTTTCTTCTCCAGATGTCCCAGACTCCTACAGCAGTGTGGTACCATGAATACCCCACATGATGAGCCAACAAGCTGCCCCCCTCCCCAAGAATAAAGTGTCCCATCAATTGTCAGATCATCTTTTATTGAAATAAGTTTCAACTAGCTGGGCACTCGACGGCACCACTGTTGATGTCATCTATGATGTCATCTATGATGTCATGAGGGTGACTGAGGGTGGCGGCCGTCCACATTGCAGCCCATGGACTGTGCAGACCCCAGGATCTCTTTAACAGTTCCAGAAAGTTCTCAGGCTAAAGATCAGTGTTGCATCTGTCTGGCAATGTTGACGTTCTCATCAAAAGCAATGTTTCCACTGTGCTTAATGTTTTTTCCACTTCTTTCTGTCTCTTGGTGGCTCCTTGAGGGATTTGATGATCAGGACAGAGGCTGAAGGTCCAACCTCAATCTGGGTCTGTCTGTTCTAAAGTCAGCTTCACTGTAATCCTCAGACCCTGCCAATCTCTGGTTGCCTTGGCAATGTCATCACCAACTTTTTCTGGAAATAGACCCATGGGACCGATCTTGGGGGCCAAGACAGACGTGGCACCGACCTTACCTCCAGTGCATCTCAAGTGGACAACTTTGATCTCGTTGGGGTCGAACGTGGGCGGCATGATGGAGGTGGCTGGTGTCGATGAACCAGAATTCGGAACGACCGAAGAAAGTCGCCCCTTAGCCTCCTCCGAGCCCAAAGCCGAAAGCTTCTTATTGGAATCATCTTATTGTGGTCTGATATTTTTTTCTCTTCAGTTTTGTTTTGTTTTGTACATGATTTTGCAGAACATAAGTGTCTATTGTTTGGGAACCTGTAAGGAAACATCAGAGAATTACAGTAATGGTCACTTCTGCTTTTACTAGATGAATCATGCTATAGATTCTTAGCATCAAAACTTTGCCCAGGGCCTCTATTGTCCATTTAGATCTAGCCAAGATTCTTTCCCATGGGCCTCACCTCTGTAAGGTTCTACAGAATTAGGATTGCTTTGTTCTAATTGGTGACAACCAAGGACAGGCTGAGGAAAATAAAAATCAAGAGAGGAGGAAATATGAGGCCAGAACAGGCAGGTGGTACAACAATGGAGCTGTAAGTCTGCAGGACCAACACCACAGAGGAGGGAGTAGAGGATTTCAGAATCAAGGTGAAGGAGCTGAAGGGGTTGAGCCCACACAGTTTTATTAGCCAAAGTGCACCTGTGTCATTCTATATTGAAGTGTTTACCTTCAATGACTAGATGTAGAGACACTGATTCTAGGAAGCTAAGGAAGATTCAATAAAGTTTTAGGTGTGGGTATTCATGCAATAAGAATGGTATCCTTAAAACAATAGAAATACATCAGCAATTCTTCATTCTGTACCACATAGGAGGAAGTTTACATAAGAACAAGAAGAATAAGGCCTCCTTTAAGCCAGCAAGACAGCCACACAAGATGTAGCCATCTTGATATCAGAATTCCAGCTTGCAGGATGTGGAGACAATGAATTGCTGTTTCTAAATCTACCTGTGTACTCTGTTATGGCAGCCTGAACAGACTGACAGCGTAGCTGTCATTTAGGACACCAATGGCAGGGCTGGAGAGAATGCTCAGCAGTTAAAAGCAATGGCTCATGCAGAAGACCTGGGTTCAGTTCCCAGCACCCAAATGGCAGCTAACATGGGAACCGAAGTCTATAACTTAAGTGCCTCTTCTAACTTCCTTAGGCACTCCAAGCACACAGTGCAAATATGTACTTACAGATGAAATACTCATACACATAAAATAAAGTTATGTAAATAAACAAAATTTAAGACACTAATGTAAGTTGTCTTTATATCGTTTCCTAGACTTTGAGTGTGGTTCTTCCAGGGAGAAGAGGCACTCGGTGAAAGGCTGAATTTTCTACTTTGTCTTCCAAGCGTCTCACTGGACAAATTCTACTTGTTTACTACTGGGTAGTATGTTGTTCTGAGTGGTATTGTTAGGAGTGATTGATATGCTGCAAACTTAAGTCATTATCATGGGAATGGCATCTGGAGGAAAGGGGTTCCCTAGCCCATTTTCTACCAGTTCCAAAGCCAATGGTGCTTCTTGGATAATGGGTGTTATGTTTTAGTTAAATGCTCATCTCAGTGTTGTCGCTAAGGCACATGTCCATAAAATCAGCAAAAGTTGCTGAAACAGACTCCATACCCAGCACGAGGTTTTGTGTGGGAGACAGATGGCAGCGACATGGCCCAGAGCTCTAATAGTCCACATTTCCAGACAAGGCAGTTAACCAGGTAGTGTGATATTTGATGAGCACTAGACTATGCAGGAGGAGCTCAGGAAAGCTGGAGGCTCTTACTCTGAGAACAGATATTGTGATTTAAACTCCTGACACATAAACTCACTATCCTTCAATAAGTTATTTAGATCCTTTAGAGTATATTTTTATTTCTTCCAAACAGTGGTGGTGCTACTTAGAGATGTATCACATAAAAGTCCTGGCAAGCTGATACCAATTGATCAAAAATTGCTCATATTTTTACATGCAGGTAGGACAGGTCAAGGATGACCATGACTTGTACACTGATACAGCTTCACTCTCGGGGAGATAGCCACCAGCTACATTACATCTTCTGGCATTTTTTATTTTCACTCCTGTGCTTCCCTGGCCTTGTAGGAAATGAGATGTAGGTCTTGACAGATGCTATTAACTCTCATTCTTCTTAGGCAGCATTCAGAGAAGGGGGAAATGAAGACAATGAGAAAAATGTGGAAGAGTTTTGGACTTGAAACCATTGTCACTCCTACTGTCTCAAGCTGGGCTAGATTTCCTATTGGTGTATGGACCAGCCAGAAATAGGTGTCGGCTTATAAGGCACACCTCTCTGAAGCTAGGAAACAGGGACAAATGAAAACAGGGTTTTGGCCACTAAAGTGTTAATTGGTCCTTGAAGTAAGATTCAAAGCTTGCATCCTTCCTATTTTCAGATTGCTATCTTCTAACTTAGTATTACTTGGAGTTGTGTGATATTCAGAACAACAGCCCATCCAAATATGGCCATGTTCTGGGGCTGGAGAGATAGCCTATCGGTTAAGAGCACCAATTGCTCTTGCAGAGGACCCGGGTTCGATCCCCAGCACCCACATGGCAGCTAAGAACCTTCTGTAACTCCAATTCCAGGAGAACTCCAGTTCCAGGGGAATCCAAGACCCTCTTCTGACCTCCTGGGTGCACAAACCTACATGCAGACAGTACATTCATACACATACAAAAATAAATAAAATTTTAAAAAAGATGTTGATCTCTTACAAAAAAAATATGGCCATGTTCTAACCTCTAGAAGTTGCGAATACATTAGCAATACAATGAAGGGAATTTATATGTGGACAAAAATAAGATTCTCTATTATCTGACCTTAAAATAGAAAAATTATCCTGGATTATACAAACGTGTCCATTACAAGTACAAACGTACTTAGCAAAGAGACAAACATAAAGAAGGCCCGAAGGGAGAATGGGAGGCAGCCACAGAGAGCTGTGGCACTGTTGATATCAGCTTGGTAAGATCCACTTCACATGCTCAGCTTTCAGAACTAAAACCTAAAGTGCTATGGTGCTTCAAACCACTCATGCTTGGTGTGATTTCTTTATTACAGCAGCCATAGGAAGGAAACACAGAGACAGAGCGCAGAGCAAAACAAGATACTGGAAGTCTGGACCTTGCTCTCACCTAAGAAGAATTCACTGACCGGAAATCATTCCAAAACCACGTCGGAGTTTTCTCTAACAAAACACCCAAAGAACACACCCACCTCTACCATTACTACTGTGTTAAAAGTATTTTACTAAGAAGAAGGATTATTTTGTAAGATGTAATTATTGGTCACAGAGCAAGCCGTTATTTTCTTGGTTCTTGCTATTTGTCACATATGTCATCAAAACAATGCTCTGAACTAGACACGCTTTTGTCCTTAGTTGCACATGTAAGAATTATGATAGGCAAGTGGTCATGAGAGAAGAGAGAAATTCAATGGAAGCATCTTTAACTCCTAAGTATGCATATATTCACATTTTTATTCTTTTTTGTGTATGTGTGTGTATGTATGTATGTATGTATGTATGTAGTACGTGTGTTTACATCTCTCTGGTCATATGTGTGTGCACATGTGTGAAGATGCAGACTGCATCTTCCACAAGCATGAGTGGTTTGAAGCACCATAGCACTTTAGGTTTTAGTTCTGAAAGCTGAGCATGTGAAGTGGATCTTACCAAGTGCTGTCAGAAATGTTCCTCTGTTGCTGTTGCATGTTATCTTTGAGGCGGGGTCTCTCAGTCAAACCTAGAGCTGGCCATGACAGCTGATCTTGTTAGCCACTTTGCTCTGGGGATCCTCTCGTGTTGACTCTCTGAAGCTGGAATTACAGTGGTGTACCATGCTCAGCCTACACTTGACATTTCTGTAGTTTCTTGGGTTCCAAACTAGCCATCTTTGCAACACTTCATAGAAGGAGCCGTTTCCCAGCCCCACTCACAACATTTATTGAACTAAAACTCACACCCTCTGAGAAGTTTCCTCTATTCTTTTTCCTTTTTATTTATTTATTTATTTATTATTTATTTTTGTTTTTTTTGTTGCTTTTTAATTTTTCTCTTTATTTGTTTATTTTTAAGGGATTCTACAATATAAGAGCACAGTTGTTTCAGATCACATTGACGTTGCTCAGTTTGCCATACAATTAGGTAATTGGCACTAGCATCCACAGATGAGGGATACCATACATCATTTGTTTTTCTGGGACTGTGTTACTTCACCAGGATGATATCTTCTAGTTCCAACCGTTTACCTGCAAAGTTCATGATATCATCTTTCTTTTCCCAAGGTCCCCATTGTCCAACTGGAGGGCCTTCCATGTACAAGCATGTTGACCAAATGAGTCCAGTCTATATTGTTGTAGTTCCACAATTCAGCCCAATCACAGCCCTTACATTCCACCATGCCTCCTCTTCTGCAGATTGTTCCCTAGGCTTTAGAAAAGGGGCATAAGTGGGCGAGAAGCAAAACAGTCTACTTTCTCTTGAGATGTCGTTTGGGACTCTGAACAGTTTAGGATGTTTCCTTTCATAGGTTGGCAGTTTATCCAGGAAAAACATTTTAATCCTACTAATGAAGCACAGGCAATTAGAAACACAGGCATTTAAACAGTATTAATTATTATGGTAAGTTACATTGTGGGCATAGACACAAATTGTTTAGATGGTATGCTAATCCATGAACTATAGCTTTTCTGTAAAAGATGACAAGGTCTTACTGTGGCTTACAACATCTCCTAACCACAAGAGGATATAAGCTTGTGGCATCAGCCATGAATTATTCCTTCAAGTAGAGAGCTAATAGCCAATTAGATTTGGGATATAGAGACATATGGCTGCCACTGCTGCACAGTATTTCCAGGCAGGTGAGGTGTATCTGATGCTGACAGAGAAGTCTTGTTTGACTCAAGGAGACCAATATTACCTTTGGTAACACTCTCTGGCATTCCAGAGACCAAGTGTACACTTGCAAGTGTGGTTTCAATGCATCTTTCCCATGCTTATACCAGGTCTTCAAGAGCAGGGCCTTACTGCCTCTCTTCTTGCAGGTATCCCAGTTTACAGGCAAAAAGCCTTTACCTTTTGGGGACTTGGATCTCCTAGCCAACATTACCTTGGCAGAGTAATCCACTGCTGATACCAGAGCTGTCCTGTATAAATATATTTTGCTTAATTACACAGCTTATAATGACTTTACTATTTGGCCTTGAATGGAGAATTATCTTTTCACAGTTCTTACATCTATCAGTCAATTAAAAAAAGTAGTTGTACCTGCTTTATAAGAAATTACTACTGTAACCATTGACTTTAATTTACAGTTAGGGAATGACTTCATTACCATCATGTTTTTCTTTGTTCTATGAAAAGGAGAGGTAGGGAAGTCTCTCATATTAAAACTGTGGCACCTGGAAGGTAAAGTTCATTAGGACACATTATAAACAGTTGTTTCAAATAGGATCCACAGAGATGTTTGATGCCTGTAGCTCAAGCAGTCTGAGGCTTTCCTTCCTTTTAATGTTCAGATGGGCCAACTTTTCTGCTGGTATTTCTTGGTACATCCTGCACAAAAAACATAATTTCTAATTTCCACAATGTTGATTTAAACTGTCGTTGAGTCCTTGTTGCTTTATCACAAAACTTTCAGTGATAGAATTTATTTCTCAAGTCTTAGAACATTTAAAGCACTTCATTGTATACACTATCACTGAACATAATGATGGACTGGGCATGTATCCTCAGTAAACAAAGGTTAAAAGCTGTAAGTTTTGTTCCCTCTGAAAAGCTTTTTACCAAAGTCATCTTTGTACCTTTGGAATATCGGACAAAAAAAATGGGTGAAAGAGGGTTTTCATTTATGGACCAGGAGAACACTGACAGCCTCATGACAGTGATGGTACTGTAATAGATGACCTAGATATATGTATATCTGCCACCATATTTGTTCTTGTTCAGTCCCCTCCTGCACCACCCTACGTCATCATCCTTGCTCATCTCTGATTGGTCCCCTCCTGTACCACCCTACTTCATCATGCCTGCTCATCTCTGATTGGTCCCCTCCTGCACCACCCTATGTCATCACCCCTACTTATCTCTTATTGGTCACCTCAGTCCCCCAAACACGCTCCCTTCCTGCTATCATGTGGGTTTAATTTGCACTTCCTTGAAACTATGAGAGTGAACATTTTTCATATATTCTTTGCAGTCTGTTCCTCTCCACTGCCTCTTTGTTGAGGATTATTTGCTGTCTTATTGTTATAATTGTAGCTTCTGTATATATTCTACATAGTAATCTCCTCTAAAGTGGATATTTGGCAGAGATTTTCTCCCATCTTCACTCTCTTGATTTTTGTCTTTTGCTGTGCAGAAGGTTTTCAGTTTGATGTGATCTCATTTTTCAAGTATTTATTTCTTGATAAGTTGAGTTTTTATTCAGAAAGTCCCTTTATATCCACATCTTGAATTGCTTTCCCCTAGTAGTTTCAAATGTCAGGTACCTTAAGGTATTTGTTCCATTTTGCACACTATAAGAGATAAGGATTTTTTTTTATTAGTTGCCATGTAGATGTCGAGTTTTCCCAGCAGCACTTGTGAAAGGGCCTGTCTGTTTTCACAAGTATGATTAGGTCCCAGTACCTGTAGATGCTTGGCCTTAATCCACTGCTCTGCTTTTGAGCCACTGTTATACATATGAATACAGTTACTATGGCCTTATAATGTAGTATTATGAATTTTAGAGGATATTTTTTCCATTTCTGTGATTTTAATGAAATTTGGATAGAATTGCATTTAATTTGTGCATTTTCATGCTAATGTGGCAATTTGAACTATATTTATTCTGCCAGTACACAAAGGTGAAATCATTCTAAACTTTCATTGGTGTTTTTGATTAAGCATTTTTAATAAGTCTATATCTTGATTTTTTAAATTTATTTTAATTTTATTTATTTTCGTATGTGTATGAATGTACTTTCTGCATGTAGGTTTGTGCACCCATGTTGTGCAATGCCGCAGAGGTCAGAAGAGGGTGTCGGATTCCCCTGGAACTGGAGTTCTCCTGGAATTGGAGTTTCAGACGGTTCTCAGCTGCCATGTGGGTGCTGGGGATCGAACCCGGGTCCTCTGCAAGAGCAGTCGGTGCTCTTAACCACTAGGCCATCTCTCCAGCCCCCAATCTTGATTTTTTTAATGCTTTGGGAATGGGATTATTTTTCTTATCTCTTTTTCTCCAAGTTCATTATTAGCGTATAGAAAAATTACTGACTGTTGCATGCTGAGTTTGTATCCCACTTTGATGAAAGTGTTAATCAGATCTAATAGTTTTCTTTTGAAGATTTGTAATTTATAGGTTTATATCCTCTAAAAATAGGAATACTTTGATTTCTTCATTTCTTACTAGTGATTTATTTATTTATTTATTTATTTATTTATTTATTTATTTATTTTTGGTCCAGGGTAAGATTTTAAGACTGTATTGAAGAAAATTCAAGATAATAAACAAATTTATCTCATTGCTAACTTAGAGAAACTATTTTCTATTTCCCCAGAGCAGTACATTTGTTATTTGCTATAGGTCTATTGTATATAATCTGACTTATGTTGATAGATGAGCATTGTTAACTTCAACAGGAATTTTAACATGTGATGTAGATTTTGTCAAAGGTATTTTCTATACCTATTGATATGATACTGTGACTTTTTTCCTTGGTTCTATTTATATGATATGTTACAATAAATGTAACCTTATGTCTTAGTTAGTTGCTATTGCTATGATAAAACACTGATCAAAATCTACTTGGGGAGGAAAAGGTTTGTTTGATTTGACTTTTCCAATCCACAGTCCATCACTGAGGGAGACCAAGGCAGGGACTAACTGATGCACATGGAGGAATTCTCCTTTCTTTCTTGCCCACATCATTCATTAATCAAGAAAATGTCTCATAGACATGTCCTTAGGCTACTCCCATTCAAGTACTTTCCCAGCTGAGGGTGGCTCTTTGAGGATGTGTCAAGATGACAGTGGAATCCAGTATACATTCATCATAGAATGCCTACAACATTGTGATGTTACATTATCTTTTAATGAATTGGTGATATTTTTTGTTCGTATTTTTCTATTTTGAGGTCTATATCCATTAGGAAAATTGGTCTATAAATTACTGATAGTCACTGAGTTATTATTCAGCTTATGTTTATAATCATGGCATTACAGAATCAGTTTGCTAGTACCCTTCCCTTTGTATTTTACTAAACAATTTGAGAACCACTGCTGTTTCCTCTTATTTACAGGTCTAGTAGAAATCTACAGTGAATCTGTTTGGTAATTAGCTTTTCTTCATTCAAACACTAATATATTTATCTTATAGCTCATTAAAGATTTGCTTAGACTTTTTATATACTTTTGGCTCAATTTTGGTAAACTGTAAACTATCTAGAAACTTATTAATATTTTTTGGATTCCCAAGTTTATCAAAATATAAATTTTTAAAATATTTCCTGATAAACCTTTGCATTTCATTGATATCTATTCTACCTGTCTATCTTTCCATGTCTAATTTTATTTAATTTGAATCTTTTTTGTAGTTTGATGAATATTTCTTGTTTTTGTTTTTCAACATATAAATTATTTGTTTCATCAATACTTTTATTCTTATTTTAATCTCTATTTTACTAATTTCTGTCCTAATCTTTGTGTTTCTTTCCTTCTCCTTATTCTGGTTTATTCCTGTTCTTCTAATTCCTTGGCATAAATCATCTAATTTTTATAAATGTAGGCACTCCTGACTACAGACTTTCCTCTGAGAACTGTCATTATGTATCCAACATGTTCTAGTAATCGATATTTGCATGTTCATTTGATTCTACACATTTTTAATATAAATATTTTCAGTGTCTGTTCAAAAGCATATTATTTAATCACCATCTCTTTGCACATTTTTATACTTTATCTTCCAGTTTATTCTTGGTTTCATTCCTTTAGAATCTGATGAAATATTAGAAATTTCTCCAAATATTTGTATTTGTTTAGATGTACCTTATGTCTTACAACATGGCCTATTCTGGAGAAAGTTCCATCGTCATCACAGAATACAGATTCTGCAGTTATTTAATGAAACATTTTGCATGTGTCTGTTATGTGCATCTGTGGTGGAGTTTAACATTTTCGTAAAAATTTTTTGTATGAATAATCTCCTATTTCTGAGAATAAGAAAATTATATTGTGTAGACATATGTGTCACTTTAGGCTCAGCAGGGACTGTTTCATGAGTTTGGGTGGCCCAAGATTTGATGTCCACATACTTACAGTTGTCATATTTCTAGATAGATTATTCCTTGTATTAGTATGTACTGTTTTTTCATTCTGATTTTGGATTGACATCTGCTTTATCACACATGCACATGTGTGATAAAGTAGACTATAAAAGCAGCTCCAGCTTGCTTTTATAGTCTACTTTCGGGAATATAGTTTACAATCCTTTCACTTCCAGTCTTTGTATGTTTTTGGCCATCAAGAGTGTTTCTTGCAGTTGAACATTGTTTCTTAATTGGGCCGGCCATTCTGCAGATTTTAAATGGGAAGTAGCATTGTTTTTAAGAGCCATTTAATAATTCCTATGATTTTTTTTTTCTGTGTAATTTGTGTAGTCTCACTTCTTTTCTTTCTCGCTTATTCATCATAGAGGTTTGCTGGTATATTGTTTGATTCTTTTCTAATTCTCTTTGGTTTTTCTATCCTTCTGCCAAGATATTTTTGTTCCTCCTTATCATGCTGCTGAGTTCCTACAGCGCTTTCATATATCTGAAGTCTAATATTTCTAGATATCACCTTGTTTCTGTATCTTATTTTCTGTCTTCACATGTTAACTTGCCTCTTCTTGCAGTCACACACCTGTGGACTGAAACAAAATTTTGTCTCATGGAGACACAGGAATGAGCTTGTTGTCTAAGGTATCTCAATTTTTATGCTCATTCTCTTTTCTCGTACTCCTTCACTTTTTAACTGAGAGCATGCTGGATTCCTCTTATCACTTTACTTTATAATGTCATAAATGTCCTTTTACAGATGAAATCAATTGCATGCCAGTCTGAAGTATTTAGTGTTCCTCTGTTGGAGGATAATAATTGATCCTTTTTAGGAAGTCGAGCATATGCATGTGACTTACTTTAGCCAAAGGCGTGTAATTTGAAGAGCATGTGTTAACTGAGCAGATGTTGTAAGAGAATTGGTTCTCGGCCTCTTTTTCTATGGCAAACTTAGTTGAATCCAGATGGAAAGCAATTGAACCCTGGAGTGAAGATAGAGAACATGACTGTAGATACCCAACAGTGGGAAAACAGGGACTGTGGCTTTGGAGGTACAGGGTGTGATCTGAAATTCCCATGAGAAAAAATTAGACACACTTCTGTATCCTAAAAGTCTTATATAAGAATTTGGACTTCCATGATTGTTGATAATTAATAGCCACTAATTGCCTCCCTGTGAGTATACTCTATATTCTCCTTTTTTTCAGATTTAATTTTTTTGTGTGTATACGTGTATGGGTTTGCATGTAGTTTCGTGCAGATGGATGAAATTCCCACAGAAGCCAAAAGAAGGTGTCAAATCCTCTTGAGCTTGAGTTGTAGGAGGTTGTAAGCTTATCTGAGATGTATTTGGGGAGCTAAACTTCGGGCTTCTGAAAGAGCAGCTAGTGCCAAGCTACGTGAGTCCATGTACTCAGGCCTTGGCCCCTACTGTTATTCCCTTTGAGGGAAGGATTGTGTTTGTGTGGTGAGCAAGGAAGTGTCTAAGTTTACATTTAGCCCTGTTGGGATTATATGGAATTTAAAGAAGAATCCATAGCGTGCTTGTATCTTATAAGGTGTCTCTTCCAGTCTTAAGGTCTCACATTCAAATGTAATTAGGCTCTACATCATACCAAAGCCAATGTTCATTTTGGGTGCATGGCCCTGGGTAAAACCAATTCCACTAGACTGCTTTTCAAACACTCTGCCAAGGCAATACCATTTTCTGCAAGGACCCAGTGCTAGGACAATAGGTGGATGCCCTCCAGCAATGCCAGATGGGACTCCCAGTGTGGCCCAGGTTGGCAATTCCTACAAGCTTATAGGATTAGTTCTTAATAGACTGGAGCCTGAATTCCAAGTTATCAGAAGGTTCTTTCTACAGGAGCTCAATGCTAATGAAGGGCATTGTACTTAACAACAAAGAATGGAACTTAAACCATCCAATGCAAAGCTACAAATAAATTTATTCTTTTTTTTTTTCACTATTGATTTTAAGAGAAGAAAAACAAACAAGCAGGCTTTCCTCCAGAAGAAAACATGCCCAGATATCTGGTTTTCTTTCATCTGTTCCATCCTGAAATCCTGGTTTAAAATGACTTAAATCACTAGAGAAGTACTAAGCTTCCTGTGAGCTAATCTGCTCAGGGATGGCAGGAAGAATGCAAACTGAATAGCAAGTCTGAGCTGACTGCCTGGGAAGGCTCTGGAGAGCACAGACATACTCTTTTCCTCCACATAAAAGGGAACGGAACACATTTGCTCCATTTTCTGCTTTTCTGTTGTGAAATATGAGAAACACTTTCAAGAAGTTCCTTAGGAATCCCTAAGAATAAACTATTTCTGGCCCCACACATCCCTTTCTCTTTGTGGAAATCAGATTACCAGCCTCCCAGTGATTTCTCAGAAGAAAATCAAAGCCTACTGCTCCGGAAACATTCACATTTCTCTCCCTTCCCCTGAACACACTAGTGACTGTGCAGCCCCAGCAGCACTGTGGGAGTCTGAGTTCATATCCTGGTATAGCCAGGCAGATGACATCACTCCTACTTTCCACAGTGAGTTATTCCATATGTGCAGCTTGCAGAGAAAAGCACATATGTGGTAACTGTAGATGAAATATACAGGCACTGTGAGCACACTGCAACTTCCTTTCTTCAAGGAAACAAGCAAGAATGCCATTCGAACACAATTTAAAGGACAGGGATAAAATACCATTCTCTTTTCTGAATTTAAAAACAACTCCTAAACCTTCAGAGATTTAAGTACCTCAAGTGCTACATAAACCCATTTGTGAAGTCTCCTTCACGTAATAGTTCACTTTTGTTTGTGTGTCACTGGGTATTCCCAGGCAAAATAATGAGTACTGATTTCTAAGTGCTTACTGCTCAGCATGTTGGATGTTCATATTGTGTTTAATGCTTGTGTTGAAGCACCTCAGCTAGTGGCATTCTTCCCATTGCAGAGGTGATAGAAACTGAGGTTTGAAGAAGTTAAGTCCACTATGCAGACGGGATGCACAGAGAGGAGCAGAAAACATCTGGATCTCCTTGCAGCTCAGTGCACCCAAGGAAGGTGAATGAGATGAGAGGCAAATAATTGTTGTTGATAAGATGTTTTGAAATAAGATTGCTTGCCAAATCTCCCCTCTGGAATGCTTCACAATCTGCTCACTGCATTCTTCCTTCTCTTTTTGAAGACACTCTGGGAATAAGAGAGGCAGGCACTTTGAACCCTTTTAGAAGGAAGGAAAAAAAAAAAAAAAGGGAACACAAGTTAAGACAGAAGGGCTTCTTGTCCCATTGTAAGCACAAGCTGATCTTCCAAAGGGGTTTGATCTTGTCTGACTTTATACCAGAAGATAACAGATCACTGCAGGGTCCTTCATTCCTGCATAGGTTTTAACATTTTTTTTTTCCTTTCTTTCCACCTCAAGCCTCAAGCCTTTCCTAAAGGAACTACGTGAGAATTCTTGTTCTCTAAATTATTGGGCTCTGTAAATGATCTTCTTATCCTAAGCCCCTTCCCCTTTCTAATTGTTGCCAGGTAGTAAATTGAAGCACCGTCCCCTGGGGCTGCCTGTGGTCCTTCAACAAGAGACTGACACTTGTTTCCCATCTCTCCCTTTCTTTGCTGCCTCCTCCCCTCATCAGCATCCTGGGGAACTAAACTTCTACCCTCAAGGCCTTTCCCTGAGGTCCCAGTCATTTTCAGATTGAACATTCTCTACAACTTAAAATAGGACTTTATCAGGTTGGGAGGATTGGTAATGAATAGTGCTAATGTCGAAAACACTCTCTTCTCCCACCTGGAGAACTGTCACCCAATCAAGCTCCCCAATCCCCAGGGATCTGCCCATATCACTGTGAGAAGGGATCAATATTGAGTTGCCACAGCAACACTAATCAGCCTTGTAAACATCCTTCCTGGAAACACTGGGGTGGAATGGAGAGTGAGGCTTGTATTCTTAGGAGTCTGTGCATAGGAGTTTATTGTGTTCCTTGGCTCCAGCTCCGCACCAGGGGTATTTGGCAATCCCATAGCCTAAAGAAGAGAATCTTCTATAAGAAGCCCTATTTCACTCATTTCCTATGAGGATCCTGGAACTGTGCAAGCAGATCCTAAAAGTTTTTGAGAATATTTGTCAGGAGCCAAGACTCCAAGAGAAATCTGAAATTTATACTTAACAGCAAACTCCATACGTGTCAGTTACTGAGATCTACACCACATGGTTTTAGGATAGGAAATGAAAGAATCAGCTGAAGGGGGTGGGGGAGGGGAAAGCGTGGTTGCTAGCAATGAGGAGAACGCAAAGGCAGGGTTAGCAATGTTTTATGCCCCCTGCTCATTGATTCCAGCTTTCTCCCCGTACAAGCTTATTTTTAAAAAATGTGGATACCCCGCTTGCAGAGACTGATCTAAAAATATATGCCTACATGCCTGTGGCTATAATGTGTACATAAATCCAAACCCACAAAAGAAAGTGATTATATTCAGGAGCACAGATAGACCACAAAGCAGAGTTGAAGGATCCCATCCTCCCCTCTGTATCAGGACGGATGGGGACATGTGTGCACGTTACACACATGCATATACTGTCAGAGTTGATTTTTATGAATGAGCACAACAGAATTTTCTATGCAGGGAATTTAAAAGGCCTTGAAGGAGGGAGCTTTGTAGACACAATCCCATATTGGCTTTTCACTCTTTCTAAAGTGTAAGGACAGCAGAAAATATTGATCAAGGGCGGTGTTTTCCTGTGCTATGCACCACACTTTGCCTTTATAAGATGCATCACTTTACTATGCATACTATGCATAAGAACCATGTTAATTAGGTAAAGTCATGGACAGTATAGGCATTTCAGTCAACAGTGGATCACATATATCTCAGAGAGATGCCATGACTACCTGTGACCTCCCTCACAACAATGGTATCAACTAAGAACACACTCCTCAGAACACATCACTGTCTTTAAGTGGCACATGACTCTATTGACATTATTGTTTAACATTATATGTTTAACAAACAAACTGACTAATGATGATTTAGTAGCTTTCCAAAAGCCATTCTCATAGAAGGAAAATGTTGGATTCCATAGCCCAGGCACCAAAGACAGATGGAATATACAGAGGTTAAGAGTATACCCATCTTCCAGCTCCAGGCTGCCATGGTTTAAAACTGAATAACATCCATTACAAACTCCATTTTGTAGAGATGTTGAAAGGACTCAGTGTAAGGTTAGCTGCTGTGAGCTCATGGGGCTTTACTTTGCTTTGCTTACCACCCGCACCTTTAGGAATAAGTGACTGACATGCAAATGTGGAGAATGCTACAAAATACATGCTCAGGCAATTCATATTTATATGGATTGTTTCATTTAAATAGTCCAGTTGAGACTACTGAAAGATTGAGGATATGGTTCAGAGCTTCACAAAATTAAATTTGGTGCTTGGAGCAATAAAGGGATTGGAAAAAAAGAAGTATGTTAGTTAGCTTTCTGTCATTGTGACAAAATTCCTGGGTGAATCAACTTAAAGAGAAGATTTATTTTGCCTAGCACTTTTAGTCCATTATTGCTTTGCCCAGTGGCTCTTAGGCCTTTACAGAAGCAGTCAATTATGGCAGAAGCATGTAACAGAAGAAGGCTGCTCTCTTCATGATGACCAAGAAGGGGAGGGAGAGGTGGAAGAGAGAAGAGAGAGAGAGAGAGAGAGAGAGAGAGAGAGAGAGAGAGAGAGAAAGAGAGAGAATCCCCTCCATGCTCTGGGTGACTTCTTTCTTCCAAGAAGACCCCACTTCAAAGTTTTTACCACCTCCCAATCTCAATAATTCCACCAGCTGGAATCTACACATGAGCATTTGTGGGAGATCACAGGATAAAGGACAATATCAAGACTGCATGGCTAACAAATCGCAGCATAAAGACCCTAAAATCTTGAGATATGGGGGGATAGGGATCACTTAGAGGAGTTCAAATCCTCCCTCTGAAGTTATGATAATTGAACCGAATGGACTAAATTGACATGGGACAGATTGATAAAAGAAAAAAATCATGATTTATTTAAGCAGCACATAGGTATGGGAGCCATATACCATAATAAGTTCAATGACCAGCCAGACTGTTGAGACTGAACCTGTGCATAGGGAGAGATAACAATAACTACTTTGAGGCCACAGGCCATACTGTGTGAGTTGCAGCCACACTCTGCTGGTGAAGCTCAAATGTGCACTCTGTAAGCAGATGCAGTATGGTCATGTTTCCTCTGTTGACATTGAAAAGTGAGTTCCATATCACTTTTACATGGCATGAAACATCCTTCTGCCTTTATTTCCAATTGTTTAAAACTGCAAAAGCTATTCTTAAGGTGTTGGACACAAACAGGCAGCAGGCTGAATCTTGCCAGATATTTGGTCATAGCAAGGAGACCAGTAAGTAATACATCTGATCCAAACCCCTGTTTATTTGGCTGGTGAGGTAGATGGTATGGGAATGCCAGCAGTAGTAAGATGAAAATGGATAGTGAAAACAGATTCTAAGGTAGTAGAATCCAGCTATGAACAATCTTGGTCACCCAGGAACAACTGTCAACATCTGGACATTTTTGATTATCTCAAAGAGGAGTAGGAGCTAATGGGATATAATGGATAGAAAAATAGGAATGCTGCTAAAGTTGTTCTTTTTTCTGGGCATAGGACAAAAACCTACAGAAAAGAATGATCTAAACCCAAATATGGATAATAGAAACTAAAAGAACCAGTATTTCTGTGATTTTTTTTAAGATCTGTTATAATCAGTACAAATTTCCATAGAAGGGAAAGGAAAATGAAGAGTCACTTCTAGAGCCATGAGATAGTGCCCAAACTTCACTTAGCATGATCTGGTCTATAAATTTAAGTATACTTCAACCAATTCCCACACGCTATCCTCAAGCCATATCTGACTACTTAAAATTGCTGGAATAAAGCCCTGTTACTTCCTCATCTGCCTTTGTTCTTATTTTCTCTGTGTCTTCATTACCTTTGAACATTGCTCTTAGCTTTAGCTAGATGTTTCCTCACATCTAGCTAAAGTTTCACCTCCTGGTACCCACACCACTTTCTAGCACTAATAGACCAGTCGATAGAATAATAACTTGTATATTACTGAACTGTTTGTTTTTCCCTCACCAGAAATCTCAACACCAATCCTGACTACCCTGTGGTCCATGGTGTCTCAGATCATGTCGATTTTCTCCAAGTGATTCATACCACATGGGGAGGCTCTGGATAGCTGAGTCACACATACCCCTCTCCCACCCCTGAACCTTCTTTTTTGAGGTAGAGAAGAGACAGAACTGGAAAAACAATAGACTGAGTCAAGAAAAATGAAAACACTGAACATTTTCTTAACTATTTCCCTTGAATGAACCTGTAATCTACCATTGATAATCACCTTTCATCTCTGTTGTTATATCCCTGATAGCCGGAAGACAGCCCCGACCACTCTGTGCAGAACGAAACCTGTGACCAAATATTTCCTTTCACCTTCTGTAATCTGTACTTCCTGAGGGGTCCAGGAGATAAACAGGGAGACTCCTATCACCAGGAAGTGGACAGTATTCTTTCATCTGCAAGAAAGCCAGGGGGAACTTCCTGTTGAGGATACCAGTGATGAGGGAACAGATTATCACTGAAACAAAGAAAATACTTTTAGTTGTTGATTTTGTTGTTTATACATGTATCTTAGTGGTCATACAGCCAGAAAAACCGTGGCTTTAATAACATTTTACTTTTAGGCCAGCAAATCATCAAGATTGAACCTCAATTTCTTATCTATGTGGGAATAAAAAAAACATAAACTTTAAAAGGAAAGTGTTATATCTGATGTCTAGTAGATCTCAAAGGCTCAGTAAATAGCGTTCTTTTCACTTTGCATATGAAGTCTTTGTCCTTGACTTAGTAAGATATACTTAAATGATGCCAAGCTTGTGTTAAGTTCATTATTTACAGTATTTTTTAAAGCCTCTTTAGAAGATTCAAGAGTGAGCTGGACACTAAGAAAGTAGGATTTCATCTTTGTCTGTAGGGAAGTCTGGCAACATAAGGTTCAAGTATAATACAAAACATTTTGAAACAAAAATAAAATTCTCTATTTCAACCATTTATCACTTTGGGTTTTGTGAAGCTATGAAACCAAACGAAGCAGAAGCTAGAAGTAAGACCTTTAGAGGAGACCCTGCTGCCTGAACCCAAAGGTAAGTTGGTTCACAGGTGGGGACATCTAACAATGTATACTTTTAATCAGCCATTAATTTAAAAAAAATGACTAGAATGATAGTTTTAGCTCTCTTCCCAAGAAGCTTAAGTTTTATTCATTTTCTGAAAAAGAAAGCTGAAGTTTCCAGAGCACTTCAAAAAAAAGATCTGTATGATATACCTTTTTATGATTCAACCATTTCCAAATACGACTGCATTAAGTGCCTTTTTAAGACTTCTGCTATCACTCTCTGAAACTTGGAGAAAAGATTCTTTGTGGTTTGACATTCTTTTTCATTTACTCTGGAGAAAAACACACCATGAAAATTTCCATATGTTCATCTTCTCCTGTACATATTTATGTCAACAGTTTCCTTTTTAACAACTTCGAAAACATATGCTCTTTCCTAAGTTATTTTCCCTAAAAGTAATTCAGCACTGACATGATTCATTGATTATAGGGACCATGCAAAGTTTTAGAACCAGGTGTGACATTTAGACTTGTTAAGAGTCATCATCCTATAACACGTCAAGGGGCAAAATTCAGCCCCTGGCTTGGGGTTTTCACATTGTTCTGTTGTAGTCTGTGGTACACTTGTTACAACTGAAGCAGGCTGCTTGCTTTAACAAGAGATTGCCACTATAATTACTTGATTATATAATCCTTCTAAATGTAAAAGCATAGTATCTGAGTGAAGACAGGAGATAATCAATAAATGCAGGTCTTCAGATTAGAAGATCTTCATTTCTATCATCCTCATTTCTGTTGGATTAGAACAAACAAAAAAAGTTAAATAACAGGAGCATACTTGAAGTTGTACATTTTAAGACAAGAATTACCTAAAGATTCTTTACAGGATTTTGTTACAGATAACTTTTATCCTGCAACGAGTTTCAGATTTGAAATCTACACATATTATATTAGTAATTCAGGTAATTTTTGAAAATATATTTTGCATGAGTGCTAGGCTTTAGATAAAGTATGAGTGTCTTCCAAAGACTCGTACAGTCTAGTAGTTGGAACCAGGCAGAATATTAAGAGGTGGGGACTATTGGACTATTATTAGATCATGGAGGAGCCGCCTCAGAAAAGATAAATGCTAGTCACACTATAAGTTCTCACCGTTGTTGGCTGGTACGGAGTCTCCACCCCTACACTTGACCCTTTCTGAATAGGCTCATTTTCCTCTCAGATTCCTCTTTATGTGGTGACAAAAATCAAAGGGCTTTCCACGGAGCTGAGACAAATTTATCATTTACACTTTTATCTTCCAAACTGTAAACTACAATACATCCTTTACAAAGTATCCAGACTGGTATATTTTGTCATAGCAATAGACAACTGACTAATATTGGAAGATGGTACTACAAAGCATGGTTTTTGCAAAAAAGTTATATCTAATAACATAAAAGTGGTTTGGAACTGAATAATAGGCAACATTTTGAAAAACAAGCTACATAAAGCCAGATCCACTGTATATGAACCATTCTGGATGATTCTGTTGATAGATGAGAATACAAATTAGGAAGGTACAGGGATGGAGTTAAGATTCAGCAGTTCATGGTGGGCTAACAGCTGTCTGTAACTCCAGTTCCTCTCCAGGGTCTGCATTACATGGGTGAACTTACATACATACAGACAGACATAATACTCATACACATAAAATAAAAATAAATCAATTCTAAAAATTAAGCAAAAAACAAGAAAAAGCTAGGAGTTCTCCCAGGAGATGAGGCCTAGAGAGAAGCATGGAGACCCTACTGGTAGCTGGAGAAAGGGCCATTCTTACTATACAATAGCTAAGAACTGTGCTGACCTGTATCCATGCCCTAGGGCTCCATGGAGGGTTATACTTGTGAATGATAGCTTAGTTTATCTGACAAAAGAAATTTCTACCAAAATACACAATAGGTTACATGAGTGCTTTGGGCAGCTTTCAGCATGATTTAAGAGAAAAAGGAAGCAGAGAAGAACAATTTGGAAATTCACAGCCTGGGGAAAAGTGTGCTTGGAAGAACAAAATGCTGGCATAACCAACTGGGCAGTTGCTAAAGAGATTATCACAAAAATAAAAGGAAGCTAGCCATGAACCAATCTTTCAGGGCAGCTGGGAAAAGGCCTCAAGGGTGCTTCCGAAATCTCTAAGGCTACCTCTCCTAACACAGGCCGGAGGGCCTCCTAGGGAGAACAGTTCTGGGGAATAATAAACCCAAGACAATCTTTCCAGCTCACTCCGCAGGACTGCCTCAGGATTTGGCCATTGCTCCAAAATGAGCAAGTTGCAGGCCTTCACATGGATTATGGAGCGTATGCAGTTACAGAACCAAGGGCAGCACTGGATTTGTTCAAAGTTTTTGCCTTCAAACATAGTAAGTAGTTAACCACTGGTTCGAGGAGGTATTGACATTACTCTACTTCATGCTGTACCTTGAAGCATACATGGATTCTGGGGTCATAGTGGCTTCTGCTGGGATTTCAAAGACAAACCTGAGAGTCCACACAGAGTCGCCACAAGTTCCTCACTAGAATACCAAGTAGAGATGCTGGAATAACACAACAGTTCTTGAGATACAAAAAAAAAAAAAAAAAAGAAACCCATAGAGCTGCTGACATCTTCAGGTGCCAGGCTGGGAAAGCCATTGGCACTGCCACCATGTAATCACAGAGAGTAGTCATGTGAGGTACGACCATCCAAACCATTATGGTAGATCTACCCAGGACTGGAAGGGCCCACCTACCACTAGGATGTGCTCACTATGCTGGACAAGAAGCCCTGGGATTAATGTCTACATTATAGGGGTTTCAGTCTTTCTGGGAGCCAGAAAACCTTCTCATTTTGCCCATTATTTCTTTTGAAATCAAACTTCTAACCCGTGCTTATTCCACCATGGTATTGTTGAAGTATATTACTTGTTTTTAATTTTACAAATTCACAACTGGGAGAAGTTTGCCTTGAGCTTCAAATGAAACTTTGGAGTTGGATTTTTGAGTGATGCTGAAATGAGTGAAGACACAGAAAATATTGGTGTGGAATGGATACTCATTTCATTTTGAAAATAACATGAATATTGGTGGTCAGTGATAGGATAATAAGGGTTACAAACAGTTAAGTGTGTGCCCCCAAAGGTCTATATACTGGAATGTGGTTCTCAGTATGTCAATGATGAATGGTGGGAGATAGTCTAAGAGGTGGCCTCATGACAAGTAATTAGGCCTGGGGGAGTATCACCTCGTGGGGAAAGTTGGTTCTTAACAGAGAAAATTGTAATAATCATAGGTGGCTTCACCTGATTGGCCTCTTCTACATGAGGTCATTAGTCTTGAATTCTTTATCATGTTGTGATAAAGAAATGAGTACTCGCCAGAGTACAGGCAGCTCCATCTTATTTTAAAATTTTAGTCTCCCAAACTGTGAGCTAAGTAAACACTTCATTTTGTTATAGTAATTTTCTGAGACAGAGTATCTCTGTAGCCCCAACTGACCTGGAACTCGCTAGGTAGACCAGGGCCAACCTTGATCTCAAAGAGCACCCATGCCACACTCTTTTCTTTATAAAATATCCAGTCTCAAATACTAATTAAAGTGTATATTCATAATAGAGCAAGAAAGAAAACACAATTTATAATCCAAAGTACTAAATTATCTATGTTTAGCATTTCAAAGTGTTGCTTTTACTTTTGTTAGTATTCTTTTTCTCATTTAACTAGACATGAAACTGAGGTTGTAGAGAGGGAAATCTGTCTGTTTCGGGATACAGAGCATAGCATAAAGCTGTAAATCAACCCTAGAACCTTCATCCCTACAGCTCAATCATAACCCCTAGACACTTCATGCCTACAGCTCAACCATGTCTCAACCTTAGATCCTACATCCCTACAGCTAAACCATATCTCAACCCTAGACCCTTCATCTTAACAGCTGAGCCATAGCTCACACAAACTTATACCTTTCATCCCTAGAACTCAGCCATCTCTCACTCAAACTTAGACCTTTCATCTCTACAGCCCAGCTATGTCTCAACATTAGACCCATCATCTTTACAGCAAAGCCATGACACAACCCTAGACATTTCATCTCTACAGCAAGGCCATGATTCGACCCTAGACCCTTCATTTCTACAGCAAACCCAAGATTCAACCTTAGACCCTTCATCTCTATCGTAAAGCCATGACTCAACCCTAGAACATTAATCTCTACAGCTCAGCCATTTCTGAACCCTAAATCCTTCATCTCTATACCAAAGCCATGACTCAACCCTAGACCCTTCATCCCTACAGTTCAGCCATGATTCCACCCTAGACTCTTGATCTCTACAGGTCAGCCATGTCTCAACCCTAGACTTTCATCTCTACTGCTCAGCCATTTCTCAACCCTAAACCCTTCATCTCTACAGCAAGACAATGACTCAACCTGAGAGCCTTCATCTCTACAGCTCAGCCATTTCTTAACCCTAGACCCTTCATCTCTATAGTTGAGCCATGTCACAACCTTAGACCCTTCATCTCTACACCAAGGCAATAATTTAACCCTAGAGCCTTCACCTCTACAGCTCAGCCTTGACTCAACACTAGACCTTTCATCTCTACAGCTCAGTCATGACTCAACCCTAGATGCTTCACCTCTACAGTTCACCCATCTCTCAACCCTATACTATTCATCTCTACAGCAAAGCCATGACTCAACCCTAGACCCTTCATCTCTACAGCAAAGCCATGATTCAACCATAGACACTTCATTTCTATAGATCAGCCATTTCTCAACCATAAACCCTTCATCTCTACAGTTCAGCCATGTGTCAACCTTAGACCCTTCATTTCTACAACGAATCCATGATTCAAGCCTAGACCCTTCATCTCTACAGTTCAGCCATGTCTCAACCCTAGACCTTTCATTTCTACAACAAAGCCATGATTCAAGCCTAGACTCTTCATAGACTTTCCATCCCTGAATCTCTGGCATGACTCAAGCCTATACCCTTCATTCCTACACTTCTTCAATTGGTTTGAATAAACCTGAGAATGAGCATGTTGTGCAATGCTGGAACAAAGAAAATCACAGTTGTGGTAAGCTAGAGCTTACTGGAAATGAAATTACCATTGCTGTGTTCACGGTGGCTTTGATCCAGTCATATCCATTCCTTGACAATGAAATTCATGTAAAGTCTAGTTTTCCCTTGAGTTCCATATTTTGTAAATCAGAAACATATAAATAAAAACTTGGGATTGTAATATTTATATTTTATTAAGAGTTTTATAGATTTATTCATTATTATATCTTGGCTAAGGTTTTGTTTCCCCAAATTAATTTTTTCATCCATTTATCATTTCATTCATTTATTTAAGAGCATGGCTACCAATCAAGGCTCAGTGGTGACTCTGAAGAGGGAGGGGAATGGTTTATATAGCAATTGAGTAGAACTTTTTAGAAGAAAGTCAGGTTGGACATGTATTGATGAAAGGGGAGGAGGAGGTCACTAAATGTTCAATAGAGAAAAAGGTTTAGGGTTGGTGACCCAGGTACAAAATTCAGGTACAAATTAGAAAATGTGAAATACTGCTTTTTCATGCTGATAAAAGATTCAGAAGGTTCTGAAAAAGTATTGGAGGGATTAGAATTGGTTACAGAATAGGAGTGAGATGTGAGTACCCCTGGGTGACAGGGAAGGAGGTTGTGAGCCACATTCAGAAGAGTAAAATTGACTGGAGATAGAAGGTAAAGTGAAAGAGATTTAGAAATGCAAGGCACAGCTTCTCCTCTGGGTATAGACAGGAGGCACTCAGACTGGTTCCATACAAATTAAAAATAAATTTATAAACTTCTCTTACTTCAGGTAGGTCATTTTCTCTGATGCTTTCCTTACAGTATAAATCGGCCACCTTTGGCCACGCCTTCTATCTGAGGCCAGAAGAGCTAATCCATGTTCTTCCACTGGACCAGGTCTTCTTTTCCTGTGCATGTCAAATCCAGAAGGCTATTTTTGTCCCTCTTTCATACTGGCTTCTCTGTCCATGTCATTTTCTTCTTGTCTCTCTTCTGTATCTCCCTCCATTCTTTCCCTCCCTCTCTTCCAAACAAGGCTTCTTTATATCAGTGACTATATTAGACAGTGTAGACTATGTGATACATAAAAGTAAAGTCATATCCTTAATGGCACACAGTATATACTAAGACAGGAAAACAAATATATATGCATATATATATATATATATATATATATATATATAATTTTCAATAAAATTGCAATAGAACAGACCAGTATAAGCTGTGTAATCACTATTTTTCTTTGATATCCAATCTAGAAGGATCCATAACAGAAACCTCTGCCCTATTGCTTCACAGTTTACGGAGCATGCAACTAATTATTTTATCTGTCTTCATCTTTTATCTGTCTTCATTGAAATTTCACTCTTTCAGGACCACAAGCTCTTTTGCTAAGGGGGAGTGGGACAGAATACTGTCACTGATGATGATCTTAGTGAGAGTTTGGATTTCTTGTTTCAGTTCCTAACAACTTCAAAATATCAATCTGCATTTGGATAGTGTTGCCTGGCAAAAATATCACATTTTGAAGTCAGGCATGCCCAATCGAACCTGTTTCCTAGATGTGGAGCAGGGAAACAGTGATGCTCCAGCAGTTTCTGATTCTTATCCAATCAGGACCTTCTGCCACCTCGTGAATTGTCTTTAGCTATATTTCAGAAAGGATGTTTTAAAGAGATCACTTAGAGATCTAAATTCTCCAAAGACTTAAAATATTTTCCAGATATGACAAACTATGTATAATACAAGTTTTCCAAACCTTGATATAACATAACAGTTCTGTATGCAATTATAAAATTATTAACAGCAAGGAAAATCTAGGTTCACTTCATTTTTTAGAAAAAAATCCACTATTTCTTCATTTGTAAAATAATGTGTTAAATTAAAAAAATTACCATTTAATGACTGGTAAGTGGTTTTCATCATCTCTTGTATCCATTTGATTTCATTCAAATATGCTTAATGTAAGTAAAGTCACCAGCCAGGTGTGGTAGTACACATCTTTAATTCTTCAATCTGGAAGAAGAGACAGAGGGGTCTCTGTGAGTTCCAAACCAACCTGATCTATACAGAGAGTTCCAGGCCAGCAAAGGCTACCAAGTAAGACACTATCTCACAAAAATTAACCACAAAAACCAAAACCCTTTCCGGGTGATTGCCTGGAAATTGCCCTGGGTCATATTCTAATTCCCAGTATCTGATTGATTTAATTGGACTCCTGTTGTTGGATATTTGGTAGTCATAATATTATCTTTTGCTCATAGAAGTAAAAATATAGTGAGAATCTCATGAATGCCTTTTGTTTTGCTAAATTGTTTAATTAAGTCCCTCAGAAGTCTGTGAACATTTTCAGACATTTTTGCCTTATTAATCTTTGGAGGTCCACTGTTCAGCAGAAGCACAGATTACTTTTGGGGAAAAAGAAATAGATGAAAGTCATTCCTAGATTCATAATTCTTTGACTAAAGGATATGAGCACCGTTTTAGACTTTCATGTCAATTATCTTGCTGTTTACCTAAAGCAGTGTACACTCCGCAATGACAACATCATGTCCAAATGTTGTCAGCTTCTTACAGGTATGTTGATTTCATTGCTGTTGATGAAAGCAGCTATTTTATTAATCTCTGGGTTCTATGGGGCAAATCCTAGTTTTTATAAATTTTTGTTTAATAACTTTTCTTTGTAAAAAAAATAGTCATCTTCTTACAAAGGATCTCCTGAAAATGTCTTCTACCAGCAAACATTTTCACCTGCAAAGAAGTAAGAGAAAAAAAAGGAGGAAAAATAAGCATTTCAATCTCCACTTTCAACTCCAGGGAGAATTTTTAAATGTGTTCCGTTCAAGTTTTCCATGTCAACTAGACCCAACGGCATGAAATTTAAAAGCATATCAAATTCATGTTTTCAAAGGAGATACTGCTAAATGAAGTTAAGGTATTCATGTAAATTCAGAACTTTTAAACTTTGCTCCCAGCATCAAATGCCAAAATACTATATAGCACATAAACATCTTTGTTTTGCTGAAAATGATATTATTCAGGTCAGAATGTCTCTATGGCATGTTTCTTACCTAGGAAACAGTTGAAGATATTGACACAGACTCCACTTCCAAAAACCAACACGAAGAGGCTTTGCTACACATACACAGACTTTCCCTTTGACTGTAGGTATTCCTTACTTGGTATTTTATGTTAGCCTCTTCTAAGGAACTTCAGATAAGGTGTCAGAAGAGGAAGCTTTTGAGTATATATCAATTTCCTTATCTATAAGAATGAAACTTTTATAAGAAGGAAATAATTAGGTATTGAGATTATCCTTTGTCTGAATCACCAGTTACTTCTGTTGTTATTTAAAACCCATTACATTTGGGTTAGGTATGCATGCAGAGGTTAAGCGAACAGCCTAAGGTGACAAAGTTGTGATCTCAAAAGGTTAGAGTGCCATAAAATTCTCACTGGCAGTAAAGGCTAACACTTTTCTACTAGCCAACATATTGAACAGTTTTAGCTTCTAAGGCAAAATAATCTGAAATTTTTCAAAAATGTCTCATAAGAAACAGTTGGTGGCTGGGCTGCTTGTTAATAGGATATACTATGCCATTTCCCCTTTCTCCACAACACATAAACTATGAAATTGTGCAAGCATATGCCATTCTGCTGCACCCTCAAGATACATTGCTTGGCTCTGCTTACAATTTTTTTTTTTTCTTCCAACATCATAGAATGTTTGCTTTGGAAAACATTTTGAGGCCTATCTAGTCCCATATATTCCAAAGACTATATTGTAGATCATGTAAAATGATAGCTTCCAAATTTGGTCACTGTCCTCACAGTCTCATGATAATTGAATTGAGAAAGAATGAGATCAGAAGAAATAATTTATTTGTGTAATATTTTTGACCCACAGAAAGGAAGTTCATAACTATTTTTATAGTTTGTAAGTGAGTAAGCTAAACAATGTCTGTTTTTCCTCATTGCTTTTCATTTTCTTTTAAAATAACAAGGCAACACATCAGTCCCGGTTGTGCAAATAGACCTTTAAAATCACTGGGCACTGTTACAGTAAGCTTCCCATTACAGCTTAACATGTAACTTCTCCCACAGGCTAATTTTGGGGGTGGGGGACATGGTTGCCAGCTTCTGGGCTTTGAGGCACTGATTGTATCATGATGATTCTGATTTCGTGAGTGGACCAATTAATTCATTGATGGATTCATAGATGTCAGCATTATTAGAAGATGATGGAAAAATTCAGAGGTGAGGAATGAATGGAGAAAGTAGCTCCCTGAGACCTATTTTCTCTCTCTCTCTCTCTCTCTCTCTCTCTCTCTCTCTCTCTCTCTCTCTCTCTCTCTCGCACGCCATGAGCTAAGCTACTACTGCCTCACACTCACACTTCCAACACAATGATGTTCTGTCTCACATGGGTCCATGATCAACAGAGCTATGAACAGTAAACTGAAACTGTAAGCCCAAAATGAATCCTTCCTTCCTTCATCTGTGTTTGTTAGGAAGCCTAACACTATTTAAGGATAGAGGTACTTTTTGCGTCCTACTTTTTCTTAATCTGGATGCAGTATTATAAGAAGCAAGGGAGAAGATTTCTTCTATTTATCATTGAGGTTTTCCTATAGAAACCTGAGTCAGGTACATTTACCTGCACTGGGACTGTAGCACACATTTCTCTCAACTGTCCACATCTGGAATAGAATAGATCTTAGGGGAGATGGAGTTATTTGTATGTAAGCAAGCTGTCATTTTAACACTTTTCCTTTATGTTGACTACCAGGAAACAGATTCAGATACCTGTTGTTTCAAGCATTTAAAATCATTAAGCATTATATCTGATCCCAAAGTTTATTGGTCATTTTTACTTTTGATTTCCTTTTGCCATTGTTTGTTCTCAATTTTACTGTATTTATTTATAATATCACATTAATATCAATATTTGACTTTTATTTAATTAATGGAGCCTGAGGGGGGTGATGTCTTCTTTGGTAGCCCAGGCTGGCCTCACTAGGTAAGCTGATCTGCTCTTAGTCACAATCCTCCTGCCTCAGCCTCCTGAGAACTGGGATTGTAGAACTCTACTATCAGGTCAGGTTCTATTGTGGACATTTTAAACACTTTTTCCCTTTGCCTTTTGAAAGACTAAGAGTTAAATAAAATAAATAATCATAGACAATGAAGGGTTGAGAATATATACACATTCACACTTTCAGTATTCCATGTCTTCTAAAAGTAATGAAAAGAAACAAAAAAGCACAATAAAACACACCCTCCCCTTCAAAGGAGCTCAGCGAACAGCCTCTTCACAGAATTCCTACTCCACACTGATAAAGTTCAGACCGGCTATCTGGAGACTGAGCTTATTTCATCTTCCAATTAAGTGACAGAATAACTCTGTTACAATCTGAGCTGCCAGGGCTTAGACAACTAAGCTGGGGAGATAGGTATCTAGGGCAAAATTCTACACATCATTTAAAATTGTTTTGGTCTCACTATTATTTGGGAACTGACTCCAGATTTCAGTTGCCTGCTGAAGTTCTTTCTTTGGAGAAGAGCTCTGGCAGCTTGGTCTGATGCAAAGGTCAGAGGCACCCATGCTTTTATACAGCTTTTCTTCTTTAAATCTTAGACAAAAAAAAAGATAAATAAGAAAGAAAAATTATCTTAAACTCGTTCGCAGAAGCCCCTACAACTGTCAGGAAGTAATTTCAGTGCCTGGAAAGGTGAATCAGTGGATAAGAGGACTCAGTTCTTGCATTGAACAAGTGTCTGACAGCTCACAACTGTGTGTAACTCTAGTTCAGGAGATCCAGTGTCCTCTTCTGACTTCTACAGGCAGCTGAACACAGATACACACACACACACACACACACACAAACACACACACACACAAGCACTAAATGAATGAATGAAGGAAGGAATGAATAAATAAATAAATAAATAAATAAATAAATAAATAAATAAATAAATAGTAAATCTTTCCAAAAGAATGAAGCTGAGAGGGTCCGGAGAGTCTGGTGGCCAGGGCGGCTGCGCCTTTGGGCAGGATACCCAGAAGCCACCTGGGCGAGTAGCTTGGGAGCTGGGGCCTTGAGGGCGGGACCCGGGCGCTGGGCCAGAGGGTCCGGAGAGTCCGGCGGCCAGGGCGGCTGCGCCTTTGAGCAGGCTGCCGGGGCGC